>JABWTJ010000749.1:0-324706 GCA_016801875.1 Solanum sitiens
TTACTTTTGCTCAATTCTCTTTTGTTTCTTGACATTTTGAGTCTTTTGTTAAGCAACACTCTTTTGTTTTAATATCTATTAGTATAGATGTACAAAAACACTATTTTGATTTGGTATATTTTACCTTTATGGATATTGTGACTAGGATATTTCGAATTATATAATTAGTCGTTTCCTTTCGTGATTTGATTTAGATAACTTTTTTATAAATTGTTGATTTCGTGTTTGGGGAAATCAGTATATTCATATAGATTGGTTACAATAGAAAATAAAACTGTTGCAATATCAGTGACAACTGTTGCCATATTATTTAAAAAAGTGTTACTAATATGAAGAAGCTATTGCAACGGACTCTACTGCAACGCTATCTAACAGTTACCACAACCCCTAATGCAACAGTTCTTAACGGTTACAATTGTTTTAACCCCATAACCCCACACAACCAAGTAGATAAGATAGATGACCATAAATAAAGCTTTGCTTCATATACTTGTAACATAAGTAGTCATCACCTCATATAATATAACCAAATAATGTATTCATCATAATAGCCAACATTCATATTAAATTAACATCATATATCATAAACATATATATTTCATATCATCATATTACATGCGAACAATCTCCTAGCACTTCCCTTAGAGTCAACTTGTGCAATGTCTAGGTAGCGTCCCATAACACTACCTATACTAAGCAAATTCCTCAAGTCTCCCTAGTCAACGTTCATTTACTTGTCTTTCATTTTACATGAGGGAACATAGTCATTAACCGACATAGACCATGTGAGCTAAACATGAAATCCGATGTCTTCCCCACACCGAAAAGAGGTGGTCTACCGGCCAAAGTAGAACCGAATACTACCTAGCTTTCTTATGTGGATCCACTTGCTAGTAACCTATGGTTGCAGTTTAGTTCGAGAACTAGGAGATGTATTGGAGACCAATAGTTCCACATTACATGGCAGCCTCAATCTCATGAGAATCATTGTGAACCTACCTTCCTGCTGGGGAAGGGACACTTCCCATATCTAGTTCATCGATGCTTAACTTAAGTCCCTTTTCTTGAAATAACCTTTAATTTGTATTTTATCAAAAACATATCATAGGTCATAGGAGATTATCTCCTTGTATAATATGATCATGAGCTCTTTCAGATTAGATGAGAATTTTCCTTTCATCGTAACCTATCTTTTTGTGAGAGTTACATGGCATAATTATCTTATGTAAACCATACAAGAGAGTATCATATCTTGCATATTCGTATTCTTAGAGAGTATCATAACTTGCATATTCGTATTCTTATCATAATCTCACAATTTACATGTTCATAGCCAGCATATTCACATAGCAACATCATACATACTTTCATAACATAGCATCATGACTTATACGCTAGCATAACATCTTAGAGTAATCACAATTTTAGAAGACTTACCTCTTGCTTCCAAGAACCTTATTCATCATGCGATATTCATAATAATACTTAGTGAAATACTCAATGACATAATCAAGATAAACTCATAAAATCATGTACAAGATCAATGCATAGCGTAGGAGAAGGTAAACGGGTCGTATAAGGGTTCATTCAAACCATAAATTCTAAACCTAACGTTTTCACTTTATAAAACACTAGAAACAACCCATTCAAAACCATCACTTAGAGAAAGATCATGTATAACACGACATTCAAACATTATCAATCAATTACTCAACAATTCATGCGAAATTAGATATAGAAAACGTTTACTTTTCATTGAAAAACATAAATCTAAGGTCAGGAAAAAATCCGTTTTGTAAAGTAAAAACCCTAGTATTAGAAGTTCTGGAAAACTGATCTTGAAAGGACCTCTTGGGGAAAGGAATCCTAAGAGTGAAAACCCATACCTTATAGATGACGAATCCACGAAATCTGATTGGAAACATCGAAACCTTCATCTTCTTCCTTAAGCTTTTCTTGGTCTACAATAGAGTTTGGAAAAGAGAGTGTTCTTGATAGATTAGAGAGAATTTCGTTTGATCTTGTTTGGGAAGTGTAAAAGTGGTCTAAAACTGACCTAATATCCATATATAGATGTCCCAAGAATTATCTAAAGACCCTCCACTTAAATTACCTAAAACGCCCCTCCTAAATTGACTACAACTAGGAGAGCATTTGACTTAGGGTCTCGGGTTTGACTAGGAATTAAATTAATTAAGTGACCTAGGGTAATTACTAAAGTACCCCTAAGTCGTTAGGACCATAACCAACCCTTTTGGACCATCCTAGGTTAGGTACTAGCATGTTTCTTTAGTTAGTTATTCGGTTAGGGTCACCCGGTTAGGTTTTAGGATTTCAGGCACCCTAGTTAGTTAATTTTAGTTAGTCCTAGGTTAGTTAGCTAGTTAGGTTATTTATTTAGGACCTAGAATTGAATAGGATGCTCGGCCCCATGTGGCTTGATCCGACACACCTGTCCCCTTACCGACCTAACCAAATCTGTTGGGCTTGTCTCTCGGCCGGTTGACATGTGCTTGCACATGTGTTGCTGCGTACTTTCCTCAGTCCGTGCATACTGGAAGGTTCAATTCTTGTCCAAGGATCCTCACTATGTCCTTGAGCACTGCTTAATCTACATGGTCATTTTAAATGGTCATGTGCTATGGTACCTAGGCTTGACACTTGGATGCCTAGTACCTAATGTGCTAAGAATTCAATAATTTTAGCTTAGGATGTTCATTGCAGGTACAATTCCTAAATAAGCTTGGATTGGAGTATTTGAATATCAAAGGGTATTTTTATGTTATAAGTTACTTGTGAATACATACAAAAATTGGCTAACACACTTAAGCAAATATTCTCTAATATGCCCAATATTATTCAATATTGGGCATTGGGATGCCTATGTACCTCAATTCATATTCTTAAAAACTAATAGGCTCTTCACTAGACAAGTACATTTTCTGGAATGTTACATAACCTCGAAAACCTAAATGTGAATTACGTACCCCTATACTATATTATGGATAATGGAATACCATGAAGAGATACAATCTCATCTATGAAGATCTTTGCGTAATCCTCCGCCGAGTAAGTGTCTTGACATGAATAAAATGAGCGTAATTTGTCAATCTATCTAATACTACACATATAGAGTCATTTTTCTTTCTAGTCCAAGGCAAACCCACTACGAAGTCCATATTAATCTTTTCACACTTCCAAGTGGGAACTTGCATTTGTTGTAGTAATCCACCCGACTTTTGGTGCTCGGCTTTCACTTGTTGGCAATTTGGATACTTGGCAACAAACCCTCCATGAACCTTTTGAAGTCATCCCAACAAAACCCTTTTCTAAGGTCATGATACATCTTAGTACAACCCGAATGAATAGAGTAATGGGAACCATGAGCTTCCTCAAGAATCCGGTTTCTGAAATCATCAACATTGGGAACACACAACTTTTCTTGATACCTCAAAACACCATCACCCCCTATGGAGAATTACTCATTAAGATTACCAAGATCTGATTCCTTCAAATCCATCAATGATTGATGAAGATGTTTTTTAGACTTCATCTCAACCACCAAAGACGATTCGATGTTATGATAGACCGTAAAACTACCATTTGGGGAATCTTGTAATCTAACACCCAAACAAGCCAACCTATGAACATCTTTCACTAGGTATTTCTTGGCTTCTTCTACATGAGACACACTACCCATGGTCATATGACTTAGAGCATCAGCCACACCATTGGCCTTGCCGGGGGTGGTAGAGAACACTCATTTCGTAATCCTTCAACAATTCCAACCATCTTCTTTGTCTTAGATTTAACTCCTTTTAAGTAAACATATAGTGAAGACTGTTATGGTCAGTATACACATCAATATGAACCCCATAAAGATAAGGCCTCCATATTTCAAGGCAAATACCATGGCCGCTAACTCAAGATCATGAGTTGGATAATTCTTTTGGTGTATCGTAAGTTGTCTAGAGGCAAATGCTACTACCTTCCAATGTTGCTTAAGCACAAACCCCAAGCCCACTCGGGATGCATTACAATATACAACCAAGACCTTGGTACCCACTGGTAAAGTGAACACCAGAGTAGAGGTAAACCAATCTTTCAAGATTTGGAAGCTTCTTTCAAATGCCTCCGACCACTCAAATTTCACACTCTATTGGGTAAAGGTAGTCAAAGGATATGCAATGGACACAAAATCATCCATGAACCTTTTATAGTATCTCGTAGACCCAAGAAACTCCTAATGTCGATTGGGGTCAATTGTCTAAGAAAATTTTTCACCGCTTCAGTTTTCCTTGGATCAACTTCAACTCCCTTACTTGAGATGATATGACGAAGAATGTCAGTGACCTCAACCAAAACTCACATTTGCTATACTTGGAAAATTGTTGGTTTTCCTTAAGTACTTGTAAAACCACACTCAAATGGTCCATGTTAAGCCTAATTTTTTGAATATACCAAGATGTTGTCAATTAATACAATGACAAATGAATCTAGGTAGCTTCAAAACACCATATTTATTAGGCCCATAAATATCATCGGGGAATTTGTTAAGCCAAGGGACATTACTAGGAACTCATAGTGACCATATCTAGTTCGTAATGCCGTTTTTGGTATAGCCTCACCTCTCACCCTATGTTGGTGATACCTCGATCTCAATTCAATCTTAGAAAAGTAGCTTTCCCCTTGGAGTTAATCAAACAAGTCGTCAATCCGAGAGAGATGATACTTATTCTTACTAGTGACTTTATTGAATTGGTGATAATCAATGCACATTATAGGGGACCCATCCGTCTTCTTCACAAATAATACCAGAGCACCCCATTGAGAAATACTAGGTCTAATGAAACCTTTTTTTAGTATGTCTTTGAGTTGAGCCTTCAACTCTTTCAATTCATTCAGAGCCATCCAATAAGGAGGAATATAAATGGGGTTTGTATCCGGTAGCAATTCTATACCAAAATAAATTTCATGTTCGGGAGGGATTCTGGGAAGGTCATTAGGAAAAATCTCCGGTAATTCCCTCACTACGGGGACTAACTCAATGGGAGGATTTTCGGAGTCTAAATCTTTGACTCTTACAATATGGTATAAACACCCATTAGAGATAATCTTACAATCCTTTCGACAAGAAATGATACAGCCTCTAAGAATAGAATTTCCCCTCTTCCACTCTAAAATGGGTTCTTTAGTAAAATTGAACTTGACAATTTTTGTTCTACAATTAATGGAAGCAAAACAATCATGCAACCAATACATTTCCAAAATGACATAAAAATCAACCATATCGATTTCTACTAATTCAACATGAGTAACTATATTGGGCAACATTATAGGACAATCTCTATATATCCTATTTGCAACCACCGAATCACCTACCAGGGTAGTTACCATAAAAGGTTCATTTAAGATATCGAGCAAAATATCAAACTTTCTAGCTACCAAAGGATTAAAAAATGATAATGTAGCACCCGGATCAAGTAAATAATAAGCATCAAAAGAGAAGACTTGTAACATATTGGTCACCACACCGGGAGAACTCTCTTGTTCACCTTAGAGCGAAGAGCATAAAAGCGATTGTTTCTTGGAGCATCAACATTAGAACAACTTTCTTGAGCTTTCCCACTCCCCTTGTATTGCCCCTTCACATTAGGGAAATCTCTAAACTTGTGGACACTCTTGACACACACCAAAGCAATTGTCCGTCCCAACTAGGCATTCACCCATGTGTTTCTCGCTACACTTTCCACAAGTTTGCTTTTTTCTTTGTGAACTAGTACCTATTCCATTTTGAGAATTGGGGTTAGATACCCTATCATCACGAGCCTTGTGAAATTTGGAAGGAACGTGATTGGAGAACCTCTTCTTGAATTTAGGCTTGTCTTGAATTTCCAACCTCCCTTTTGATGAACCACCTTCATAAGACATGGCCCTCTTGGCCTCTCTATTTTTCCTCCTTAGTCTACTTTCTTCTACCTGTTGAGCATGAACCATTAGACGAGAGATATTAATATTATCATGAAGCATAGCGGAACAACATTCTTCTACCAAGTCTTCGGAATCTCCCGTAAGAAAATGACTCATTTCATCCCTTAGGTTAGACCAACAATGGGTCATACTTGGACAACTTAGTAAACTTGAACGAGTAGTCAAGTACACTTATACCTTGTCACATACCAACACCACACCCTAGAAGATATGACACTCTCGGAGTGCAACCGACGTACGTGACCTCTCGTAGGTCTTGAACAATCCCTTTCGTATCGTTCATCACATATAAACATATGAAAAGTAGTGCGGAATGAAAAATTTTCACAAACATTCTATAAGTCTTTAAAATATCTTTCGTATCAAATCCATACGAAATACTAAGTCTCATTTCATCAAATCTTTGACACAAGAATACTTTGGGACATGGCCCATACACAATACGAATAAAGAAACACTTAGTCTATTACAATACTTCAATAAGGGAAACAAAAGATATCTATGCCGTCAAGTGAAATGAGGACATACTTAAACTTGATTGAACGATCTTCTAATCCAAGCTTAACTCTCCAAAATCACCTTCACCTATGAATCACTTTAGAGATAAATAAAAGAATGGAATTAGCACAACCACATGTACTAAGTATGACATAATGTATAAAAATCATGAAAATGGACATTTATTGAAAATATGGGTCTTTTTCATTTAAACATCATAATATAATCATAAGAACATCATTTAACACCTTAGAAACAAATAATAAATCACTTAGACAATTATTCACATTTTTAGAGACCAATTTACAGTGAGCTCATTCATCGTTACAGTGAACTCCTTCAGTATTATAGTGAAGTTTCTTACACCTTAGACAATTTATAGCATGTAATTCCCCAAGTAAAAGCTATGCTAAGACTCACTTAAGCAATACAAAGAGATACCGCCCATACACCCTCTCTAAGCATGCCTAAACGATCCTCAAGACTACTTATAATGAGACACATACAGTTAAAAGACACAAAAACACATAACATATATAATATGACACTCTCCTTACAAGGCTATCAAAAGACTTACTTAAGTACTCCTAGAAGAGAACGCCCATACACCCTCTTCAAGGTTACCTATATAATCCTTAAGACTTCCTAGGTTTGGATCATGCCTAAAGTATGAACAAACTTCCCTAACTAGAGTCATTCTCAAGACTTCCTTAGATAAGACATGAAGAGATCATCCCCTATGCCTCCTTCACACTTTAACTAAGGAATCCTTAAGTCACTCTAGATTAGGTACTCATTCATTTACATGTTTTCAAACATAAGTCATTACATTCGTTAGTTCATTTAAGACACATTCATCACACAAGGACATTCAATTAATGGTCTTGGAGAAGACCTAGGGAAACTCACTAACATTTATAAAGCATGTTATGCAATGTCTAGATAACATCCCATACCACCATCTAAACTTCATCCATATGATGAGAATAGGCAATAACATATATAGAACATTATAGCTAAACATGTAATCCATAGTTCTAACCTACTCCGATGAGGGTGTTCTACTTACCAAGGGTAGAACTAGGACACATCCCATTTAGGCACATGGTTAAGGAATATGAAGGGCTTTTATGTACTCTAGTCTCATTATCAAGTAGATATACATTGTACTCTAGTCTCCGTATCAAGTAGAGATACTTCCCAAAACATACTCACTCGGTGCTAGGCTTTGTTCTAATAGAGAAATTGACATTAAAGGATCACATTAAGAGGTTCCATATCTAGTTCATAACCCAATCACATTCACCCTACCACAGAGGTCCACTTGGACTACCTTACAATGGTGACGAAGATAGCTAATCATGACTTTCCTAAGGATGATATGATGTCGTTCCATCCAATCAACCCTAAGTCCACCATTTATTACAAGAAGGATACCATTACGGCTTTCGACTTCAATGTTCATTGTCACATCCGGGGAGCACCCCCTAGAAATAACATGAGTACTTGACCTCTCAGAGGTCTTATACAAGCCCATAGTTATCATTCATCGCATTGACATAGTAAATTTAGCGGAAAATTTAAGACTTTTAATAGCACATCATATGCTAGAAACTTCATCTCATATATAGATAAAACAAAGTCATAATACATGTATAGACCTTAAGTCTCTTTTCCATCTTAGACTCAATAACGTTGGAGTACATTAGGGACACGGCCCATAAGACACATTACATAACTCTACATTATTTAAAGACTTTACAGTAAAGACATAAGTAGGAGATCCTTGAACTTAAGGATTCCTTTCATTGAGCTTGGGAATCATCTAGAAAGCTCTTCACCATTGAAGACATCTTTTAAGCATCCATAACCTACACTTTGTGTAAAAAGTAGAGAAGAATGGGATTAGCACAAGAATGTACTAAGTATGGCAACCATGCAAAAACATGCATTTAAAAAGGGACATTTTCTTTGAAATCATACTTCAAGTTTTTTGAGTAAATCTTCATAAAAACTTTATCCAATATCATTTATATCATTCACATACATCATATAAACATATTCAAAGGCCAAATATTTCATAGGATCATATATAGGATTTATTACATTTTTGAGTCACATTACAGGAGCTCTTTTTCCCTTAACAGTGAGCATTATTTCAGTTTATTCATTAACTCCCCAAGTAACCCTGTAGTGATACTTGGTGCAATGTATCACCTTAAGATCACTAAGAAAGCATACATACAACCTACATAACCCAACACATAACCTCATATAATCATGATACATCAAAGACAAATATAAGTCAAAACCTTAGGACATTACAATAAGCTACATCAAGTCACACATACATTAACTTCTTTGCATATACATCATTATTAAACCTTGTTCATGACCCTAATCTTAGTCTACTAGTGCAATGAACATATGAAGACCCACAAACCCATACATTCTTAGCAAACCCCTCATGAGACCACAAACCTTAACAGTCAATTCATATACGCAAGTAAGTGAATATAACCTCATTCATGTCAATACAAGACCTTCATCATATAGTCAATAATATCAACATCATGCACATAGACTCATACCATGCACATCTTCATAACAAGTAGACCAATACTACAAAGTCATACATAAAGAATCATATACATAGACACATGCATTAGAACACCTTCCTAGAACTTCCTAAGGAGATACTTGTGCAATGTCTAGTTGGGTTCATTACTTCCATCTATCCTAAGTAACATCCCTTAAGTTATTCTAGTTAGGGTCCTAGTCATTTACTACCATTGTCCATTTTACTTTAGGGAAACTATAGCCTTAACCGACATAGACCATGTGATGTTAAACATATAATCCAGTGTCATAAAACCCCACACCGAAAGAAGGTAGTCTACCGGCCAAAGTAGAACCAAACGTGACATAGCTTTCTAGGTGGATCCATTAGCTAGTATCCTATGGTGGCAAAAAAATTATGGAACTTGGAGGATATCTTGGAAACATCCCTCTATGCCCTTGGGCTATGAGGCTTTCCACCTCATGAGATTTATGGTAGACCTACCATTCCACATTGGAATGGTACACACACTCATATACAAGTTCACTCGGTTCTAAGCTAAGTTCCCTTTATTGAAAAAGCCTTTATTATCTTTTATTTATAAATCATAGGCTTAGGAGAAGTCATCCCCTCATATGCTTAGCTCATATGTCATAGATTAGAATTCATCAACCTAAATCATGTGAGAAATCCTTTCACATGGACATAGCATATGTAATAGCACTATCTAGTTAAGGATACACTTGAGCACACCTTTGAAGGCTCCTTTATTGACTAGATCATCATTCATGTGTGTGTATACCTACATGTGAGCAAACCATTCACATAACACATAGATATCACACATGTTCATACATCATATTCATACATATAGAAACCAAAGCTAGAACTATCCTATCAAGGTACACATGTGCAATGCATACGCAAAGTCCCATACCCTTGCCCATACTAGTACACCTATCAAGTCATCCTAGTTAAGGAAACACATATCATACTTTCATGAACGTCATCTTAACATGCATAGTAGTAGACACTAGTGAATATGAGAACTACCTTTCATTTAGACACCATGAACCTTTACTACTTTCAAGCATGCATGAAGTATGAGTGTGTGTACATTGGTGAACATGATCACATAATGTCTATCAACAACATATTGAGTCAGCCACCCTCTTAGACCACATTACCCGTTCAAGCATAGACCACGCAACACACAATAGCATAGGAGGCAAGTTAACTTCATAGAACACCTTTAGACTCCTAAGATTAGATATTCACACATTCACATAGGGGTACATGGGTAGGGGTCATAAACCATTAGCACCTAAAACATGGAAGCACCTACACATGATATTACATAACCCTTTACATGCTCATAACAATAGTAACATAACCTAGATTCACAACTCAAATAGAAGACTAGGCACAAGTTACACATAAAGTGATCATCGTAACTACTCCTTCATATATTCATCAAATTGCCTTAAAGGTCATGGTCAACACATATATAATGACATAAAGTAAACACCACCACCATAAGTGGACCATACCACACAATGCCATACAAGGCTTTCATCAACGTCACTAGAGAGAAATAGAGAAATAGAAGAGTAGAGCAATTCTTACCAACCCTTTAGCCTTTGGTCATCATCGAACATTACTACTCTTTCATCCATAAATCAAGTATAGGGCAGTAGATAAAATACTAAAATCATAAAAGAAACCATGTACAATTCGCTACTAGATCATATTACAATCTAATACAATACATCACATATATACTAGAAAGTATAAGGGCATAGATCATTAACCCAATTCCCTTGCATTGATCATAAATTATCCTTCATTAATAGCATAATTGCAGGGAAGTAGCTAGAAGAAATGAAAGCTTAAACGAGATACTACTACAATTGCCAATGAACTATAGATCACTGTAAACATGCTTCATATTAGGAATTCATGGAAGATAAGTTTACATAGGTTAATCCTATTCAAACTATCATGAATTGATCCACATTGCATCTATTACATATAATTCATATTCACATTACCTTATAGGTTGTAGCTAAGGACAATTAACCATGATCAATTCATATAACGACTATTCTAATGTTAAGATTACAAGTTACTATCCATAGACTAGAAGGACCTAGTTCAAATCACATAAGCCATCTTTACTTCAATCATAAAAGATTCATTTCCATAATTCAAACATGTTATTAACCTAGAACAGTATATATAACCAACTTAACATGATCGAAGTCCACTTTAATACAATTAAGGACCCACATTACAGTGAACACATAGACCATAGGCTAGTTTTGTTCAATTCTTCATCCATGGATACACATTGATCCTTCACCATCAATTCATAACTAATTCATGTAAATAACAGTAATTATAAACAATCCAACGTAAGAAAATCAATTCAATCAATAACAAACTGTGATCACATTGCCCATGCAAGGCTAAATCATTTTGGTGAAGGAGCATGGCTTCATCATGCAATTGGATAGAAAACAACTTCTAAATCAGTATATAATCATCAATACATTCATAGTATGCCTTTGAAATCAATTTAAGAAAGAACCCATGGCAGATTTAAGAAGAAAGTGTCTGATCATATTTTTCTCTTTGAAATCTTTGAGATTGACTCTCTAGATGAAAAGATAACTAGAGATGAATATCACCATACCTTCTTGTTCATGAAAACCTCTAAAAGTTGATGATTCATCCATGGAAATCCGAGCTCCAAGCAGTTCTTGAGCTTCACCAACAATGGTGGTTTCTAGCGAGAAGAATTTTGGACGGAAAGGTTTCTTACGTGTGTATGGGATTGGGAATGGGAGGTTCACGTGTATGATGACTTATATACACCCAAAATTAGATAAATAACTCAATCAGAGTCGTTTTAGGACGTGGGGTGAATTTCCCATTAACCCCTTTAATGAAACAGACGCAGGCACCAGTTTACAGGCCACCATCGACGGAACCATCTACTGGCGGTAGGTCAGTCGACGGGCCATGCATTGGCTTCCGTCGATTGGTACTTGGCCAGTTTTCGGATTGAGACCTTCCCAAGCTAAGTACCAATCGACTATGCCTCACCTACGGGCCGTTGGTTGACCAACTGGCCGTCGTTTGGTCCGTCAATTGACACTGCGCAGGCAGTGTCTCGACTAGCCTTGGGTCCTTCTTGTGGGCCCTTTTGCGGGTCCCTTTAGAGGTTTTACCTGAACGTTTCCGACGTAAATACAACCCTTAATAAGTTTTATACCTTCCACATAAGTTTCTCCAAAAACAAACACCTGCAACTCGTCCAAACAAGCAAGGCCCCATCGAGACACACACATGCATGTCTCTAGGCTATCTTTCGAACGTCTTGGACGTTCTTGGACGTTTGACCTCCAAACATCACGAAACTTCATATACTATCATTTTACATTATCATAAACCATTTTAGGACTTCATAAGATCATGAAATACAAATATTAACATGCATAGACACATGAGGCACATAGGCAACTAGTCGTCGAATGTTTTGGTCGACCCTTGACGTTTGACTTCCAAATCACCTCAAACTTTATACACTGCCTCTAAACCATATTATAAGTCATTTAAGAACCTTATAACCATAAGACAACCATGTTAGTATCTACACGCCCTAACTCATTTTGGGGGTCTTACTTTCATAACATTACCACTAGGTTTAAGATTCCACTTACATGACCTCCTTAACATCATTTAAGGTATCACATATCATTCATTAATACATGACAAGTATACACTAAGATTACCTAGTCAAGACATCTCTTATTCACATATAATTCATACATGTATCAAGTAAGGGACACAAGTCTACCAAAGCAAGACACAACATACTTTATTACATATAGCATATAATTCTTTGAAGCACTAAGGAATGACCATGATCATCTTTATGTCATACTTCACATTACTATTACATCATTAATACAACCATTATAGACTCATATATAAAGTAGGAACAATCACGCATCAACTCTAAGACTACACACATAAACACATAGTCGTAGTCTAACATGATCACCTAACAACATCAAACTTTCACATTACTAGAATGTACATAGATATGAATCATACTTTACATAATCAACTACACAAATCATCATAATACTTCAAGTAGTGCCGACAAGGCCATGATCATCATATTACGTAAAGTAACTCCGACAAAGCCACATCAGTTACAAGTAAAGTACATAGCACCGCCACCATGAGTGGACCATACAAATCACCACATAATTGAAGTCTTATTAACGTAGAATAAAAATAATTAGGTCTGCGTACCACCAATCCATTCTCACCACTTCAATCCATAGTTAAATCATCAAATTCAATACCATAAGGCCCTTACTCATGGCCATGAACATCAATTCAATCCAAAAATCATAATACTCAAATAATCTAGGTCAATTCAATATAGATTTATTAATCTAAGAAAACCTATAAATTAATTGAATACAATTATTACAACATTCAATAGCCCATAGAAAACCAAACTAGAATTGATAAGCATTAAGTCAATATCAAGTAACCCATAAAGTAGTAAAAAACTAGGGTTCAACAATTACATGGGTTCATAGTTTAATTGAGTTAAAATCATCTAATTAACAACAATTCAATCTATATTCAATGATTTAAAACCTTTAATTCAAGAACTCATGGATAGATTTCAATTTAGAAAACCCATTATTTAAGAAGACTTTGAAAATCACTTTGATGATTGGCTCCTTCTTGAATAGAGTTTCAAGGATCAAAAACCACACCTTATTGATGTTAATCGACCAATTTGATGAAGAATCACTACTCAAATCTCCAATCCATACTCTTCCTTGAAAATTGGCTTCAATGGAGTTCTAAAGAATTTCTAAGAGATTTTGGGTTTTTGATTTTTGAAGAATGAATTCTTCTGAGTGTTTAAGGCTTATAAACATGTTTAAAATACCCAAACTACCCCTAAATAACCACCCTTTCTCTTATTTGGATGTGGGGTGAATATACCAATTCACCCCTAGAGTTACAGTAAACCTGCGCAGGAGACAGCCTCACAGACGGTTTCCAAATGACTGGTCTTTTCCAACATACGGACCGTCCTGTTGGTCTGTTGTTTGGGACTGAGGCTGGTCGTTGGAAGCTTTTCCTGCAAATCCCAAGTCTTGACCCATTCCCTCAATGGACGGGACGTCTACCAGGCTAATGGTCGTCGATTGCCTCAGTCTATTGGGATGGTCCAAGACAGCCTTTGGCTCAAGGCAAGGTCCTTCCTCAAGGACTCTTGGTTGATCCTTGGGGACTTTCACCTGAAGTTTCCAAACCGAATATGTTTGCATACGAGTTTTTGTCCTCTCACATGAATTTCATCCAAAACGAACACGTAAAACTCTATGAAACATACAAAGACACAGAAGGTCGTTTCAAGGCAAACCTTTTGAATGTCATAGACGTTCTTGGACGTTTCACCTCCAAACATCACGAAACTTTAAACACTGCCTATAAATATTGTATTAACTCATATAAAAACCTCATTAACTCATGAAACACACATAAAGGCACATAACCACACATGAGACACATAGGTGACTTAGTCATCGAACGTCTTGGTTGTCCCTTGACGTTTGACTTCCAATGCACCTAAAACTCTAGAAACTGGCTCAATACCATTTTATAGACCAATTTAGGTCCTTAGACCATCATGACATCCATATTAGGCTCTAGCTTCACCTAAGTCATTTTTGAGGTATCACATACCTCCTTAACGAAGGTTGATGACTTCTTCCACCTTACCTTCCCTCAACTCTCTAGGAAAGAACTTATCAAGAAAGGCCTTTCTGAAAATATCTCAAGTAACCGAACCACCTCTTAGTGCCCTACAATCCCTCCATTCTATGTACCATATTTAGGCCACATCTTTGAGTTGATAGGCCGCCAACTCGGCCTTCTCAATTAATGTCACACCCATAGCGTAGAGAATCTTATAGACCGCATCAAGGAAATCTTAAGTGTCTTCAATAACTTTTGAACTTAAGAACACAGGAGGGTTCATCCTAGTAAAGTCTCTCAAACGAGAAGCCATAGTGCTAGCATGTTGAGGCACTCGAGGTCCAACCTCCCTATTCACTTGGCCCATCATGGATTGGAATTGAGAAGTGACGACATTAGCTTGAGATGTCATGTCTTGGGCCAAATTGAGAAAAGATGACCTTATCTCTCCATCCTTCATAGGTGGAGGAACAACCGGGACTTTATCACCCATAGCAACTTGATCAACTGGAGACACTTGGTTGTCTCGTGGAGGAGCTTGATTGTCATGAGTTCGCGCATTAGCAATCCCTTCTTCGCCCCTTCTTGAGTCTGACCTTCTAGTAGTTAAACCTATACCCACGATAAAAGGTTTAGGTGGAAGCACATAAAATAAGACTCTAGAATCATGACAAAGGAATACAAGAAGATGATAGTTTCCTAAGCATCACATCACAATTATGAATAAGAATCTACATAGACGTGGTTTAATGATACATCAATCCTAAAGATATTCAACGTCATGCTTTGATACCAAGTTTGTCACATCCGGGGAGCACCCCCTAGATGCAACCGGCGTAGTCGTCCTCGAAGAGGAATAAGACTAGCCTCTTAGCATTAGTCATTACATATCGTAGGTTTAAAACTATGGAAAATTAAAACTTTCATCTACATCTACATCGTGATGTTTACATAGACCTCTCTATTACACATTATACATAGGGAGTTTACTTAGACTTCTCTCCTAAGAAGCTTACATAGGCTTCTACTTTTATGTCACATATACAACATACACAATATAGAGTCTAACAGAGATGTCTCATATAAAACCATCTAATTCGGATTAGAACAATTCGGGCATAGCCCTTACACAAATGTATAATTGCCACTGAGGGTTTCCAATAATATCTTGAACAATAAGAGTGAAACAAATGTCATTAGTGTATAGAAAGTCACATAGGTAGAATGGGAAAATGCATCATCCTCGGATCTTGAGGACATACCCACACTTGGAGAAATGATCCAAGACATCTTGCGAATTAGCCACAAACCCTTCAACGATCGAAACCTAAAATGTTTGGGGAAAAGGGACAAATAAGGGATAGTACATCACTTGTACTAAGTAAGAAAACATATACACACATAAACTTAGAAATCATGCTAAAGGGGACATTTATTCAAAAGCATGCTAAGTTACTTTTGAAAAGCCTTATGCACATCCAAGAAGTCATATAAGCCAATAATCACACATTCCTTAATAATAGACCATTTACAACACAAGACCAACATCATGAAGTAAAGTCAAGTAAACATGTATATAGCATATTAGAACTCATAACCGAAGCAACTCCAACATCATGTTTTAACAACAAAGCATGTATAAGTGTTCATAACCTTATGACATATGAAAGACCCTAACTCATGACCCCTTACTAAGATTACTAGTGCAATGACCAAGTGAAGTCCCATAACCCCACTCAACAAAGTAACCAACAAAATGATCACAAATATAACATAAAATCATGAGTATTCATCATCATATAGACAAACAACATGTTCATAAGTGAAACCAACATCATATAGTATCATCAACATGTAATGTCAACATATACATATCATTTACTTCATAATAACATAAGAACATCCTCCTAGGACTTCCCTCAAGGCCAAGTAGTGCAATGTATAGGTAGAGTCCCATACACCTAAGTATACTAAGTCAAAACTCTTAAGTCACCCTAGTGAGTGTTCACTTCATTACTTCATTTTACGTTCGATAACATCTTTCCTTAACCGAAATAAACCACATGAGCTAATGTAGAATCCGATGTCATGAAACCCTACACCGAAAGAAGTTGGACTACTTGCGAAGGTAGTACCAAATAAACAGATCATCTAGGTAGATCCACTAGCTAGTATTCTTATGAAGCAACATTGTTCAATAACTAGGATACATCTTTGAGACCCTCTTTATGCTATTGGAATTGTAATATCTATCTCATGAGTACAATGAGATAGTCAGGGAACAAGTCCGCGATGTGCCCACGATAGAGACCAAGATTTTTGGTCCAAGTGGAATCTATTCCGTGACGCGGACCTATTTCAGCCAACTGCAATTTGGTTGTTGCTTTGACAGCTTGCTTGGCTAAGTTTGGGGTCCCTTTGTTGACCCCTAGAGCGACCTATGGGGGGTCGTACCTGGACGTTTTAACCCTAAATACATTATTTTACCTATTTAAAATCTTTTTACCAGTTTTAGACTTCATATGACACTCCTAAACCTTGATGAAACCTAAGGACGTTTTACTAGTTCAAGTGGACTAGCTTCCAGACGTCATCGATGTTTCTTTATGTATTGACTCTAAGACTTCCTAAATGGTTTATAAAAGTTATTTTAGGAATTATAGAAATGTTACGAACCTTTGAACAACATATGAGGCTCTAGATTAGGTCTTGTACTTTCAGAGTGTTATAGTGGGTCAACTTCAAATGGTCATACATCTTAGCACAAAATGAATTGGGTATGCTATGACCTATGATATGATAGATAATTGAATCCTCTGTCAAGGACACCAAATTTTCTAAATATGACCTCCGAGTAAAAATTGAAGACCATATTAGTGAAGGCCTTTTGATAAAACTCAACACGGACCCAAATGACGGACCGTCGATTGAACGACGACCCGTCTGGCCATGCTGTTAATTACTACGACAACAATTATTTAAGGGGTCTTTTGGTCTTTTCCAAGTTCATTTAATTCCTAAGATACATCGTTTCAACCCTAAATCATAAGATTTTACTAAGTTTAAGCCTAGAAACATAACTAAAACTTCCCTAAGTCAAATCATTAATAAAGACATAGATGTAACAACCCTAAAAATGAATAAGTTAAGAAATGCTTAATGTGTCAAGAATGCTTGGGATTAGACCAAGGTTCACACAGATTAATACGCGTAGTACCAGATCTCAGAACCCTTACTACGACCAAGCCAACTAACTTGGGGAGTTAGGTGATCTTGGAAAGGTTGGAACCAACCATGTAAGGCTCTCGAAAACGAAGATTTAATCGAAGGAGTCTTTACCGGACTTAAAAATAAGAAATCTTAATTTTTAAGGGTCCAGGGGTAAAATGGTCTTTTCCAGGCCAAGGGTAATATCGTAATTACCCTAAGGAATTACTTAATAAATTAATTAATTTAATTAAAGAACCGGTTAGGGTTGGGTCGACCCGAAATGATCCATTTCGCAAAGGTCACTCCACCCGAGTTCGAGCCCCAATGGAAGCGAAAAATTGGTGATTTAATTGTTGTTTAAACTCTGATTTCATAAGGGCAAAATGGTCCTTCCAAGTATTAGTTAAAAATTAATCAGATTTTATTAATTTAATTAAACCCTATTTGACTAAGTCTTGAATTAGAGTCCTAAACCTATGGTAACACTTTGCTATCACGCCTATCTCTCAGTCACACGTTCAAAATTCATTATTTCTCTCTGCCAAAAACAACTTCAAGAACAGAACAAAGATAGAAGTTCTTCACACTTGAAGAAAAACACGAAAAGTCTAAGAAAAACAAAGTAACCAAAAACGTTAAGGCAAAGAGAAGATTTCCGTCGAGTGGGGGTGAAACTTTCGGTGAGTTGGACGTGGTTTTGGAGAAAAGTTTGGGCAGCAACTTCAACGTCTGAAAAATCAAATAAGTTATGGGTTTCTTCTCTCTTGGTCCCTTTCCCAAGAGACCCCAAAGATTCAGTTATTCAGTCCGAAAACTAGGGTTGTTTTTCCCCGTTGCATGTCCCTGTCACTAGCTCTCCAATGATTCGTAGGTTGGGTATGATTGCTGGTAGATTTAGGTATATGTGATGTTTTTGCGTTGAATGCGAATATATTTGTGTACGTGAAATCATGAAAATGACAACCCATGTGTGTTCGAAGTTATGTACAATTGTGTGCAAATTTGTGACTTGAATAGGGCCTCGGCTTAGGCTTTATTTAGTGAAGTTTTTGGTTGTTGTTTACGTGCACAAACATATGTAAATCGTGATGTTCATTGTAATGAAATGTAGTTGATTGAGTGACAATCTTTTAACCAAACGAACCTATGAAAGAATGCACCTAAAGATGTATGGAATGGTCTACGAATTTCCTTAGGAGTTCAGGTGAAAACGTTGATAAAAATGAATTGAAAAATGAACAAAATTTCCTTCAACTATGCAATGTTAATTTAGACTAAAGTTTAATAAAGAAATCTGGAAATTTCATGAATTTTAAAGGGGCGAGGCCACCAGGATTTGAACCTGTGACGTCACCCTAGTGACAAGTGTAATTCGCGAAAAAAGAAAAGTAAAGGGGGCTGGGGGAATCAAAATCGGGTTCTGGTTGAGAAAGGGGACAACAATAAATTAAATAAATAAATGGGAGGCGTGGGAATCAAAACAACGACCTCCAGGCAACGAGTGAAAGAAGAGAAAATAAAGAAAAGAAAATGTGAGGCGTGGGAATCGAACCCACGACCTCAAGGCTGGAAAGGAGCAGGCGAATTAAATAAGAAAATGAGGTGAGGCTGTGGGGGATCGATCCCAAAACCTCACTGCCAAAAATTCCTAACTTAATAGACTTTAATTAAAAATAAAAGTAAGGAGGCTGTGGGGGTTAGAACCCACAACCTCACAGCCCCTAGCGAATTTAAATTAAAATAAGGAGGCTGTGGGGGTTCGAACCCACAACCTCCCAATTCCCACCGAAAATTAAGAATAAATAAAAGAGTCTATGGGGGTTTCATCCCACAACCTCTTGGTATAGGCGAAATAGAACAACAAGCTGATAATTAAATATAAAAAGGGGTTGTGGGGGTTCGAACCCACAACCCTTCGGCCAGATTAAGAGGAAAACCAAGGAGAAAACTAAAGATAGAATGTTAATGCTGGGGTTCGATATAGAATCCCAATGACATGAAGATTAAAAATAAAATAAATGAAAAATGTAAATGTTTTCCAAGTGATTCGAACTTGGGTTTCCTTGCCAAAACTTCTGTATTGATACATATGTCATACGTGAATTAAATATTCTAGAATAATGCCACTTAATTAGATCGAAATCAAGATCTTGGCATATATACAAGATACATAAGTCTTGTACTACATAATCTTAGGAATGTATGAATCACTTAACGAACTATGAATGAAGCCTCATGGCTTGTATGTATAGACCCATAAGTCTAACATACGTTTAAAAGTAAGTGAACCTAAGATGAAACGAACAATGAAATGATGAAATGAACAATGAAATGATGAAACCCTAGAAGGGTTAAGTAAGGGTATGAAATACACAAATGGCCAAGTATATTGGCATATGATGAAATGAACATTCACGTAAAAAGGGGTGAGTAATTATGAAGAGTAAATGTGCTAATGTTTATGAATGTGGTGACAACATGATATGAGGCTAATGTAAAAGATGAGAACAATCTCAAATGAGCCTAAGTAAATGTTACCAAAACGTACTCACCTATGAGAGTGTAAGATAATGAAGAGACCAGTCTCTATGAACAATCTAATAAAAGTATTGAGATTAACACACTTAATACTAATGATGAGATGAGAAATCATCTAATGAGCTATGATGTCATCATACTAGAAGCCAACTTCCATGACGTATGAGTTGAATGAAATGGAACTTTATACTGAGCACCGATAGACTAGCTATGAGCGGTGATGCCTTCTTTAGGGAAGGGCGGAGGTTCACGTAACTCTCATGAGATGAGATTGTCCGGCTTCCCGGGTATGGGTCTCCTTATATCTCCTAGTCTTCGAACCTATACTGCCAATATAGGAATCTGGCGGGGTTAAATTCCCATGTACGCTAGCAGGTTTTGGGTCACTTTGGCCGGTGATTCCACCTCTTTTCAGTGTAGGGGAGACACTGGATTTCATGATGCTCATATGATCTATGTCGGTTAAAGTTAAAGTTCCCAATGAATGAATGAGGCCAGCCTTAAATGAAGCACATAATGAAATGAATGATACCAAAGGTGTTAGTATAGGATAATTAAAAGGTGAGCTAGACTCAGGTAATGACACTAGATTATTCTTGATCATTGCACAGCAAACCCGATGAAAGTCTTAAACTAAAGCCTAGGTATAGCTGGTATTTACAATGGCCTATGAACGAAATGAAATGAAGTACGTATGAATGAATGAAGCAGACTCTGTGTTTGCTAATGAAGACTCCCTAGTTGAGGTCCCATATGTTGATCCCTCATTTTGGAAAGTCTTAATGTCAAGTCCATGATTCCAAGGTCTCATGGCATATGAATGAATGTTATAAAAGATGTTATGTGTTGTATTCTATATGATATGTGCTATGTGTAAGATGTTATGTGATGTGTGCAATATGATAATTATTATGATGCATGTTACTCTCATGGCATGACTTTGCTAATCCAAATTTGGAAAGCTCATTGACTTTCCTAATCCAAATTTGGAAAGTTCACTGACTTTCCTAATCCAAATTTGGAAGGTTCACTAACTTTCCTAATCTCAATTTGACAAGTGCCCTGACTTGACTTTCTATAATCCTGTTGTTAGGAAAGAGGTATCCTTTCTCATGCATGACCTTGGTGTGTGCTTGCATATACCCATACTTAGTACAAGTGTGTACTAACCCTATACAACTCTACAATTTTAGGTGCAGGCACAGGTGGACGCTAGAGTTACAGGTTGACGCTGAAGCTATCCGGACGTCGAGCATTCATCCGGACTTGGTAGGCCCTCATACTTTCGAGGATGCTGCCATTTATATTCTAGCTTAGTTTTAGAGTTGAGCTAGTGGAGCATGTTCCACTAGCGTTTCTTTCCTGTTTTATTCAGACATTGTATTGGTGCCATTTTGGAAAGTACATCTTTATTACTATATTAGACTATTTCTTTCATTTGATGATCTTAATATTAGATGGTTGGTTAAGAAACAAAAAGTTTCAAATTTCCCGTTAAAATTAACCTAGATGATGTAAGAATGACGTAAGTAGGCTTGTCTGCAACCTCTGAGAGGTCAACGACGCCGGTCTCGTCTGGGGTCTAGATTACGATCGTGACAAAGTTGGTATCAGAGCACTAGGTTAAATTCCAAGAATAATGTGTTCACATCAACCATATTGAGTAGTTTCTAAGTCATGGTAGTGCAGTGCACCACTATCCTGGATTAGAGACTACATGATGCGTAGGAAATTTTCCCTTCTTCTGATCTTATTGTGCTTTTCCAAATGTCTGATTTTCTTGGTGTTATGAGGGTGTCTAACATCAATTCTTATTGTTTTCAGAGAATGAATACTAGGAGAACCATTGGTCAGAAGAGAGGAAGTGCAACTGCTGGGAATAATCAGGTTCCACCCCAAGCTCCAGCTGAAGGAGTGTCTATGCCAGTTAACCAAACTGGGTTGACTGATGCTGAGGTGAGGGCATCTCTGGACCAGATGGCACAGGCCATTACTATGCAGGCCCAGGCTATGACTGCTCAGGTTAACCGGCAGGATGTTCAAAGGGAGAACCCACCGGTTCGTAGCATGGCTGACAGGTTGAGAGACTTTATGAGGATGAATACTCCTATTTTCACAGGGTCTAGGACTTCAGAGGACCCCCAGGATTTTGTGGACGAGGTGCATAAGATTCTGGTGGCTATGGGGGCCACAGATACTGAGAAGGCTGAGCTGGCTTCCTATCAGCTCAAGGATGTTGCACAAACTTGGTGTAAGATGTGGAAGGATAGCCGAGCTTTGGGCAGAGTTCCAATCACTTGGGAGCTGTTTAAGACAGCCTTTCTGGAGATATTCTTTCCCAGAGAGAAGAGAGAATCCAAGGTTGAAGAGTTCATCAACCTTAAACAGGGATCTATGATAGTTAGGGAGTATTCCCTGAAGTTTGTTAAACTATCAAGGTATGCTCCTTTCCTTAGTATCTAACAGCAAGGATGAGATGACTACTGAAGTTTGTTAAATTATACAAGTATTCTACCTCCCTTGTGTCTAACAGCAGGGATGAGATGAGAAGGTTCCTCATTGGAATCAATGGAGATCTGGAGGAGGAGTGTCGGTCTGCGATGCTCCATGATCATATGGACCTCTGCAGGTTGATGGTGCATGTCCAGCAGGTAGAGGACAGCCGCAAAAAGAGGGGTATTCGTGTTACTATGAGGCCTAAGCCTCAAGATCAGGCAGGTCCCAGCCATGGAGGCCATAGAAACAATTTAGGCGTCCATGAGCAGCCCAGGTTCAAGAAGGGGCAACAGAGTTCTGGGAAGTCTAACTCTCAGAGGGGTACAACACCTAGAGGAGGCAGATCTGAGCCCAAGAAGGGCAATGGAGGTGAGATGAAGCATCCCAAAAATAATTGTGCTAAGTGTGGCCTTGCTCACAGTGGAGAGTGCAGACAGGGCACTACTGCCTGCTTCAGTTGCGATAAGAGTGGGCATATGGTTAGAGACTGCCCACAGAACGGAGGTCAGGATGGAGGTAATGCTCAGCCTAGGCCTAGTCCACAGGATGCAGTGGCAGCCGAGCCTCCTAAGAGGAACATGTTCTATGACATGAAGGGAAGGGAGGAGCAGGAGAAGTCCGCTGATGTGGTCACAGGTATGCTGCAAGTATTCTCAACTTCTGTTTATGCTTTACTTGATCCAGAGTCTACGCTTTCCTTTGTAACTCCTTTGCTCTCACTTTTAAGATATTGCCTGAAGTTCTACATGATCCTATAGTGGTTAGTACACCTTTAGGAGAAAATATAAGAACTGATAGAGTATACAAGGATTGCCCAATAGTCGTATGTGGTAAGACTATGTGTGCATACTTGGTTGAGTTACCCATGCATGATTTTGATGTTATTCTTGGCATGGACTGGCTTCACAGTTGTTATGCTTGCTTTGACTGTCGTAGTAGAGTGGTGAGATTTCGTTTCCCTGATGAAGAGGAGCTAGTCTGGGAGGGGTACAACTCGAGTTGTCCTAAACTCTTGATTTCGAACTTTAAGGCCAATAAAATGATGTCCAAGGGGTTGTTGTGTTATCTTGTGAGTGTTAATGATTTAGATCATGACATTCCTTCCATAGACTCAGTGCCTGTTGTGAATGAGTTCCTAGATGTATTTCCTGATGATTTGCCTAGAGTCCCTCCCCCTCGAGAGATGATTTTGGTATCGACTTAGAACACGATACTAAACCAATTTCCATTCCTCCTTACAGAATGGCTCCAGCTGAACTCAAAGAGTTGAAGCTGCAGTTAAAAGATCTCACTGACAAGGGTTTCATTCAGCCGAGCATATCCCCTTGGGGAGCTGCAGTGTTGTTTGTGAAAAAGAAGGATGGAACCATTTGAATGTGTATCGATTATCGGCATGTCAACAAAGTCACTATAAAGAATAAGTATCCACTTCCCAGAATAGATGATTTTTTCGATCAACTGCAAGGGTCTAGTTTCTTTTCTAAGATTGATCTTCGTTCAGGGTATCATCAGCTTAGGGTTAGAGATGGAGATATCCCAAATAAAGCCTTTCGTACCCATTATGGTCACTATGAGTTCTTAGTCATGTCATTTGGTCGTAAGAATGCACCTGCTGCATTTATGGACCTCATGAACCGAGTCTTTCGTGAATACCTTGACTCTTTCATCATAGTATTCATTGACGACATTCTCATCTACTCTAGGACCAAGGAAGAGCATGAACAACATTTGAGACTAACCTTGCAGGTACTTAGACAACATCAGCTGTATGCCAAATTCAGCAAGTGTGAATTTTGGCTTAGATCAGTGACCTTCCTGGGTCATGTTGTGTCCGATCAGGGCGTGGAGGTGGATCGCAGGAAGACTAAGGCTGTGAAGAACTGGCCAAAGCCTCTTACTCCCACTGACATCCTTAGCTTTTTGGGATTGGCTGGTTACTACCGCAGGTTTGTGGAGGTCTTTTCTTCCATTGCTGCCCCATTGACAGCTTTGACTAAGACAAAAGCCAAGTTTGAATGGACGAATACTTGTGAGAGGAGTTTTCAGGAGCTCAAGAACAGACTCACTTCAGCCCCGATGCTTACTTTGCCTAAGTGTGGTAAGAATTACACTATTTACTGTGATGCATCTAGGGTTGGTTTGGGTTGTGTTCTTATGCAGGTTGGTAAGGTGATAGCCTATGCGTCCAGACAGCACAAGGTTCATGAGAAGAATTATCCCACTCATGACCTGGAGTTGGCAGCTGTGGTGTTTGCGCTGAAGCTGTGGATGCACTACTTGTATGGAGTCATGTGGATGTATTCACAGACCACAAGAGTCTCCAGTACGTGTTCACACAGAGAGAGTTGAATCTACGTCAGCGGAGATGGTTGGAGCTGTTGAAGGATTATGACATGAATGTTCACTACCATCCAGGTAAGGCTAATGTTGTAGTTGATGCTTTGAGCAGGATGAGCATGGGAAGTACAACCCACGTTGAGGATGAGAAAAAGGAGTTGGTGAAAGATGTACACAGACTGGACAGACTGGATGTGCGATTGGTTGACTCTACTAGTGGGGGTGTTTTAGTTCATCCTAGTTCTGAATCATCCTTGGTAGTTGAAGTCAAGCAGGGTCAGCATCTAGATCCTGTGTTGATGGAGCTGAAGGACTCAGTGTTCATAAAGATAAATGAGTCTTTCGCTTTGGGAGATGATGGCATCCTAAGATATCAGGACAGGCTGTGTGCCAGATGAGGATGATTTACGGACCAGAATTGTTGCAGAGGCCCATGGTTCCAGATATTCCATACATCCAGGTTCCACCAAGATGTATCATGATCTTAAGCAGATTTATTGGTGGGATGGCATGAAGAAGGACATTGTAGAATATGTGGCCAAGTGTCCTAATTGTTAGCAGGTTAAGGCAGAGCATCATAAGCCTGGCGGTCTGACCCAGATTATTGAGGTTCCGACTTTGAAGTGGGAGGCCATTAATATGGACTTCGTGGTTGGTCTTCCGAGGACTAGGAGGCAGCATGACTCTATTAGGGTTATTGTGGACAGATTGACAAAGTCTGCCCACTTTATCCCTCTGAAGTCTACTTACAGAGCCGAGAATTACGCGAGACTCTATATTGATGATATTGTGAGATGGCATGGGATTCCTTTGTCTATCATTTCAGATAGAGGAGCTCAGTTTACTTCACATTTTTGGAGATCTTTCCAGAAGAGCTTGGGCACGCGGGTAAAGCTTAGTACTGCCTTTCACCCTCAGACAGATGGGCAGGCAGAGCGCACCATTCAGACATTGGAGGACATGTTGAGAGCGTGTGTCATTGACTTCAGAGGTAGCTGGGATGACCATCTGCCTTTGATAGAGTTCTCGTATAATAATAGCTATCACTCCAGCATTGGGATGGCACCGTTTGAGGCACTGTATGGTAGGAGGTGTAGATCTCCATTTGGGTGGTTCGAGGTTGGAGAGTCATCCATTTTGGGTCCAGAGATCATTCATGAGGCCTTAGAGAATATCAGAGTGATTACGGATAGGTTGGCTACTGCTTACAGCCGACAAAAGTCATATGCAGACAACAGAAAGCGGCCCTTAGAATTTGATATTGGTGACCAAGTTTACTTGAAGATATCACCTATGAAAGGGGTGATGAGATTTGGTAGAAAAGGAAAGCTGAGTCCGAGGTATGTTGGGCCATATGAGATCCTACAGCGTGTGGGTGAGGTGGCCTATGAGTTAGCGTTGCCTGCGGAGCTAGTTTCTGTTCATCCAGTCTTTCATGTCTCTATGTCGAAGAAGTGCCTAGGTGATCCAGCATAGATTCTACCTGTTGAAGGTTTGGGGGTTGATGAAGACTTGTCTTATGAGGCGGTACCTATTGAGATCGATCTTAGACAGACAGATCAAGCGGCTAAGGAACAAGGAGATTGCCACAGTGAAGGTATTGTGGAGAAATCATCTTGATGAGGGTGCTACGTGGGAGGCTGAGGCCGACATGAGATCCCGCTACCCTAATCTTTTCAGCTCTTGAGGTTAGACTTCCTACTCTTAAGTCTATGTTTCCTTATCTCTCCTTATTTTGTTGCTATTGCTTGATTGTGCATAGTGATTATGTTATGATATGACTTCCATTACGATATATAGTGGTAGTGTCATTCGGGGACGAATGTTCCTAAGGGGGGATAATGTAACAACCCTAAAAATGAATAAGTTAAGAAACGCTTAATCTGTCAAGAATTATTGCGATTAGACCAAGGTTCATACGGATTGATACGCGTAGTACCAGACCTCAGAACCCTTACTACGGCCAATCCAACTAACTTGGGGAGTTAGGTGATCTTGGAAAGGTTGGAACCAACCACGTAAGGCTCTCGAAAATGAATATTTAATCGAAGGAGTCTTTACAGGACTTAAAAAGAAGAAATCTTAAATTTTAAGGGTCCAGGGGTAAAATGGTCTTTTCCAGGACAAGGGTAATATCGTAATTACCCTAAGAATTAATTAATTAATTAATTAATTTAATTAAAGAACCGGTTAGGGTCGGGTCGACCCGAAATGATCCATTTCGCAAAGGTCACTCCACCCTAGTTCGAGCCCCAATGGAAGCGACAAATTGGTGATTTAATTATTGTTTAAAATCTGATTTCATAAGGGAAAAAATGTCCTTTCACGTATTAGTTAAAAATAAATCAGATTTTATTAATTTAATTAAACCCTATTTGACTAAGTCTTGAATTAGACTCCTAAACCTATGGTAACACTCTGCTATCACGACTATCTCTCAGTCACACGTTCACTTCACTATTTCTCTCTGCCAAAAACAACTTCAAGAACAGAACAAAGATAGAAGTTCTTCACACTTGACGAAAAACATGAAAAGTCTAAGAAAAACAAAATAACCAAAAACGTTAAGGAAAAGAGAAGATTTCCGTCGAGTGGGGGTGAAACTTTCGGTGAGTTGGGCATGGTTTTGGAGAAAAGTTTGGGCAGCAAGTTCAACGTTTGAACAATCAAATAAGGTATGGGTTTTTTCTCTCTTGGTCCCTTTCCCAAGAGACCCCTTAAGATTCAGTTATTCAGTCCGAAAACTAGGGTTGTTTTTCCCCGTTGCATGTCCCTGTCACTAGATCCCAATGATTTGTAGGTTGGGTATGATTGCTGGTAGATTTAGGTATATGTTATGTTTTTGTGTTGAATGGGAATATATTTGTGTACGTGAAATCATGAAAATGACAACCCATGTGTGTTGTTATGTACAATTGTGTGCAAATTTGTGACTTGAATAGGGCCTCGGCTTAGGCTTCATTTAGTGAAGTTTTTGGTTGTTGTTTACGTGCATAAACATATGTAAATCGTGATGTTCATTGTAATGAAATGTAGATGATTGAGTGACAATCTTTTAACCAAACGAACCTATGAAAGAACGCACCTAAAGATGTATGGAATGGTCTATGAATTTCCTTAGGAGTTCAGGTGAAAACATTGATAAAAATGAATTGAAAAATGACAAAAATTTCCAGCAACTATGCAATGTTAATTTAGACTAAAGTTTAATAAAGAAATCTGGAAATTTAATGAATTTTAAAGGGGCGAGGCAACCAGGATTCGAACCTGTGATCTCACCCTAGTGACAAGTGTAATTCGCGATAAAAGAAAAGTAAAGGGGGCTGGGGGAATCGAAATCGGGTTCTGGTTGAGAAAGGGGAGAACAATAAATTAAACAAATAAATGGGAGGCGTGGGAATTAAACCCACGACCTCCAGGCAACGAGTGAAATAAGAGAAAATAAAGAAAAGAAATTGTTAGGCGTGGGAATCGAACCCATGACTTCAAGGCTGGAAATGAGCTGGCGAATTAAATAAGAAAATGAGATGAGCTGTGGGGGCTCGATCTCACAACCTCACTGCCAAAAACGTCTAACTTAATATACTTTAATGAAAAATAAAAGTAAGGAGGTTGTGGGGGTTCGAACCCACAACCTCACAGCCCCTAGCGAATTTAAATTAAAATAAGGAGGCTATGGGGGTTCGAACCCACAACCTCCCAATTCCCAGCGAAACTTAAGAATAAATAAAAGAGGCTGTGGGGGTTTGACCCCACAACCTCTTGGTCTACGCGAAATGGAACAACAAGATGATAATGAAAAAAAAAGGGTTGTGGGGGTTCGAACCCACAACCCTTTGGCCAGATTAAGAGGAAAACCAAGGAGAAAACTAAAGATAGAATGTTAATGCTGGGGTTCGATCTAGAGTCCCAATGACATGAAGATTAAAAATAAAATCAATGAAAAATGTAAATGTTGTCCAAGTGATTCGAACTTGGGTTTCCTTGCCCAAACATCCGTATTGATACATAAGTCATACGTGAATTAAATATTCAAGAATAATGCCACTTATTTAGATCAAAATCAAGATCTTGGCATATATACAAGATACATAAGTCTTGTACTACATAATCTTAGGAATATATGAATCACTTAACGAACTATGAATGAAGCCTCATGGCTTGTATGTATAGCCCCATAAGTCTAACATACGTTTAAAAGTAAGTGAACCTAAGATTTATGTAATGAAATGATGAAATGAACAATGAAATGATGAAACCCTAGAAGGGTTAAGTAAGGGTATGAAATACACAAATGGCCAAGTATGTTGGTATATGATGAAATGAACATTCACGTAAAAGGGGTGAGTAATTATGAAGAGCAAATGTGCTAATGTTAATTAATGTGGTGACAACATGATATGAGGCTAATGTAAAAGTTGAGAACAATCTCAAATGAGCCTAAGTAAATGTTACCGAAACGTACTCACCTATGAGAGTGTAAGATAATGAAGAGACCAGTCTCTATGAACACTCTAATGAAAGTATTGAGATTAACACACTTAATACTAATGATGAGATGAGAAATCATCTAACGAGCTATGATGTCCTCATACTAGAAGCCAGCTTCCATGACGTATGAGTTGAATGTAATGGAACTTTATACTGAGCACCGATAGACTAGCTATGAGCGGTGATGCCTTCTTTAGGGAAGGGCGGAGGTTCACGTAACTCTCATGAGATGAGACTGTCCGGCTTCCCGGGTATGGGTCTCCTTATATCTCCTGGTCTTCGAACCTATACTGCCAATATAGGGATCTGGGAGGGTTAAATTCCCATGTACGCTAGCATATTTTGGGTCATTTTGACCGGTGATTCCACCTCTTTTCGGTGTGGGGGAGACACTGGATTTCAAGATACTCACATGATCTATGTCGGCTAAAGTTAAAGTTCCCAATGAATGAATGAGGCCAGCCTCAAATGAAGCACATAATCAAATGAATGATACCAAAGGTGTTAGGATAGGATAATCAAGAGGTGAGCTAGACTCAGGTAATGACACTAGGTTATTCTTGATCATTGCACAGCAAACCCGATGAAAGTCTTAAACTAAAGCCTACATATAGTTGGTGTTTACACTGGCCTATGAATGAAATAAAATGAAGTACGTATGAATGAATGAAGCAGACTGTGTGTTTGCTAATGAAGACTCCCTAGTTGAGGTCCCATATGTTGAGCCCTCATTTTAGAAAGTCTTAATGTCAATTCCATGATTCCAAGGTCTCATGGCATATGAATGAATGTTATAAAAGATATTATGTGGTGTATGCTATATGATATGTGCTATGTGTAAGATGTTATGTGCTATGTGCAATATGATAATTATGATGATGCATGTTACTCTCATGGCATGACTTTGCTAATCCAAATTTGGAAAGCTGATTGACTTTCCTAATCCAAATTTGGAAAGCTCCCTGACTTTCCTAATCCAAATTTGGAAGGTTCACTAACTTTCCTAATCTCAATTTGGCAAGTCCCCTCACTTGACTTTCTATAATCATGTTGTTAGGAAAGAGCTATCCTTTCTCATGCATGACCTTGGTGTGTGCTTGCATATACCCATACTTAGTACAAGTGTGTACTAACCCTATACAACTCTACAATTTTAGGTGCAGGCATATGTGGACGCTAGAGCTACAGGTTGACGCTGAAGCTATCCGGACGTCGAGCATTCATCCGGACTTGGTAGGCCCTCATGCTTTCGAGGATGCTGCCATTTATATTCTAGCTTAGTTTTAGAGTTGAGCTAGTGGAGCATGTTCCACTAGCGTTTCTTTCCTGTTTTATTCAGACATTGTATTGGTGACACTTTGGCAAGTACATCTTTATTACTATATTAGACTAATTCTTTCATTTGATGATCTTAATATTAGATGGTTGATGGTGAACAATTATGTAATGATGAGAATGTTTAATAAGTATGTTAAGAAATAAAAAGTTTCAAATTTTCCGCTAAAATTAACCTAGATGAAGTAAGAATGACGTAAGTAGGCTTGTCTGCGACCTCTGAGAGGTCAACAACGCCGGTCTCGTCTGGGGTCTAGATTCCGGTCGTGACAATAGAAAATTAAAAGAAAGAGAGGAGAAAAAGTTCAAGAACCCTAGTTCAAGTACGGATCAAGGTTCAATCAATTCCAGTGCTGGATTTCTGTGTGGATTTGATCACTAGGTATGTGAAATTTCACTAATGGGTTCCTTTCAGCCATTAGATCCCTAGATATCAGCCAGATTCTTGATTCCCTTATCGTTATTAGACCTAGGGTTTCTAGAACTTCATTAGATTATCATCAATCAACTAGTTAAATCATATTATGTTGTTATTACTCAACTTATTGCATGAACTTAAGAACCCTAGCTTAGTTCTTCTTTAGCTCTTCAATTAAACATGCTAGGTCAGATATTTTAGTTATCCAGCTAAACATGCCTCAATTATTAATGCATCATTATAAGATTAATTGTTGCATTCTCAGTTTGCATGAACAGTATTGAGTTGTCCAGTATTTATAGAAATACAATCATAATAGGTTAATCACTTAATCCATTGGGACAAACATAATACCTAGTTGTACTAGGATTCAACGTACCCAAATAATCCCAAAACTACTAGCCAAGTAGGTTGTAAGTCCCCTCTATGGGCATCAGTTTAGTAATCACGCCAACATGCCTTTATACCTCGCACAACATATATTGGGTCCTCTAGATGGGGCATATACTCCACATTTAGTTCTTGTGGTTTTATTATTGGTAATTAGTATCTTCCACAATTCAGTTAGACTTTATTGCGTTGACTATATTTACAGTTCAGTTAGTAATTAGTCTCAGCATATTATAAATTTGGTCATTGCATCAAGTTAGCTAAGCATTTAGTATATCATGATCAGAATATTATACTTGCTTTTGTGCTTGTTAAATTATGTTTTATTTCAACTTTACTATATCCTACATGCTCATTACATTTCAAGTACTGACGCATACGTGGTATACATCTTCGTGATGTAGGTTTAGGTTCTCATCATCCATATAACGCTTAGATCGATTCTCGATCTATAGTTCATCAATATTAGTGGTGAGTCCTCATTCTATGAGGATGATAGTCATAAGTTTATTTTCCGTATTTTAGTCCTTTAGTTTTAGTCTTTGCTAGAATTATTTGGGGCTTATCCCAGCATTTCTAGTCAGTAAGAGACTATTTTCATACATAGTTAGTTTCAGCTTAGTATTGAGTTAGTATTTTCATTGTATTAAACTTATCAGTTATTAAATATCTCGGTTATAGTATAAGGATATTCCCTATATTTTCATTTTAATTATGATTTAGCTTCCGTATCAATTTAATATATTCGTTATGCTCATGAACATGCCAATAGGTGGGATCACTTGTGGTATAGATCTTGTGTCAACGTCTCGGGGGTAGCTCGGGGTGTGAAAAACTTTGTCTTAGAGCACAAGGTTTAAGAGTCCTAGGATGTATGAAAAGCCACACTAAGTAGAGTCTTTTTAATGGATGTGAAGTGTACCACATCTAATGAGAGAGAGGCTATGAAGTGTTTTAGGTAAAACTTCATTTTCTTGTTACTCTTATCATGCATAAGGTATGATATAATTCTATTCTAACTCGATTTTCTACAGTTCAGATCATGCCTCCTCGTAGAGCTAACACAAAGAATGTAAACACAACTCCTCTAGTCCCAGATCAGGATGTCTCCAATGCGAAGCTCAGGAATGCCATTCAGAAGTTGGCTCAGAGTGTGGCAAACCAAAAACAATTTGGTTCAATCTCTCGTGAATGCTAATGGTGGATCAGCAACATCAAGGGTCCGTGACTTTGCTAAGATGAATCCGCATGAGTTCATAGGATAGCAAACTAATGAGGATCCCCATATATCTTAGATGATATAAAGAAGATCTCTGAAGTGATACAGGTCACTAGGAATGATCGTGTTGAGTTGGTATCATACCATCTAAAAGATGTTGCTCATATCTTGTACACTCTATAGAAGGAAAATAGGGGAACAAATATAGCTCCTATTACTTTGAATTGCTTTAGTAAGACTTTTTCTACAGTTTTTTCCTAATAGAGTTGAGAGAAGCAAAGACCCAGAAATTCATGAACTAAAGGCATGGTAATATGATGGTTTAAGAGTATAGGATCAAGTTTAACCAACTCTCCATGTATGCTCCTTACATGGTTGTTGACTCCAGGGCTCAGTTGATAAGTTCTTGTATGGAGTATCAGATTTGGTGAAAACAGAGTGTAGAAATGCTATGTTATTGGGAGATATGAATAAATTTAAGCTTATGACTCATACTTAGCATGGTGAGGGTGATAGTCTTAGAGAACAGGACAAGAAGAATAAGAAGGCTAGGAATTGGAAATATGAAGATTCGCAGAAAAAATAGGGTGGTGGAAATTTCTCGCAGAGTCAGCGAAAATTCTAAACCCCAGTCCCTTAATCAGCTAGTGTTCCATCCTCTAAGAACAAGTATGATAAAAAGGTTAGCGCACTAAGCTCGAAGTCTCAGGGAAGTGTTTCAGGCACCAATACTTACCCCACTTGACCTATGTGTAGTAAGAACAATCAAGATGAGTGCCTCGTAGGAAAGGAAAGATGCTTTGGGTGCGGTAAGTTCGGTCACAAGTTGAGGGATTGTGCTTCTGGACAGGTTCATGGAGTAGTACTAGTAGAGCTCAGTCTACCACTTCAGCACCACCAGCAAGTCGTCTGACTCAGCAAGGTATCTTATCTAGTTTAGGTGGCGGTCAACGCCTGAACAAGTTGTATGCTCTTTAGGCTCGCAACAATCATGAAGGTTCTTGTAATGTAGTAACTTGTACGTTACTAGTTTTTGACCTTGATGTTTATGCATTGTTAGATCTAGGGGATACTGTTTCCTTTGTAACTCCTTAAATAGCAGTTCAATTCAGTGTCTGTCAAGAAACTCTCTCAGAACCTTTCTCAGTCTCTACTCTAGTTGGTGACAGAGTTATAGCTAGACGGGTATACAGAAATTGTCCTATCACTGCCTCTCAAAAAGTCACCTCAGCATATCTCTTAGAGTTAGAAATGGTAGACTTCGATGTTATTCTAGGAATGGATTTATTTCATTCTTTTTATGCCTCAGTCGATTGTAGAACAAGGATTGTTCGTCTTCAGTTTCCAAATGAATAATTCTTAGAATAGAAGGAAAGTAACTAAGCGCCTATGTGACGATTCATTTCTTACCTTAAGGCTAGAAAGATGATCTGTAATGGTTATCTCTATCATATAGTTTGGGTTAAGAATTATATCTTTGAAACCCCAACTCTTAAGTTAGTTCCAGTAGTTAGTGAGTTTCCAAAATTGTTTTCAGAAGATCTTCCTAAAGTCCCTCCCGAAAGAGAAAACGACTTTGGAATTGATCTCCTTCCAGATACCTAGGCTATTTTTATTCCTCCTTATAGAATGGCTCCAACTAAGCTCAAGGAATTGAAAGTGAAGTTGAAAGACCTTTTAGATAAGGGCTTCATCAGACCTAGTATTTCGCCACGGGGTGCACCAGTGTTGTTCGTAAATAAGAAAGATGGTTCTCTCAAGATATGCATGGACTATAGACAACTGAACAAGGTCACAATCAAGAATAAGTATCCCACTACCAGGATTGATGAATTGTTTGAGAAACTTCATGGTGCTAGCCATTTCTCAAAGATAGACCTCAGATCGGGTTATCATCAACTCATAGTCAAAGATAGTGACATTCCAAAAATAGTCTTCAGAACTCGGTATGGTCATTATAAATTTGTAGTTATCTCTTTTGGACTAAGAAATGCCCTACAAATTTCATGGATTTGTTGAATAGAGTATTCAAACTATACTTTGACTTGTTCATTATCGTCTTTATTGATGATATCCTCATTTACTCAAGGAATGAGGAAGAAAATGCACGTCATTTTAGAGTTTTTCTGCAAACTCTCAAAGTCGATATTTATTCGCTACATTTAGCAAATGTCAGTTTTGGTTGCATTCTGTTGTTTTCCTTGGTCACATTGTATGTAGCGAGGGGACCCGAGAAGATTCGCAGAAGATAGAAGTAGTGAAACAATGACCCAGACCTACATATTCTACAAATATTAGAAGTTTCTTAAGTCTAGTGGGTTATTACAGAAGGTTTGTGGAAGGATTTTCATCCATAGTCTTACCATTGACTAGGTTGACTCAAAAATTGGTCAAGTTTCAATGGTTATATAATTATGAGAAAAGCTTTGCAAAATTGAAAACTAGATTGGCTACAGATCTTGTCTTGACTCTACCAGAAGGTTTAGATGGTTATGTGATCTATTCTGATGCATCAAGAGTTGGCTTAGGTTGTGTGTTGATGCATCGAGATAAGGTTATAACTTATGCTTCTAAACAGCTTAAGGTACATGAGAAGAACTATCCAGCTCATGACCTCAAGCTTGCAGTAGTGGTGTTTGCACTCAAGATTTGGAGACACTACTTGTATGGTGTTCATGTAGATGTGTTCACCCATAAAGAGTTGAATTTTCTCTAGAGGAGATTACTTGAGTTTCTTAAGGATTGTGATATGAGTGTGCATTACCATTCTGATAAGGCAAATGTAGTAGCAGATGCTCTTAAAAGGTTATCTATGGGTAGTATAGCAGATGTTGAGAAATAAAGGAAGTAAATAGTAATGGATGTTCACAGGCTTGATCGCTTGGAGATCGCCTTATCAGCATATTAGACAGTGGTGTAACAGTTAAGGAAAACCTAGACAGTGATATAATCTTGCTTGAACTTAAAGGTGCAGTCCATAATCATAGAGTGGAGGTTTTATCCCAAGTGGGAGATTGTGTACTTTGCTACTAGGGTAGAATTTGTGTTCTTTATGTGGGTGAGTTGAGACAACTTATCCTTGAAAAAGCCCATAACTCTAGATATTTTATTCATGCAGGTGACACTAAGATGTACCGCGATCAATGAGAAGTTTATTGGTGGAATGGCATGAATAAAGATATAGTAGATTTTGTAATGCCCCAATTTCCAGCAAGACAAATTAGAACATCAGAAACAAGGGGGTATGACTCAAAAGATCAACATTCCTACTTGGAAGTGGGAAGTGAACAATATGGAATTCATCACAGGGTTAACTCGCAGACAACATGACTCTATTTTGGTGATAGTTGATAGAATGACTATGTCTTCTTGCTTTTTGGTGGTCAAGACTACGATTCGGTGGAGGACTATGCCAAACTTTACATTAATGAAATTGTGAGGTTGCATAGCGTTCCTTTGTTTATCACCTCAGATAGGGGTCCTTAGTTTACCTCTCATTTTTGGATGTCATTTCAAAAGGGTCTTGGTAGTCAGGTTAACCTTAAAACAATATTTTATCCGCTGATAGATGGACAGGCAGAGCGTACCATTCAGACCCTAGAGGATATGTTGAGAGCTTGTGCGATCAATTTTAAGGGTAGTTGGGATGATCACCTTCCTCTTATTGTGTTTGCCTACAACAATAGCTATCATTCAAACATTCTTATGGTCCTTTATCAGGAACAATATGGGCGTAGATATAGATCTCTTGTTGGTTGGATTGAATTAGCTGAAGTAGCTTTGATAACGCCAAATTCAGTCCTTTATGCTATGGAGAAAGTGCAACTCATTAAAGATAGACTTAAGACAGCCCAGAGTCGTCAAATATCTTATGCAAATGTAAGGAGAAGGTAACTAGAGTTCCAAGTATATTGGGTTTTCTTGAAAGTGTCACCTATGAAGGGGGTGATGAGATTTGACAAGAAAGGAAAGCTCAGGAATAGATATGTAGGCCCTTACAAGATCTTGAAAAGTGTGGTCAAGGTGGCATATGAAATAGAGTTGCCAGTAGAACTAGAAGCAGTGCATCAAGTCTTCCATATCTCTCTCTTGAAGAAGTGTGTGGGTGATCCAGCCTCTGTAGTGCCATTATATAGTGTGGCGGTGAAATATAGTCTCTATTATGAGTATGTACCAGTTGAGATTTTTGACCATCAGGTTAGAATATTGAGAAAAAAACAAGTTTCTTCATTCAATGTTCTGTGGAGGAGGCAGTTCTTAGAGGGAGCTATGTGGGAAGCAGAAGCAGCCATGAAAGCAAAATATCCTCATCACTTTCCTTCTGATTCCACTTCATCTTGAGGTAATAGTTCCTCTTCTGTTTTTAGTCATTCATGCGGGAATTCAACCTTAGAATCATGTTCTCTTAGTTTGTACTTTCATTTTCAACGTATTTGCATGTCTTTGGAACTTAATTTAGTCAAAAACTCAATTCTCAGTGTTTAGTGGTAAGGATTGCAACTCTCTCCCTCTATTTTACCTAGTTTAGTCATCATTCGAGGACAAAATCTCTCAAGGGGGAGGTAATGTAACACTCCGTATAAAAAATAGAGCAGAAACCATTTTTCAGAAAGTGCAGTTTCATTCTACGATCACCATCTAAGAACCGTAGTCTGATCTACGGCCCGTACTGTTGGTGTGTGGTTCACTATTGTAGCCCCTCCCAAAACTCAGCTCAGAAAATCGACGAAGTCTTGACTCATGAACAAACCTATGGTCCGTAAGTCAAACCATGGTCTGTGGATCAAGACTCCTATTACCGAGCATCTGAGATGAACTACGGACCACCAGCACGGACCGTCGTTCGACCTACGGTCCGTAGATGATGGTTAGTAGTTAGTTAGGGGAAAATTGTTGAGTGGGTCAACTTCAAATGTTCATAACTCTTAGCACAAAATGAATTAGGTGTGATATGACCTATTATATGATAGATAATTGAATCCTCTTTCTAAGGCCAACGAGTTTGATAAAATATGACCTCCGAGTAAAATGATCTGCCCATTTTAGTGAAGGCCTATCAAGTAGACTCAAATGACGGACCGTCGATTGAACGATTACCTGTCAGTCCACGTCATCCATTGCTTCAACAACAATTATTTCAGGGGTCTTTTGGTCCTTTTCTAGTTCGTTTAACCCCTAAGATACGTTGTTTTAACCCTAAATCATGAGATTTTGTCAGTTTAATCCTTGAAACATAACTAAAAATTACCTAAGTCAATTCATTTATAAAAACATAGAAAATTAGATGCAAGAGAGGAAAAAGGTCAGGAACCCTAGTTCAAGAACGCAGCCAGGATCCATCATTTCCAACCCCAAAATGTAAAGATTTCTCCATAGAAATCATAACTAGGTATGGGATTTCACTAGTGGGTTCTTTTCACCCATTAGATCCCGAGATATCAGTCAGATTCTTGATTCCATTATCGTTATTAGACCTAGGGTTTCTAGAACATCATTAGATTATCATGAATTAGGTAGTTATATGTTCCAAATCAATATTACCATGTTATTACCCAACTTATTGCATGACTTTCTGAACCCTAGATATGTACTTCTTTAGTTCTTGAATTACACATGGTAGGTCAGATACTTCAGTTATCTAAGTAAACATGCCTCAATTATTAATGCATCATTATCAGATTAATTGTTCCATTCTTAGTTTGCATGTTCACTTTTAAGCTATCTAGTATTTATAGAAATTCAGTCATAATATGTTAATCACTTAAATTATTGGGTGTAACATAATACTGAGTTGTACTACGGTTAAGCGTACTCAAATATTACAAAAACTACTAGCCAAGTAGGTTGTAAGTCCCCTCTGTGGACATCAGTTTATTGATCACGCCAGCATGCCTTTATACCTCGGGATGCGTATATTGGGTCCTCTCAATGTGGCGTATACATCGGATTCCAAATTTATGTGATGTGGTTTTATTATTGGTTATTAGTAGCTTCCACAGTTTAGTCAGACTCTATTGCATTGAACATATTCACAGTTAAGCTAGTATTCAGTCTCAACATGTTATAAATTTGGTTATTGCATCCAGTTAGCTCAGAACTCAGTCTGTCACGTTCAGAAAATTATACTTGTTTTTGTGCTTGTTCAATTATGTTTTATTTCAGCTTAACGATATCCTACATGCTCAAACCTTCCAAGTACTGAGGCATAATGTAAATCTCCGGAAATGCCATGACTTAGACTAGATATTAACCTATTTAATAATATTTAAAATGATGTTTACATACCTATATTATTGTAATAAACTCATTTAGAAAAGGTTAGAGACAAAACGACAAAGAAAGACCTTGACGTCCGAAAACTAGCTATTTTGAACTAGTTGATGTCCCTATGTTGGGTGAAGGTTTCGAAATGTGAAATGATGTCCAAAACTTGTAAAGAGACCTTGGATAGGTAGTATGTAGTACAAAGGGTCCAAACGTTCAATAATGACAAACCACGGACAACCCGAAGGGTCCTTGGGGAGGACCCAAACATGGGAGAGCAAGCTTCCTAGAGGCCTGCAAACACGTAGAATTGGAGGAACAAGTGCGAGAGAGCAATCCTAATGGGGTTTACTGCCTAAAGATTTGAGGGGCAGCCTTGCGACGCACGGCTGACACGCATGTCACTGCCTCAACCCAAAATTATAGAAAAATGACGAGATTTGACCCCGCGACGCGCAACCACTTCCCCGAATTGTTAAAATAGTATTTTTGGTATTTTAACTTCTTAAAAACACCCAATTAAGTGAAGGTTCTTTTGTGTAATTAATAAGACGACTATATATGAATATTAGGTCAGTTTTAGACCACTTTTACACGTTCCAAATCAGATCAAACAAGTTTTTTCTCATCTCTCTCAAGAACGCTCTCTTTTCCAAACCCCATTGAAGAACAAGAAGAGCTTAAGGAAGAAGACGAAGACTTCAAGCTTTTCATCCAAATTTTTGTGGATTATTCGTCTATAAGGTTTTGGTTTTTAACTCTTGGGATTCCTTTCCCCAAGAGGTCCTTTCAAAGATAAGGTTTCAAGAAATTCAAATACTAGTGTTTTTACTATACAAAACGGATTTTTCTTCCTAACTCTAGATTTATGATTTTTGATGAAAAGTAATTGTTTTCTATGGTTGATTAAGCACGAATTGTTGAGTATTTGACTTGTAGTGTTAGCATTTTGTGAGAAGCATGTTCTTATCTAGATGATGGTTTCGTATGGTTGTTTCTCCTACTTGATAATATGAAAACGTTGGGATTGGGAATAAGACTTGAATGAACTCTTTAATGACCCTTTCTCTTATCCTACATTATGAATTGACTTGTATATGATTTGAAGAGTTGTTCTTGGTTATGATATTGAGTATTTCACTATGTTATGGTTACGAATGTTGTAAGGTGAACGTAATAGCTTGAATAAGGTTCTTGGAAGCGAGAGGCAAGTCTTCTAAAGTCGTGATTACTCCATGTTTGTTATGTTAGCCCATAAATGATGTTACAATGCTCTTGATTTATGAATGATGTTGATATGTATATATGTTGGGCTATGAATATGTTAATTGTGAGATCATGGAAAGAATAAGATAACGAAAGTTATGATGTTCTCTTGTATGCTTTACAGAAAATGATTATGCTATGTTAATCTCACGCATGAAGGGTTGCGATGAAATGAAATTCTCATCTAATCTTAAATGTAACGACCCTAAAAATGAAATAGGTCAAACTAGAGATTCAGATGTATTTAATGAGTTAATATTGTATTAAAATAGTGTATTTTAGCATTAGAAGTCAGTTCGTAAAGTTTGGGAGCATTTGGAAGTCAAACGCCCAAGACGCCCGAAAACTAGTCGAAGTTGAACTAGTGTGTCGTAGTGTTTTGTAGTGTAGTTTTGGGGGATGGTTTGAGAGTAAAATTGAGTGTCAATGGTTCCTCTGCGTAGAGGGATATACCAAGTGTCAAAAAGTCCGAGTACGACTCCTCGGGACTACTCGAAGGGCCCCCAAGGAGGACCCAAACATGGGTGAAGATGATGCCCAAGGCAGCGTGCAGGGGCAGGATCTGAAGACCCACATCGCGAGTCGCCCTTGAAACGAGGTCTACTTACTCAGAGTTTTTGAGAGGCAAAAATCTAGAGCTTGTCTCGCGACGCACAGCCAAGTCCCAGATTTGGCCGCGACGTTCTTAAGTCAAATTTCAAGTTGGAAAAGGGTCCAAATGGTGTGGGGTATTTTAGGAACTTTAGGGATCATTTGTGGACTGATATAGGTAATTTTAAACATCATTCACCCACCATTTCCAACTCTAAAGATCAAACCAAATTTTTCCAAAAACCTTCTCTCCAAAAACCTCCATTGAAGAAGCTTCAAGATCCAAGGAAAAGGACCAAGTTCTTCACGTTTTCTTCACCAAAATCTCATGGGTTACTTCATATTAAGGTATGGTAGTTCATCCTTGACTCTTGTTTCATTCAAGGAACCATTTCAAATAAATTTCAAAAAGTTTTTCAAACTTCAAAGTTGTTTATCCCTTGACTCTAAGTATTGGGCTTTGCATGAAAATGTTTTATTGATTAAAATGAGTTGTTCTTAGCATTAAATTATGATTTTAATGTCAAAACCCCAATGGAATCATGTCTATTCTTTTTATCAACTTTTGGCTTAGGAAATGGGTTTTATCAACACGATTAGATAATGTTAAAGTTATTGTTTCTTGGTGGTTTTATTGAGTTTAAGCCACTTCCCTAAGGGATTTTTTATTATGGATTATTGTATAAATTGTGAATAGGTGGTAAAGGCTTGGATGAAGGGTAAGTTATTCTATCTTAGCTAAGTTATTTTGAAGTAACTCTTTAGTGGTATGGTCCACCTTTGATGGCGGTGTTTACTTGAAATATACGAAGTTATATGTGCATTGTGAGATTGGCCTTGAAGGCATGATATGTGAAGTAAAGTGATAATTTTGATATGTATATGTATAATATGTGTTGGAATGTTTATATGAGTATCTTAAAGGATTTATATTTATATGAAGTATGCATTTGATATGTGAAGAATGATAATGTGTGAATTATGATAAATGTTTGTTGAGCATGTCTAGAAGTCAATGTTATGAATTGAGTTCATTATGTGATAATTGTGCTCACATGTGCTCACACACACACTTGAATGCATGAATGAAGTCAATGAATGAAAATGGGGAATTTGTAGGTTCGACGCTCTTCGTGAGTAGAGATGAAGTGTCTAGACCATCCCTACTACTCCTAAGTATGAAAAAGGGGGATTTTAGGGTGAACACTCTTCATGGGTAGACATGAAGTGTTTAGTAGCAATGTCACTATTCCCAATGAGCTTTCCAAGATAAGTTAGAGGTTGGATACCCTTCGTGAGTTGAGATGGGGTGTTCAATAGTTATCTCCTAACTTATAGTCAATGAATATTTAAGACTTGATACGCTCAAATTACACTTCCTTTAAGAAGTACAAGCGGTCGTATCAAGGAAAGAACCCAACAAGTAGGTTGGGGTCGATTCCACGAGGAAATTAGTTTAGACTTAACTTCAATTTAAAATTACGTCTATTTATTCAATTCCTTTCAAGAAACAGGTAATTAAATGGGGGGGTTTTGTGAAACAAAAGTATTTAATTATTTCTAAGTATAAGAAGTAGCAAAAATGAATCTTTAGTGTTTATAAAGTTGTGAGTGAAACTACGGTGTAAGTGTTCCCCATATGTTCATAAAACGATAATCCTAGCTATAACAATTATTCCCCAGTGTTTTGCATGCAAAGTGATAAGTGAGGTATCTCTAAATCCTTGTTTCGGCGTTTAGAGAGTTTCACCCCGTACCTTGGTCCGGCAAAGTGTGTCTAAGTTACTAACCCTTACCATTACTTTATATTGAGCGTCATTTTCGATGTATAGCTTAGTTATTACTTCGCACCAATCGAAACTAGTCTATTAGATAGTATCTCACTATATCTATGTTGATAATTCTTTTCCTATTAACTACCCCCTTGGTTTGGCAAGTAAAATTAGGGCGAGTTTTAACACGTGCACTCGTTAAAAAGACCTCTAAGCGAAAGAATTATCAATGCTTGCAATAACCTATTTGAGAATTGTTATTAAGCTAGTTTTACCTTGTTAATCACCCATGGTTCCCACAACCCTAGTTGTGGATTTAGTTACCCATGCTTAGAAGAACACAATTCATAGTTGATAAACAATAAATTATGAACTTACTTTGACAACTTCGAAGAAAATCCAGAAATTAAACTTGAAATCACGAAATTATCTTGAAAACCAAATCCAAAAAATTGAATTAATGCCAAGTTTGTAAAAACAAATCTCCAAGAACAAAACTATGAAAGTAGTAAAAGATTCGAACACCAAAAATTAGGTTTTACACCCTATTTATAAAGACATTGTCCTAAATTAAAATGAAAACAAATAAGGAAAGTTTGTCCAAAAACGCGGCTTCAATCGATGACACCCAAAGACGGTCCATCGATAAAACGACGGACTGTCGATTGCCTCCGTAAGTCCAGACTTAGCATCTTTTCTCATCCTTCGCTTTGCACCTTCTCTGATCCAATTGACAGACCAACAACACGGTCCATCGATTCACCAACGTTCCGTTGATGCCTCTCCTCGTTCCATACTAAGATTTTCTTCAACATCGGGTACTGGGACATTCTCTGATCAGATCAACGATTCAATAGGATGGTCCGTCGATCCTTATGTAGCCCCACACTTGGTCAAAATTCCCCGAGTTGCTTCCAGATGCCTGAACCTCCAATCGACTGTCACCATCTATGGTCTTTCAATGGAACGACGGCCCATCGATGGCCTCCGTGGGTCACCTCTGCACTAAATCTCCACAGCCTTATGCGTTTTGGTTTTGGACAACTTTCCTGCACAGCAAAGATAAAAACATATTAAAATTACTACAAAAAGGATTTATGCACACACCAATCTTAAGGGAAAAACATTAAAAGTACCGTAAAACCACAGTACATCAACACCCTCAACTTAAATTCGTTGTTTGTCCTCAAGCGACGCTCTATGACTCAACACAACACTTTGTACACAAGTATCTTATTTTAAGCTTTTGCAATCACATAGCTATAAATCCCAACTTTTTTGTTGCTTTTGTGCATGTTTCTTCTCTTAGGCTTGATAGGATTACACATGTGGATCATACCATGACACAGACTTACCATGCACCGACACCTCTACTCTTTTATCTATCGCTAATGTACAAATTTTCCAATATTGCAACTAAAGCCCTCACTTCAAAAGATATCCTCCTTTTTCGCAATGTGATTTTAACTTTGAGTATAAGGATCATTATTCAACACTCACGCTAAAAAAAGATTCACACCTAGTTGGTACTTGTCGCCATAGGCTTGCAATTATTTTCACTGCTTAAGTTCACCATATTAGACTCTCAGGATCACGATAGGACTTTCTTGGCTTTTAACGTAGTTTCAGGGTTAGGTATGGTACATATGGGTACATTCTAGTGAGTTGTTGCTCTCCTTGACATTATGGCTAAGGGTCCTACCTCTTTCATTATCTATTATGCCCTATTTTCTCTTTCTTTATCATCTTTGCCTTGTTTTCTCCTTTCATTCTCTTTTATGGAAGTGACTCTTACTTCTTTTTGTTCAACACTTATTTTCTCTTCTTTTTTTTCATTGTTTAATCTCTTTCTTATTTTTCTTTCTTTATTCAATTGACAATCTTTGACTGAGTCACTTCTCTTGTTCACTTTTCTTTTCTTTTCTACATTACTCTTTTCTTACCCACTTTTTGGGTCATCACTAATGATAGCCACCCTCAACTTATGGCTTTTCCATGAGTCGAGGTACAAATTACCCAAGGTTCGGTCAGGGCTAAGTCGCGATCAATTTCTGCATTAGCCACCCTCAACTTATGCTTTTTGCCTAAGTTGAGGTGCACATGTCCAAGGAGGGAACAAGGCCAACACATCATACGCAGGGAAGATGAGTTGGTGAAGAAAAGAAAGGTCTATTTTAAGATCAAAATATTTGGATAAAAAAGGGATCACAAATTCATTTGGTTCTCTTTGCTTTAGGCTATAAATTTTCTAACTTGAACAAGGGCCTACGATCCTCTCCTAAATGTCTAACACAGATTCCTTTTGCAGGACTAACCGGGCAAGTTCTAGATAGGTACCAACAGTGGAACAATCAAATTTCCTCACACTCTCTTGATACCTCGTTACCCGATCAAATTATCGGACACCTAGTTTTAGTGTTAGATTGAGGGACATGTAGTGGTGCATCTCTATGTCATGATTAGAGCCAATACATTTTACTTCTTTACAACTATTCATGCAAACATTTTCTTAGAACTGGATATCATTTAAGTTTAGCCATCATGCTTCACATTTCACTTTCATACTATGTACAAGTTACGACATGCCGGTTCAACAGTAAAGTAAGCAGTCTCTTGGAGCAAAAGAACACAGGCAAACAAACCCCTAAAGAGAGGATCGTGAGTTGGGCTACTCAGACTTCACCCTATCACTCGCTTTCCATTACCCCACCACCAACATAAAAAACCTTGAATTGTCCCTAATTTATAAGAAATATAAAGATAAGGTGGTAGGTGAAGCAAACCTGAGGCGCAAAGCGCTGATGATCATCAAGCAGGCGGGTCCAGTTTACCGGAACCCGCACCCTCAATAGTGGGGACACCCTTTGTGGTGCCCACAACAATATCTTCACCCTCAGTGGTGCTTCTCTCAACAGCCTCCAATGTGGAACTAGATGCCCCAGCAGCCAACTCTTGAGCCCTCATCTGACGGGTCTGCTCATTAACCAACGAGGCTCTCCTCGCAACCTCCAGATCCGTCCGCTCCTTCTTCCTAGCAAGAGCATCCTCACTCTCACTGGTGCGGCTGGAACGATGCCTCTTGGCACGCTCACGTGGCTCAAGCGGCGGTGCAGTGTTGGTAGTGAACAGTGCAACAAACACTGTGTCCTCCGCGAGCTCCACAGGTGCGCTATCAGTCTCGGGTCCTCTCAACTCAAGTATACCATACACGTCTTCCCGCAGAATCACCACAGCCTCCTAAAGAGTTGTCAAATCAATGATGGGGGCTGGGCGTGCTAGAACTCTTAGCTCAAATGCATTGAGGCTCTGGTGGAACACCTGAATCTTTTGCTCCGTCTGCTGAGCCACTCTCTTCTCAATCTGATACTCAGCCTCGGCAATATATCTCTGCATCCATGGATGTATATGATGCAGCAAGGTGGTCATCTGGGCCTCTAACTTCTGGACCTACGCTATCGGGACCAGTGCTACTGAAGGAGGAGTAGACTGGGAGGAACTGGGTGCCCTACTAGTGCCAGGGGCAGACTCGACCAGGGTGTTATCCATGGGCTTTGAAGCGGCATGATCAGCCCCTTGGGATAACTCTAATGTCTCCGCCATGTTCGCACTTAGCGGTTGCAAAACAACTCGGGGCCCTCTTCGTGGTGCCGCCACATTGGCCTCATCCTTGATGAGACCTATATATACAGTCTCGGTCGGTGTACGGAGGAAATTACAATGCTAAATGGGCACTCCAACATCCCTGCATAACTGAAAAATCATACAGGCGAACGGGTAAGTAGTGGAGAGATTAAAAGCCCTCTCATGTATCACAAAGATCAACAATTTGGCAAAGTCAATCTCGAACCCGTCTACTAGTGATGCTACCATGACTGCTCTATCCCACGTAAGGATTTTAGATGTTATGGTTGGGGATAGGCAATGGCAGACTATCATCTAGACTTGGCTGCAAAGGTGAGGTTGGCCTTCTTGATAAGGACTCTGGGGTGTAACACCGAGTCTGCTCCCTCACCATCAACGAACACCTATTGTGCAAGCCACCTCTTGGTGGACTCTGTCTGCTCTCTGGTCCTCTGAAATTGGCCACTCTTGACCAAGCCCCACCTGTAATCGAACTCTGGCGTAAGGGGATACCATGTATGATCTATAGTCGGGCCGTACAGAAAGCGGCGAATGGTAGTTGGAGAAATGTCCACCCGAAATCCTCTAACTAACACCTCTGTGAGTGTGTCGTGTTTGGCTGGCTTTTCTCGCATGTCCAAAGCACCTCTGAGAGTCGCCATATATGATGCGTAGAACTCTCATACAATCTCCTCACTTTAGGACCCCACAATCCTCGCCATCCACTCAAGCCTGTGGCGGGTAAATAAGTCATGCACCTATAAGAACACGTCGCTCGATTGTCACCAACTGATTCATCACCCCCTTATAAATCAACACCTTGGAATCCCTGTAGACCTGGTACTGTCAATCTACGCACCACCGATTGGGCTCATCAGAAAATGGTCAGGGACCTCATATTGGGGTGCCGGAGCAGACATTGAACTGTGGGCCTCATCAGATGAGGCATGCATGGCAGGAACATCTGGGAGAGTGGCTCCCAGTGATCCAGAACTGGAGGAAGTGGATTCATTCGACCCTGTAGAGTGGGCCGAATCTAAACCTGAAGCCTCTTTGGAGCCAGACGCTCCCTCAGAACCCGAGGCAGACCCATACGGTGTGCCGGTCAATGTGCCCTCCTCATCAGACTGGGAGGCAGGGACTACGCCGGATGCCACCTTTGTGAGGGTGCCCCGAGTGGCTCTAGCAGCTGGTGTGGGGGTCCGGGTGCTAGGGGGAATGTCTTCCGGATCCCGCTCATCATTGGGCGTGCCAATCATCCGCCGAGATGGTGCCACAGACTTGGACCTCCCCTAGAATAGAGGATTTATGGTTTTGGGGCCATAAGTACCTGAAAAGAACCTTGTTAATCTCATTGTAATGAATATACACAAGCAACATAATCAAAACAGAATCTGGAAACACAGGACACATGTTATTGCATAATTGCAGTACAGGGAGACGGGCACTATCGATGGCCCCTCGATGAAATGATGGTCCATCGATAGTGTCTGTCGATGGACACTTAAGCAATTTTTGAAATTTTTCATTCCACAGATCTCTCAGTTAGAAAAGATGGACGTGCAGAATGGCCCATCGATCAATCGACGGACCGTAGTCCACATCCGTCGTCGGACACTTAGAATTATTCATAATTTCTCATAAATCAAAGTTTCAGTTAGAAACGACAGACATGCAGAATGGCCCGTCGTTCAATCGACGGATCGTAATCCACTACCGTCGTTCCAAAGTGCAGCTTTTTTAGACTTTACCATCGATGGACCCCATAGACGGCCCATCGATCAACCGACGGTCCGTAGAAAGGGTCTCATGCTATTGGTCAGAGACAGGTTTCAGGGTTTGGTTTTTAAACACACATTTTGACACTTTTAAGCAACTCACAAGTTCACCCAACACATAATACAAGTTATAAGAACAATTTGTCATCCTTAGGGATTCGATTTCAAAAATTTCGATCATGGATTATATGAGGCTATCAAACCCTAAGTCAGAAAATAAACAGTTATATTGAAATGACATAGATTCCACCCCCAACCCATTCACTTTCTATCATTCTAAGGGACATAGAACCCAATTTAAACAATTTTAACATGCAATTTTGTCCCTAAGTCAAGACCCACATACAATATAATTGTTTCCAAAAGCAAATGAACGAGAATTCATTAAGCAAAGGGAAATGAAATACCAGTAAACTGTAGTGGAGTGAATGAGTGGGTGATCTGGCAACGACCAACTTACGTGCCACCTTCGAACACCGACCGGAGAAACAATGTAGTTGAAGAAGAAACCGTGGAGGCTAGGGTTTTGGTATTTCATGGAGTTTGGGAGGTTTGGGATTTTGAGGAAAATGGAAGGGAGTGATTGTGGGAGTTAATGGAGAAATAACTGAAGAGTTTTATTTTAATGTAGCCGGTCGGGTCGGGTCACTGGTTTTTGTGAACTGACGAAACCCCGTCAACGGTAAGTAAGTCAGTCGACTGACCGTCGACTGGACTGTCGATTCTGCACAGACTCAGAAAAAATTTCAATACATACCTGGGATCAATGGACACCATCGACGGCCCGTCGGTTGGTCCGTAGATCTGTGCACCAGACCAATTTCTGCAGAACTCTTGTGGTTTGGTCCGTGCACATTGAGCACCCATTAAGCCATTCTTTTTGTGTTTTTCTTGACACTTTTGAGATATGGACCCTAAACTACTCTCTAGTAAGCACACTAAAAAAATAACACATGAAGTCGAGTAAAACAAAACAAAATAAGAGAATGCAAATATTTCTACAACGAAAAGAAAAACCTATTGTTGTCTAGAGGATACACATTAGGTTTCCTCCCAAGAAGCGCTTGATTTAACGTCTCTGCACGATGCAAGATCCTTGATTACTCAGACTTCATTAAGGCGATATGCTTCAACCACTTAATGGACACTCTCTGCATGCCTTAGATAGATCTTCATTCTTTGCCCATTGACCGTGAACCTTGCACCCTCCTTGTTCTCCAACTCAACCGCTCCATGTGGGAACACTTTAGTTATCAAGAATGGACCAGTCCATTGGGACTTGAATTTGCATGGAAACAAGTGTAGCCTAGAGTTTAATAGACGCACCAAGTCCCCAATCGCAAATTCTAGATTCTCAATCTTTTGGTCATGGTACTTCTTCATCTTCTCTTTGTAGATGCTGAACTTTCAAATGTTTTTAGGCGAACCTCATCAAGCTCATTCAACCGGTTAAGTCTCTGTTCCACTGCTTCATTCCAATCCATCTTCAGTTTCTTTATCGCCCACATGACCTTATGCTCTAACTCAACTAGCAAGTGACAAGCTTTCCCATATACAAGTTCGTATGGAGACATACCGATATGGGTCTTGTATGCAGTCCGGTAGGCCCACAGAGAATCATCAAGCCTCGTTGACCAATCTGCTCTATTTGCATTCACCATTTTTGACAGAATCAACTTGATTTCTCTGTTGGACACCTAAACTTTCCACTAATCTGTGGATGGTACGGAGTGGCTACATTGTGGCGAACCCCATATTTCTCCAATAGCCCTTTAAACAACTTGTTGGAAAAGTGAGATCCCCCATCACTAATAATGGCTCTTGGTGTGGCAAACCTGGAGAAGATGTCTTTTTCAAGAACGCGGTGACACCCTTCCCTTCATTGTTGGCCAGTGCTATGGCTTCCACTCATTTTGACACATAATCCACCACCTCAAGAATATATTTCATCCCATGAGGACTCACAAATGGGCCCATAATATTAATGCCCCATACATCTAACAACTCAATCACTAGAATGGGATCCCCATCTCTTTGGCACCGATCAAATGACTTGGCAAACTCATGAGTATCTTGGTGAATGGTCGGTCAATAGTACCCACATTGCAATATCTTATGGGCAGTCCAAATACTACTATGATGCCCACCCACAGGCGAGGAGTGGCATGCTTCCAAAACACTTAGCATCTCAACTTCCGGCACGCAACGGCGGATAAGCACATCAACAAAACTCTGGTGTAAGTAAGACTCATCCCAAAAAAACTTCTTCACATCATGCATGAACTTTTTCCTCTGAACGAAGGACAAGTCTCATGAGACTATATCTTTATCCAGGTAATTCGCAAAATCGGAGAACCATGGAATCAAGTCATGAGAGGCGGCCAATACATACTCATCAGGGAAGGTATCATAAATTTCTGCCTTTTCACCCAACTCTCGCATAACTTCATCTTCCATTATGGACAAGTGATCGGCAACTTGATTTTCGGTCCCTTTTCTATCTTTCACGTCAAAATCGAACTCTTGCAATAGTAGTACCCATATAATCAACCTTGGTTACACATCCTTCTTTACCATCAAATACCTCAATGCGAAGTGGTCCGTATGCACTATGACTCTCGTGCAAAGCAAATAAAAGCAAAATTTCTCGATAGCAAATACAACCGCAAGGAGCTCTTATTCAGTCACAGTGTAGGTCTTTCTTGCTTCATTTAGGGCTTTACTTGCATAACAGATCGGATGAAGGATTTTATCCCTTCTTTGCCCCAATACTACACCAAGGGCAACCCCACTAGCATTACACATCACCTCAAATGGCTTGCTCCAGTCTGGGGAAATAATTATGGGTGCAGACACCAACTTCTTCTTCAACTCTCCAAATGCCTTCAGACATGATTAATCAAAATAAATATATTCTTTCTCAAGTATCTTGCACAGAGGATGTGCAAATTTTGAGAAATTCTTAATAAACCTCCGGTAGAAGCCTGCATGTACAAGAAAACTTCTCACACCTTTTACAGAGATGGGTGGAGGAGGTTTCTCTATAACCTCAACTTTTGCTCGATCAACCTCTATCCTCTTCTCTGAGATGCGATGGCCCAATACTATACCCTCTTTTACCATAAAGTGACATTTTCCCCAATTTAGCACAAGATTGCAATCTTCACATCTTTTGAGAACTTCGTCCAGGTGACTCAAACACCGATCAAAGGAGTCACCAACAACTAAAAAATCATCCATGAACACGTCAATAATGTCCTCCACCATATCGGAGAATATCTACATCATGCATCTCTAAAGGTAGCCGATGCATTAAACAACCCAAAAGGCATCCTCTTGAATTCGAATGTCCCATAAGGACAAATAACGGTAGTTTTCTCAATAGAGATTTGATTGTAACCCAAATAACCATCAAGAAAACAGTACCACCTTTACCTGCGAGTCTATCTAACATGTGATCCATGAAGGGAATAGGGAAATGTCCCTTGTCAGTCTATGCATTCAACTTCCGGTAATCCATGCAAACTCTCCATCTGGTCACCGGCCTCATTGGAACAAGCTCATTCTTCTCATTAGGAACTACTGTCATCCCCCCCCCCCCATTTTGGGCAAACAATGAAAATGGCATACTTAACGACTATCTGCGATATGATATATGACTCCGGCATCCAACAACTTAATAATCTCCTTCTTCATTACCTCTTGCATAGGTGGATTCAAACGTCTTTGGTGCTCAATACTTGGCTTGTGATTGGGCATGAGTTGGATTTTGTGTGAACAAATACCGGGAGAAATACCAATAATATCCGCAATATTCCAACTAATGGCTCATTTGAACCTCTAAAAAACCTTCACCAAACACTCTACTTGTTGCACATTCAAATACGATGCAATGATTATCGGCAAAGTGTCATCTCTTCCCAAGAATACATACCTCAGCTGAGGTGGTAGAGCCTTAAGCTCTAATTTTGGGGCGTCCTCAATAGATGATTTTGCTGGTGCAGACTCGCGATGCTTCATATCTAACTCTAATTTCTTCGATTTGAACTGATATTCCCCTCGTTCAAGTGTCGCAACCAAAGACCCATACTGTTCTATACCATCACTCTCAAAATTCCTTATCACTGCCGCTAGCGCCTCAACATAAGGCACTCTTCAATTTGCACCTCAGATGTGCTCTCAAACCTGTAAGATATAGCAGATACCGTTTGGACATCACCACTCTGCTTCATGGACCTACAAATGTTGAACGTTGCTTCTTCATTGTTCAACCTAAACTTTATCTGCCCTTCTTCCATATCAACCAAAGCACGACTAGTAGCAAGGAACGGCCTCCAAAGAATAATAGGCACCTCAAAGTCCACCTCATAGTCAAGAATCAAAAAATCGAACGGAAATATAAACGACTCCACCTTCACGGCACATCATGGAGTATCCCAATGGGCCTCTTCACCATTCGATCGGGCATCAGTAACCACATTGTTGTGGGCTTTGGGCTACCAAAACCTAACTTTTTGTAGATGGAGAGAGGCATGAGATTTATGCTTGCACCTAGATCATATAGTGCTTTAGGAAAGTGCAATAGTCCGATGGTACATGGAATAGTGAAAGTGCCCGGATCCTCTGTCTTTTACACAAGAGACATTGTAGCAATATAACTACAATGCTGCATTCGGACATCATCCTCAAAACTTACCGATCTCTTTTTTGTAACCATATCCTTCGAGAACTTGGCATACCTGGGCATTTGTTCCAAAACTTCTATCAAAGGGATATTGATGGAAAGCTGTTCCAACTTAGTAATAAAACGTCAGTATTTACCATCTTCAGTCTTCTTCAACAATCCCTAAGGGAATGGTGGTGGTGGTCCAGAAATGGGGATCACCTTTTGGGGTACCTCTGCCTCTTTCACCGCTTTATCCACCAATTCACCACTAGTTCCTACTACCTTTTCATGATCTTTCACCTTATCTTCTACTACAGATGACATAGGTGGATCAATGGTTTGCTTACCTCCTCGAGTATAAACTGCCATGCAATGCCCATCATTTTTAGGATTTGGAATAGTGTTGCTAGGAAGAGTGCTCGGTTGACGTGGGTTCACAGTAGTGGACAAATGGGCCATTTGTAACTCAAAATGATTGATCGAGACCGCATGTGCATCCACCTTTTGCCCAATATTAGCCAAATCACCTATCAATTCCTTGGCAAGCTCACCACTAGCATCAAACCTCCTCATCACCTTTTGTAACATATCCTTAAATTGTGCCATACTACGTCCACAATCACTAAGATCAACTTCCCGATTTTGAGGCGGAACATAGGGCCCACTTTGATAGTTTATGTTACCATAGTTTCCCCGGTTGAAGTTGTTGTCGCGGTTGTAGTTTCCGTCTCGAACATAATGACCCTCTCTGTTGTAGTTTCCATAGTTTCGACCTTGATTTCCTTGACCTTGGCACCAATGCTCCTGATTGGAGCCTTGGGCGTTTGGTCGGAACCCCACTGTCTTTTCATTCATTACATAAGTATCCTTTTCATAGTAGTAGTCAACTACTGGCGGTTGTGGTCTAGTCAAATAATTCACCGCATTCACCCTCTGTACACCACCAGTGAAATGTTTCAATACCAACCCGAGCTCAATTATCATCTGAGCCATCTCTTCATGAATCTCATCTGTGGCCGGGTTATTTGTAGCTTGCACTGCAAAAGTGTTTCTCCCAGTGTCTGACTTCCTAGTGCTCCAAGCCTTGTTGTTGCGAGAGATTTTCTCCAACTTCTCTACGAGCTCTATATATGTGCACTCACTATAACAACCACCCGCAATAGTATCAAGCACTGCATTATTATTATCATCTTGCCCCCGATAAAAGTAATCTTTCAACGACTCATCATCAATGCGATGGTTTGTGACACTTCTCACAAATGCAATACATATATCCCAAGAACTACTCACCAACTCCCCAGGCAATGCCACAAAGTTTTTCACTCTATCTTTGTGTTTGATCTTATTGGACACCAGGTAATACCGTGATAGGAACACATCCCTCAATTGATCCCAAGTATATATAGAATTATTGGGAAACTCAGTAAACCATGTCCTGGCTTCTCCAGTCAGTGAGAGAGGGAACACTCTTAGACCCATGACATTCATGTTCAAGTTTGGGCTACCTACACAACCCTTTCACACAGACCTCAGTTTGGCGATGTGAGCATGTGGATCCTCAAATGGCAGCCCTGAAAACAAACCACTTACGGTAGCATCTACATCAAGCTACTAGTTACCACGAAGTTGTGACCATGTGGTAGAGGAGGTAGGACAAGAGGCCCATAAGAATTAGTGATGTTCTCATTGCCCCTATAGAACTCTTGAGGGGATGGAACGGGAGGTTGCATCTTCAAAGCATCCTCACCTTTATTTTCCGCAACCACTTGATTGTGAGCATCAACCGGTGGTGGAGGCTGACGGTTTATACCATCAGCATGATTAGCGTGGTTTTGTTGATTGTTCATTATGCGGAGTGTCTGGTTAAGTTCAGGACCGTATGGAAGCGTTAGTTCTCTTCGGCTCCGTGTACTTGGCATACACTAGAGCTAGACCTGAGAAAAACAAAAACAAAGGAAAAAAGTAAATTAGGAAATTGTTCACTAAAATTCGATAATGGTATTAAATTTAATCTGGAAGCCACTTTTCTCGGCAGCGGCGCCAAAATTTGATGTGCACAAATTATAGTTTCTTTAAGAAGTATAAGCGGTCATATCAAGTAAAGAACCCAACAAGTAGTTTCGGGTCGATCCCACGAGGAAAATAGTTTAGACTTAACTTCAATATACAATTACGTCTATTAGTCAAGTCGTTTCCGGAAATAGGTAATTAAATTTGGGGGGGGGTTGTGAAACAAAAGTATTTAATTATTTCTAAGTCGAACAAGTAGTAAAAGTGAATCTTTAGTGTTTATCAATTTGAGAGAGAAACTAGGGTGTAAGTGTTCCCCATAGGTTCATAACACGGTAATCCTAACTTTAACAATTCCTCCCTAGTGTTTTGCATGCAATGTATAAGTTAGGTGTCTCTAAATCCTTGGTTCGGCATTTAGAGAGTTTCACCCTGTACCTTTGTCCTGCTACGTGTGTCTAAGTTACTAACCCTTACTTTTACTTCATATTAAGCGTCCTATTTGATGTATTGATTAGTTATTACTTCGCACCAATTGAAACTATCCTACTTCCTCCATTTCACAAATAATGACCTAGTTTGACTTGGCATGGAGTTTAAGAGTATAAAGAAGACTTTTGAATCTTGTGGTCCTAAATTAAAGTTAGGTCAAATGTAAAAAATTGCCCTTCGATCTTGTGGCCTTAAACATGCCACGTGGAAAGTTGTTACCAAAAAAAGAAAGAGGTCATTCTTTTTGAAACATACTAAAAAGGAAAGGAGGTCATTCTTTTTGAACCGTAGGGAGTATTAGATAGCATCCCACTAAATCTATGTTGATAATTATTTTCCTATTAACTACCCCCTTAGTCTGACAAGTAAAAATAGGGCGAGTTCTAATGCGTGCACTCGTTAAAAAGACTTCTAAGCAAAAGAATTATCAATGCATGTAATAACTTATTTAAGAATTGTTATTAAGCTAGTTTTACCTTTTTAATCAATCATGGTTCCCACAACCGTAGTTGTGGATTTAGTTACCCATGCATAGAAGAACACAATTCATAGTTGATAAACAATAAATCATTAACATACTTTGACAACTTCGAAGAAAATCCAAAAATCTTGAAATCACAAAATTATCTTGAAAACCAAATCAAGAAAGTTGAATTAATGCCAAGTTTGCAAAAACAAATCTCCAAGAACAAAACTATGAAAGTATTAAAAGAATCCAACACCATAAACGAGGTTTTACAGCATATTTATAAAGATATTGTCCTAAAATAAAAGGATAACAAATAAGGAATGTTTTTCCCAAAACGCGGCTTCAATCGACGACCCCCACAGACGGTCCGTCGATCTAACGACAGACCGCCACTGCCTCCGTAAGTCCAGACTTAGAATTTTTTCTCATCCTTCATTTTGCATCTTCTCTGATCCAATCGACGGACAAACAACACGGTCCATTCATTCACCTACAGTCCGTCGATGCCTCTCGTCGTTCCATACTTAACTTTTTTCAACATCGGGTACTGGGACAATCTCTGATCAGATCGACGAATCAACAGGATGGTCCATCGATCAATCGATGAACCGTCAATCCTTCCGTAGCCCCACAATTGGTCAGAATTCTTCGAGGTTCTTCCAGATGCCTAAACCTCCAATCGACGGTCACCATCTATGGTCCGTCGATGGAACGACGACCCTTCGATGACCTCCGTGGGTCACCTCAGCACTAAATCTCCACAAACTTTTGCGTTTTCGTTTTGGACAATTTTCCTACGCAACATATATAAAAACATATTAAAATTACTACAAAAAGGCTCTAGACATACACAAATCTTAAGGTAAAAGCATTGAAAGTACCGTAAAACCACGGTACATCAAGACTCCGCGGGTGAGTTATGCTTAGCACCGAGATGATTTGAAGAAGGGTTGGGTACACTTCGTGAGTAGAGATGTTGTATCCAATGTACCTCTTGATATGGGTGCTCCTCGTTAGTAGAGAGTGAGTTACTTAGTAGCAATCTCTTTATCCCTTAACTATGCACCCGCGTAGGTGTAGCTATTAGAGAACCCATGTAAAGGCTAAAGAATACGACCCTATCTTAGGCAAGTATGGATCCCTCATTCGGTAACGGTAGTACTGGGATTTCATTTCAAGCTCTCATGGTCTATGTCGGTTAGAGATAGCCCCCACAAATGTATGCAAATGAACGAAGTTGGTTTGTCCTTATACGAAATGTATGAATGGGTCATGATATGATGTAAATGAAAGTCACGATACTTTATGTTAAATGTTAAGGAAGCATGTCAATTTTAAGACTTGTATGATGAAAGCTTCGTATGTGATGAATGTGGTGTGCCTATTCTAAGGTTATTCCTAAGGAGCACTAAATGGAAGTGGTAGTATGGGATGCTACTTTCACATTGCACCAAGTGTAAATTGGGGGTTTCATTGGAAGATGGTTCTTATGTGAATTTCCTAAGTATATGTATGTTTCAATAGTGTCTTTGATATTGAATAGTGACTCGTGAAAATGAAATGAAGTAAGTCTATCCCTAGTTGTCTTAAGGATCTCTTGAGTAGGTATTGAGGAGGTTGTATGGGAGATCTCCTTATGTATTACTTAGGGGAGCCGTTTGGCGACTTAGGATAGGAGTAGTTCATGTGTAAATTTTGTGTTCACTTTAAGAATGCTTTTATGTTGAGAAAAATGGATGTTTTGCGTTATGTGCTAAATTATGGTTTCAAATGATGTCTTGTAACTTAATTCATGAAGGATTTCATCGAAATAGCATGACTTGTATATTTCAACTAAATTGTCCCTTTTTGCATGATTTTTCATAATGCCATACTTAGTACATTGTTTGTACTAACCCCACACTTTTCTATACTCTATAAGTATAGGTTGGAAGCAAGTGGATGTTTTGAAGTCAACCTTGGGAATCGACTCTCTCAAGACTAAGTATGTCCTCATATATTTGAAGGCATAATCTTTACTTCTTTATTTTTTTATTTTAAGACTTAAATATGTATTTCTTTCAATGTAAAGGGTCGTGTCGCTAAGATATTTATGTCGTGTCTTTAACTTGACTTGTGAAGATGAGACTATCCTTAGTATTTATAAAAGATGTTTTCCGTATTATTATTTATCGTGAAAATTTTAAATTTCCACACTATTTTTCATGTCTTATGTACTGAATGATAGCTAAGAGGCTTGTGCAAGACCTTTGAAAGGTCGAGCACGCGTTGTGACGGCCTAAGGGTTGCCCTAAATTCAAGGGTGTACTTGAAGGTCTTTACAGAATGTGGTATGTCTATTCTAAGGTTATTCCTAAGGAGCACTAAGTGGATGGTAGTATGGGATGGTACTTTCACAGTGCACCAAGTGTAAATTGGGGGTTTCCTTGGAAGATGGTTCTTATGTGAAGTTTCTAAGAATATGTATGTATTCATAGTGTCTTTGATATTGAATGGTGACTCGTGAAAATGAAATGAAGTAAGTCTAGCCCTAGTAGTCTTAACGATCTCTTGAGTAGGTATTTATGAGGTTGTATGGGCGATCTCCTTATGTCTTACTTAGGGGACAGTTTGGATGACTTAGGATAGGAGTAGTTCATTTTTAAATTTTGGGTTCACTCTAAGTATGCTTTTATGTTGAGAAAAATGGTTGTTTTGCCTTATGTGCTAAATGATGGTTCCAAATGATGTCTTGTAACTTAATTCATGAAGGATTTTATCAAAATAGCATGACTTATATATTTCAACTAAATTGTCCCTTTTGCATGATTTTACATAATTCCATACTTAGTACATTGTTTGTACTAACCCCATACCTTTTTATACTCTATAAGTATAGGTAGGAAGCAAGTGGCTATTTTGAAGTCAAGCTTTGGAATCGACTCTCTTAAGACTGAGTATGTCCTCATATATTCGAGGGCATAGTCTTTATTTCGTTACTTTCTTTTTTAAAGACTTAATTATGTATTTCTTTCAATGTAAAGGGCCATGTCCCTAAGATATTTATGTTGTGTCTTCAAGTTGGCTTGTCAATATGAGACTATCCTTAGTATTTATAAAAGATGTTTCCTTATTATTATTTATCGTGAAAAGTTTAAATTTCCGCACTACTTTAATCTCTTATGTAATGAATGATAGCTAAGAGGCTTGTGCAAGACCTTTTAAAGCACGCCTTGTGACGGCCTAAGGGTTGTCCTAACTTCTAGGGTTTACTTGTAGGTTGTAAAAAATTTGGTATCAGAGTATAAGGTTTTGGAAAATAGTTTAGGGTCTAAAGTCTCATAAGGCACGTCTAGTAGAGTCTTGTTCATCGGTGTGAGTCGCGACACATCCATGGGCGAGAGGCTATAGGACGATAGAAGATTCACTTTTCTTCATTTCTCTAGTGTTGTGCCTTAGAGTTGAGTTCTAAAAGATCCTTTTTTTCTCAACCTCTTCTCTTGTGTTTATAGGACATGAATACGAGAAGGAAACTCACTAGAAGGGAGGAGGGAGAAATAGCTAACAAGAGAGTTCCTCTCCTGAATGAAGAAGTTCCTATAGTTGACCAAGAGGAGGTGAATGAAGAGGTTCCTCCTCTAAAACCTCAAGGACCTCAAGTGCCCCAAATGCCTCCAATGCCCCAAGGTCCTCAAGCTCCCTATGTTGAAGAGTATATGACTAATGCGTAGATAAGGGCTGTTGTTAAAGCTTTTACTCAACTCATGACGACTGAAGCTCATGTCGTCACTAATCCTGTGGTTGCCCAAGCTAACCTAGGAGTTGGACCTCAACCCAATGCAAGTACTCACGCTTCTAGAATCTGGGATTTATGAGGACGAACCCTCCTACCTTCCATGGCACTAAGGTGGATGAAGATCCACAAGTCTTCATAGATGAGGTGATCAAAGTTGTGTATGCTATGGGTGTGACTCGTAGAGATAAAGCTGAACTAGCTGCTTATCAACTTAAGGATGTGGCTCAAGTGTGGTTTGAGCAATGGAGGGATGAGAGACCCTTAAGGGAAGGTCCGGTAGATTAGGAAGTGTTCAAAATGGCCTTTATTGATAGGTTCTTTCCCATTGGGTTGAGGGAGAAGCAGTTAGTGGAATTCATGAACCTTCGTCAAGGGGGGGAATGAGTATTAAGGAGTACTCTCTTAATTTCACCCAACTCTCTAAATATGCCCCAAACTTGGTAGCCACTTCTAGGGATAGGATGAATAAGTTCGCGATGGGGGTATCTAGTATGGTTGAGAAAGAATGTCATACGACTATGCTCCATAATGATATGGATATCTCTAGGCTCATGGTGTATGCCTAACAATTTGAAGAGTCTAAGCTTAGCGAGATGAATAGAGATGGAAAGAGGCCTAGATCGGAGGAGTAAAGTTAACCTAAGTCTAAGAAGAGGTTCTATAATCAAGACTCTTCTGTGGGGAACAATGTTAGGGTTTCCAACCAAAATTCTAAAAAATGTAGTTATGCTTATTGTAACATTTTGAACTCCCAAGGCATTGTTGTAAAACTTAGCCTAGGCTCCATGAGGTCTAAATCACTAAATCATTGTTCTAAGTCAAATTAGGAGTATATATAGAGTGGTTAAGGTGTTTAAGAACCAAAATATTCAAGAACGTCCATGACATCAGAAAAACTGGTTCATAAGGGGGCTAGTGTGTCTTAAGCCGTTTGACTAGTTTTAAGAGTCGAAATCGAATGAAAGTTGGTAGACGATGGGGCATCAGTGGCTCGAAGGGGTGTCGAGGCCACCATCGTCCCACACTTAGTCGATTTCTAAGAAGCCCTCACCTGCACAGTCTCTGACCAAGACGAAGGAGTGAAGGACGGAGGGAGGGGCTGTCCGTTGACTCACCGACGGCCCGTCTACGGGGTTCTGTCGGTGAGGGTCTTCAAATCCTTGCACATTTTAAGCTAAATACATTTAATTAATTAAGTGGTTTAGGGGTAATAGGGGATTAAAGTAAGACTAATTAAGTTAATTTAATCCCACTATAAATACCCTAAACCCTCATTAGCCTAAAGACAACTCTCAAAATAAACTCTCTTCCTTCTCTCTACTTTCTCTCTCTATTGGAAGACTCCATTGGAGATTAGCTTGGGAGGTGCATTGGGGGATGGTTAAGGACGAATTAACCATCAAAAGGTCTTCCAATCTTAAGGTATGGGATCTAATTCACCTTTGAGACTTTTTTCCTCAAAGGGCTGCTTCAAAGGTTTTCCAAAAGATTGAGATTTCACATGGGTTTTATTCAATTACGAATTTTATGTTATGAATTGAGTTGTTCATGTTTTACTTGGGATATAATGAGTAGATTATCATGTATTGTAACTTGGGTAGGATGAATTGATATGGTTTGGTCTAGATTGTACATAATGACCCTTAACCCCTAACCCTAGGCATGCTTTTGATATAAATTATGTTGGGTTTGATGCAATTGATCCTATTATTAATTAAATCATCCTTAGTGGTTGTTATTACATTGATCATGAATCTATAGTGATGAATTGAAGTCCTTCATGCTAATCCTTTAGTTTTGAACTAGACTAAGAAGATAGACTTAGATATCATGTTTTCAAGTTTTGATTTAATATTGAATTATGGTGTAGTGACTCTTCTATATTCATTGCCATGATGATTGTTGAATTACATTTGTGATGACCCAAATTGGGTTAATCTATGGGTTGATGGTAAGGCCCTTTATGATGAACTATGAAGGAGTGTTGGTAAGTCTTGACTAACCTAATTCTCACTTTAATTATGGTTAATTGTAATAAAATTATGATGTTGTATTGAAGTATACCTTGTTTAGAGTGATAGGATGGTATGATGATAGAGTTGAAATGTTTTATGCTTTGGTTGTGAGGTTGCTTAGGGTGTACATGCTATAAGAATGATAACATATAATTATACACCTTATTATGATGGGATATACAAGAGGGTGACCTCACTTAGATGAATTGTGAATGAAAGGACTATTTATCATACAATTCTTATTGAGCTATTATGATGAATATACAAGGGTTAGACCCTATGACCTAACGAAGTGTATGATGGTAATAAGACTATAAATACATTCTATAAAGAAAGTGAATTTTGTTTAGCACCGAGTGTACTTGACAATGGGAGGTGATGACTTGTTCATATAAGGAAAGATTCATCCTAAAGATGCCCGTGTGATAATAACTCCCTTGCTTATGGGTTATGTCATCTAAGGGATTCCCATGAGGAGCGGCCCAAATTACCACATGTTATGAATAGGGATATGTACCTCTTAGTTCTTGAACTATGTTGCCACCATAGGATAATAGCTAGTGGATCCACCTAGATAGCTACATTTATGTTAGGTTCTACCTTGGCTGGTAGACCACCTTCTATCGGTGTAAGGTTTTATGACACCGAATTCCATATTAGCTCATGTGGTCTATGTCGGTTAAGGCAAGAGTTCTCTAAACTAAAATGAATGAACGAAGTATAGACTAATTGAAGTGACTTGAGGGGTTTGACTTTAGCTTGGGTAGGGGTATGAGACTCTACCTATGCCTTGCACTACTTTGCCTTGATAGAAGCTTTGAGAAGTTAATATTATATATATAAATGATAATATAAGTGTGTGAAATAAAAGTAGAAGACTATGTAATCTTCTTATATGAACGAGTCTATGTATATTCGATATTATTATGATTATGTGTATGTAGAGGTCTATGTAAACCTCCAGTTAGATGTAGTTGAAAAGTTTTAAATTCTTCCGTACTCTTAATCGATGAATGCAATGATGTAAGACTAAGAGGCTTGTCTTATTCCTCAAAGAGGACGACGACGCCGGTTACGTCTAGGGGGTAAAGTCGGATGTGACAAACTTGGTATCAGAGCATGAGGTTGAATATCCTTGATGTTGACGTCTCTCTCAACCACGTCTAGGTAGGTTTGTATTCATAATTATGAAGCGCGCCACACTTATGAATAGGAACTTATTTGATGCTTAGGAATCACTCTCATTTTTGGAAATCCATATCGTGCCTCTAGAGTGTACTTTATATATGATTTCACCTAAACCTTGTGTTTTGGTCATAAGAGATGAATAATAGGAGGAATGCAGCCAGGAGACTTGAGGAGAAGACTTCTAATGCGGGAGTTCCTCCCCGTAATGATCCAGTTCCTACTCTTGAAGAGGTTGTTGTTGATGACCAGGATCTGGCCAATCCTCCACCTATGACGGAGGCTCAAATGAGGGCTATTCTTGCTCAAATGGCTCAAGCCATGACTACTGAAGCTCAAACCGCAATAGTGCAAGCCCAAGCTATGACTGCCCAAGCCAATCGGGATAATGCACCTAGGGTTCATGAGCAAACTATGGCTTCTCGACTTAGGGATTTCACACGGATGAATCCTTCTATCTTCTATGGGTCTAAGGTTGAGGAAGACCCTCAAGAATTCATTGATGAGGTTTATAAGATACTATGTGCTATGGGGTTGTCTTCTAATGAGAATGCCGAGTTGGCCTCATACCAACTCAAGGATGTGGCTATGACTTCGCATGTGTAATGGAAAGACAATAGACCACTTCAAGGTGGGCCGGTGATTTGGGAGGTTTTCAAGAGGGCCTTCCTTGATCGGTTTTCCCTAGAGAGATGAGAGAATCTAAGGTGGTGGAATTCATCAACCTCCGCCAAGGAGGTATGACTGTTCGTGATTACTCTTTGAAATTCATTCAATTGGTCAAATATGCTACTTCCTTGGTCTCCAACCCTAGAGATGAGATGAGTCGATTTGTGACGGGTGTGTCGGATGACTTGCAAGAAGAATGTAATTCGGCTATGCTTCATGATAACATGAATATTAGTCGTCTTATGGTGCATGCTAAAAGGGTTGAGGATGCTAGAGCAAGAAGGAAGGATAGGAATTCCAAAAGGGCAAGGTCTTTTGAGGGTGGATCTATGAAAGATAGGCTTGGATTTCAAGACAAGCCTAGATTCAAGAAGAGGTTCTCAAATCAAGTTCCATCCAAATTTCCCAAGACTAGGGATTCTAAAGCCCCTAGGCCGAGAGTTGCAAAGAGAAACAGTGAAAATTCATTTAATGAGAAGCCTACGTGTGCAAAATGTGGAAAGGAACATTATGGTGAATGCTTGATTGGAACGAGAAATTGCTTTAGTTGCGGGAAGAGTGGTCACAAAGCTATGGACTGCCCTAACATAAGGAACCGAGAAAAGAATGTTCAAAACCAAGCAAGTGAGGATCCTAAGAAGAATCTCTTCTATAACCTTCGTACTAGAGATGACCAAGATGCCTCTCCCAAGGTGGTGACTGGTATGTTACAAATCTTTGCTATTGATGTGTATGCTTTTCTTGATCCGGGTGCTACTTTGTCTATTGTTACCCCTTTAGTAGCTAAAAAGTTTGATACTTTACCCGATGTTTTGTATGAACCTTTTTGGTGTCTACCCCAGTGGGAGAGTCCATTGTAGCAAAAAGAGTCTATCGAAATTGTCCTATTACTTTGCCCAATAGAGTTTATCATGTGGATCTAGTTCAACTAGATATGCTTGACTTTGATGTAATTTTGGGTATGGATTGGTTGCATGCTAGTTTCGCTTCTATTGATTGTAGGACTAGAGTTGTGAAGTTTAGTTTCCCAAATGAACCCGTTATCGAGTGGAAGGGTGGGAATTCTGTTCCTAGAGGTCGCTTTATATCTTGTTTAAAAGCATGTAAAATGATCTCAAAGGGTTGTCTTTATCATATTGTAAGAGTCCAAGAATTGGATTCCGAAATTCCACCTTTTGAGTCGGTCCCCGTGGTAAGTGAATTTCCGGAGGTTTTCCCTAATGACCTTCTCAGTATTCCTCCCGAATGGGAAATTGATTTTGGTATCAATTTGCTACCGGAAACGAACCCTATTTTTATTCCTCCTTATCGAATGGCTCCGTCCGAATTGAAGGACTTGAAGGCACAACTTAAAGATTTGCTAGACAAGGGCTTTATAAGGCCTAGCATTTCTCCATGGGGTGCTCCAGTATTGTTCGTGAAGAAGAAAAGCGGGTCCTTGAGACTGTGTATTGATTACCGCCAACTCAACAAGGTTACAATTAAGAACAAGTATCCTCTTCCACGGATTGATGATTTATTTGATCAACTCCAACGGGCAAGCTACTTCTCCAAAATTAACTTGAGGTTAGGGTATCACCAACTTAGGGTGAGAAATTAAGACATTCCAAAGACATCCTTTCGGACTCGGTATGGACACTATGAGTTCGTGGTTATGTGTTTTGGCCTCACAAATGCTCCGGCGGCGTTTATGGACCTAATGAATAGGGTGTTTCGAAACTATCTTGACTTATTCATTATTGTGTTTATTGATGATATCTTGGTGTATTCGAAGAATGAGGTTGACCACATGGGTCATTTGAGGGTGGTATTACAAACCCTTAAAGAGCATCAATTGTTCGCCAAATATAGCAAATGTGAATTTTGGTTGAGGTCGGTGGCATTTCTTGGGCACGTCATCTCTAGTGAGGGAGTTGAGGTAGACCCAAGGAAGACAGATGCGGTGAGAAATTGGCCTAGACCTTGGACTCCATCAGACATTAGGAGTTTCTTGGGTCTAGCGGGCTATTATCGAAGGTTTGTGGATGGTTTTTCATCCATTACGTCTCCTTTGACTACATTGACTCAAAAGTGTAAAAAGTTTGAGTGATCATAGGCTTGTGAGAAGAGTTTTCAATTATTGAAAGATAGGCTTACTTCCGCTCTGGTGTTGACTTTACCGAAAGGTTCGAAGGGGTTTATTGTGTATTGTGATGCATCCCCCATAGGTTTGGGGAATGTTCTTATGCAAAATGGGAAGGTGATTGCCTATGCTTCGACGCAACTTAAGGTGAATGAGAGAAACTATTCTACTGTTGACCTTGCGTTGGCGGCCGTGGTGTTTGCTTTGAAAATATGGAGGAATTACTTGTATGGTGTTCATGTTGATGGTTTTACCGATCATAAGAGTCTCCAATATGTGTTTACTCAAAGGCAGTTGAATCTCCGGCAAAGAAGGTGGTTAGAATTATTGAAAGATTATGATATGAGTGTCTTATATCGTCACGACAAGTCCAATGTGATTGCGGATGCCCTAAGTCGTATGACTATGGGTAGTGTGTCGCATATAGATGAAGCCAAGAAAGACCTAGTGAAAGACGTTTATAGGTTGGCTAGATTGGGGGTGCAATTGGAGAGTTCTCTAAACGGTGGTGCTACGGTTCATCATAGCTCCGAGTCATCATTGGCGATTGAGGTGAAGACTAAACAACACCTTGATCAATTATTGATGGAGTTGAAGGAATCGGTTCTTGGCAAGTTGAATGAGTCTTTCTCCTTAGGAGGGGATGGTGTGTTGAGGTACCAAGAAAGATTATGTGTTCCCGATATTGATGGGTTGAGGGATTGGATCCTTGAAGAAGCCCATGGATCCGACTACTCCATCCATCCGGGTTTGACTAAGATGTACCATGACCTTCGGGATATATATTGGTGGGAAGGTTTGAAGAAGGACATAGCAGAATTAGTTGCTAAGTGTCCGAATTGTCAAAAAGTGGAGGCGTAACATCAAAAGCCGGGTGGATTACTACAATAGATCCAAATTCCTACTTGGAAGTGGGAAGACATTAATATGGATTTGTGGTAGGGTTGCCTCGAACTCAAAAGTCATATGATTCTATATGGGTGATTGTTGATAGGCTGACTAAGTCCGCCCATTTTATTCTCGTCAAGTCCACGTATTTGGTTGAGTATTATGCAAAGATCTTCATTGATGAGATTGTGTGCCGCCATGGTATTCCGTTGTCCATCATTTTGGATCGGGGTGCACAATTCACATCTAGATTTTGGAAGTCATTTCAAGAAGGTTTGGGTACCAAGGTGAAATTGAGTACCGCTTTTCATCCTCAAACGGATGGTCAAGCAGAACGCACTATTCAAACCCTCGAGGATATGCTTAGAGCTTGCATTATTGATTTTAAAAGAAGTTGGGATAAGCACTTGTCGTTGGTGGAGTTTGCTTATAATAATAGTTTTCATTCATCCATCCTTATGGCGCCCTATGAAGCCTTGTATGGGAGGAGGTGTAGGTCTCCTATAGGGTGGTTTGAAGTTGGTGAACCATCGATCCTTGGTCCCGACTTGATTTATAGGACTTTAGAGAATGTTCATATCATAAGAAATCAATTGCAAAAAGCCTATAGTCGACAAAAGTCCCATACCGACAGTAGGAGAAGGGATTTGGAGTTTAAAGAAGGTGATAAGGTGTATTTGAAAATTTCACCTATGAATGGAGTAGTTAGATTTTGCAAGAAAGGGAAGTTGTGTCCTCGTTATGTGGGCCCATATGAGATTTCAGAAAGGGTTGGTAAGGTTGCCTATCGCTTGAAACTACCCAATGATTTAGCTTCGGTTCATCCGTTTTTCCATGTCTCTATGTTGAAGAAGTGTGTCGGGGATCCCAAGTCTATTCTTCTTATTGAAGGACTAGGAATCAAGGATAACCTCTCTTATGAGGAGGTTCCGGTTCAAATCCTTGATACGCAAGTGAAGAGGTTGAGGAACAAAGAGATGATTTACGTAAAGGTGTTATGGAAGAACCACCTAGTTGAGGGTGCAACGTGGGAGGCCGAGGCCGACATGAAGACCCGTTATCCTCATCTTTTTGATGTTTAAGGTTAGTCATTCTTTCTAATAATATAATTACGTCTAGAAATTGTGGTTTCTTGACTTTTTAGGTGAAGTTTTGACAAAATCCCAAAATTTTTGGATACTTCACTGTAAGCATACAGTGAAGGCACTGTAAGTTGACCTTGAAAGCTAGAAAATTGTCTTGCTTCTTGCATATTTTGAGTTAAGTTATGTATTGTGATATAGTGAGTCTTTGTGGATATTATATGAAGCATATTGATAAGATGAACTTTGTGCTAATTGACTTATGTAGCAAATGATGAGCTCATGTGTGTTGTGAGAAGGAGGTACCTCATGATGAATCTTTGAGCCTATGTGTGATAAATTGAGTTTTGAAGTTTGCCTTAGTGAAATGATGTGATTCATGCTAATTGGATATTGTGAATTGGTTGAGCTTCTAGTCTTGAGCCTATTCCTTCCTTTAAAAGAGTGTTTAGTGTCATTCGGGAACGAATGTTCCTAAGAGGGGGATAATGTAACATTTTGAAATCCCAAGGCATTGTTGTAAAACTTAGCCTAGGCTCCATGAGGTCTAAATCACTAAATCACTGTTCTAAGTCAAATTAGGAGTATATATAGAGTGGTTAAGGTGTTTAAGAACCAAAATATTCAAGAACGTCCATGACGTCCGGAAAGTTGGTTCATAAGGGGGCTAGTGTGTCTTAAGCCGTTTGACTAGTTTTAAGAGTCGGAATCGAACGAAAGTTGGTAGAAATAAGTGTTACACATGTGAGGGATGTTTCATGATTGAAACGTCCGGGTACGACTCCCCAAGGACAACCCAAGGGACCTTGAAGAGGAACCTTGTAGGTTGGACTGCAACACTGCCTGGCAGTGTGCCTCAACGAAAGGGTTGACGGGGCATCACTGGCTCGACGAGGCATCGAGGCTGCAGTCATCCTACACTTAGAAAGATGCATGAAGGATCTTGCTTACCTAGATATTGTTACACGCGACGGAAGGGGACGATGAGGCGTCGAGGCCACCGTCGTCCCACACTTCGTCGATTTCTAAGGAGCCCTCGCCTGCACAGTCTTTGACCAAGACGACGGAGTGCAGGACAGAGGGAGGGGCTGTCCGTCGACTCACCGACGGCCGGTCAACGGGTTTCCGTCGGTGAGGGTTTGCAAATTCTTGCACGTTTTAAGCTAAATACATTTAATTAATTAAGTGGTTTAGGGGTAATAGGGGATAAAAGAAAGACTAATTAAGTTGATTTATTCCCACTATAAATACCCTCAACCCTCATTAGCCGAAAGACAACTCTCAAAATAAACTCTCTTCCTTCTCTCTACTTTCTCTCTATTGGAAGACTCCATTGGAGATTAGCTTGGGAGGTGCATTGGGGGCTGGTTAAGGACGAATTCACCATCAAAAGGTCATCCAATCTTAAGGTATGGGATCTATTTCACCTTTTAGACTTCTTTCCTCAAAGGGCTCCTTCAAAGTTTTTCCAAAAAGATTGAGATTTCATATGGGTTTCATTCAATTACGACTTTTATGTTATGAATTGAGTTGTTCATGTTTTCCTTGGGATATAATGAGTAGATTATCATGTATTGTAACTATGGTAGGATGAATTTATATGGTTTGCTCTAGATTGTAGATAATGACCCTTAACCCCTAACCCTAGGCATGCTTTTGATATGAATTAGGTTGGCTTTGATGCAATCGGTCCTATTATTGATTAAATCATCCTTAGTGGTTGTTATTACATTGATCATGAATCTATAGTGATGAATTTAAGTCCTTCATGATAATCCTTGAGTTTTGATCTAGGCTAAGAAGATAGACTTAGATATCATGTTTTCAACTTTTGATTTAGTATTGAATTATAGTGTAGTGACTCTTCTAAATTCATTATCATGATGATTGTTGAATTACATTGGTGTGATGACCCAAATTGGGTTTATCTATGGGTTGATGGTAAGACCCTTTATGATGAACTATGAGGGAGTGTTGGTAAGTCTTAACTATCCTAATTCTCACTTTAATTATGGTTAATTGTCATCAAGATATGATGTTGTATTGATGTATACCTTGTTTAGAGTGATAGGATGGTATGATGATAGAGTTGAAATGTTTTATGCTTTGGTTGTGAGGTTGCTTAGGGTGTACATGCTATAAGAATGATAACATGTAATTATGCACCCTATTATGATGGGATATACAAGAGGTGACCTCACTTAGATGAATTGTGGATGAAAGGACTATTTCTCATACAATTCATATTGAGCTATTATGATGAATATACAAGGGTTAGACCCTATGACCTAACGAAGTGTATGATGGTAATAAGACTATAAATACATTCTATAAAGAAAGGGAATTTTGTTTAGCACCGAGTGTACTTGAAAATGGGAGGTGATGACTTGTTCATAAAAGGAAAGATTCATCCTACAGTTGCTCGTGTGATGTTAACTCCCTTGCTTATGGGTTATGTCATCTAAGGGATTCCCATGAGGAGCGGCCCAAATTACCACATGGTATGAATAAGGATATCTACCTCTTAGTTTTTGAACTATGTTACCACCATAGTATACTAGCTAGTGGATCCACCTATATAGCTACGTTTATGTTAGGTTCTACCTTGGTCGGTAGACCACCTTCCATTGGTGTAAGGTTTTATGACACCGGATTCCACATTAGCTCATGTGGTCTATGTCGGTTAAGGTAAGATTTCTCTAAACTAAAATGAACGAACGAAGTATAGACTAATTGAAGTGACTTGAGGGGTTTGACTTTAGCTTGGGTAGGGGTATGGGACTATACTTATGCCTTTCACTAGTTTGCCTTGATAGAAGCTTTGAGAAGTTAATATTATATATATAAATGATAATATCATGTAAATGCCTTTATATGTTGGATGAGGTTCTTATGAATATGATATTGGTTATCATTGTTAAAGAAAGAATGATATATGAGATGGAAGACTATGTTATGTGAAGTGAATTGCTAATTATGATCTTTGGTGGGTTACTTGATTAAGTAGGGTTATGGGGCTTTGCTTGGTCATTGCACTTATGGATTGTTAAGGATTATAGTTTGTTGATTCGCTTTGCTATTAATGTGCTTTACTCTTATTCATGTTTGTGATGTTATTAGTTGATGATAGGGTTATATGAGATTATGGGTTTAAGTATGATGACATGCATTTGATATAATTAACTTGTTTAGTATATTCAAGGGAATGGTCTAAATAACATGATTTCTTAAATGTTCCTTTTTAACATGCTTTGTTGATGTTTGTGCATATGGTCTCATACTTAGTACATGTGGCGTACTAACCCCATTTTCTTCCCTTTTCCCTAACATTTTAGGTTCTGGTCGTTGAGGTTGCTTTGAGGTCATTTGAAGGAAGACTTGGATATTCTATCATCCAAGTGGTAGGTCCTCATTTTCCCAAGGACGATGCCAATATTCTCTTTACGAAGTTACTTTGTTACTACAACTTTTGTATTGACTCTATTTCCTATTTGAGACAAAGTTGTATAAAGCCTATATGTGGCTTACCTTTATTGATGTATGGCTATGCCCAATGTTATTGTTCTTGTTTAGATGGTTTATGAGATGAGACGAATTTATGACTCTATTTCCTTATTATATAAGTGTGTGAAATAAAAGTAGAAGACTATGTAATCTTCTTATACGAACTAGTCTATGTATATTCGATATTATTATGATTATGTGTATGTAGAGGTCTATGTAAACATCAGATTAGATGTAATTGAAAAGTTTTAAATTCTTTTGTACTCTTAATCGATGAATGCAATGATGTAAGGCTAAGAGGCTTGTATTAATCCTCAAAGAGGACGACGACGCCGATTACGTCTAGGGGGTAAACCCGGATGTGACACTTATGAGAGGCCTAGCTGTGCTAGTTGAGGGAAGCAACACTTGGGTAGGTGTCTTGCCGGCACGGATGGTTGCTTTTGATGTGGTAATAGGGGCCATAAGATGATATATTGCCCTACCGTCAAGGGAAAAGGGAAAGAGGTCAACCAAGCTCTTCATGATGGTCCGGATACCAATGCTCCTAAGAGGAATCGTTTTTATTTCTCTCAGAGCTAAAGAAGCGACTAATCCGGAGTAAAGGCCCCGGTAAATCATAATTCCTTATGGTTTTTATGTTTATGTCATAAGATGAGTATATATGGTCTGGTCTCTTATGTTATCATGTCTTCATGATAGAATTGCTTGAATGTGAATTCTTGAATTTTGAGCATGTTTCACTGTAAAGAAGTAGTGTTCATTGTAAAGAATTTCAAAATTTGATTTTAATTCTTTTTCATAAATGATGGTCTCAATATGTTTAGAAATGATGTGTAAGAGAATGACTAATGTTGGAGAAGGTACTTCCTCCATAAATGATTAAATGAGTATGTGGTTTGAATTGTGGAACTTGTTCCAACTTGCTTATGTTGCTTAAATGCTTAATGATGTGAAGTTGGTTCTCCTTCTGAGTTGGTTCATTGAGTATGAATGTCTTGACCTTGATGATTTGTGTGGTATGCTGCTAGTTGTGTCCTTGATGTCCTCGGAAGTGTTTAGTGTCATTCGAGGACGAATGTTCTTCTAAGTGGGGAGATTGTAACAACCCTGAAAATGAAATAGGTCAAACTAGAGATTCACATGTGTTTAATGAGTTAATAATGTATTAATGTAGTGAATTTTATTGTTAGAAGTTAGTTCGTAAAGTTTGGGAGCGTTTGAAAGTCAAACGCCCAAGATGTCCGAAAACTAGTCAAAGTTGAACTAGTGTGTCGTAGTGTTTTGTAGTGAAGTTTTGGGGGATGGTTTTAGAGTGAAATTGAGTGTCAAGTGTTCCTATGCATAGAGGTATGTACCAAGTGTAAAAACGTCCGAATACGACTCCTCAGACCACCCGAAGGGCCCCCAAGGAGGACCCAAACATGGGTGAAGATGCTGCCCAAGGCAGCGTGCAGGGGGAGGATCTACAGCCCCACCTCGCGACGCGCCCTTGAGACGAGGTATACTGCCTCAGAATTTTTGAGAGGCAAAAATCAAGAGCTTGATTAGCAACGTGCAGCAAAGTCCCAGATTTGGCCGCGACGTTTTTAAGTAAAATTTTATGTTGGAAAAGTGTCCAAATGGTTTTTTTTGTTTTTTGGGAACTTTGGAGGATCATTTGTAGACTGATTTAGGTTATTTTAAACCACATTTCACCCATCATTTCCAACCTTAAATATCAAATCAAATTTCTCCAAAAACCTCCATTGAAGAATCTTCATATTAATGTATGGAAGTTCATCCTTGACTCTTCTTTCATTCAAGGAGCCATTTCAAAGAAATTTCTAAAAGGATTTCAAACTTCAAACTTCTTTATTCCTTGACTCTTAGTATGGTTCTTTGCATGAAAATGCTTTATTGATTAAAATGAGTTGTAGCTTTAAATTATGATTTTAATGTCAAAACCCCAATGGAATCATATCTATTCTTTTTATCATTTTTTGGCTTAGGAAATGGGTTCTATGAGCATGATTAGATAATGTTAAACTTATTGTTTCTTGGTGGTTTTATTTAGTTTTAGCTATTGCCATAAGGGCTATTTTATTATGGATTATTGTATTAATTGTGAATAGGTAGTAAAGGCTTGGATGAAGGGTAAGTTATTCTATCTTAGCTAAGTTATGTTGAAGGAACTCTTGAGTGGTATGGTCCACCTTTGGTGGTGGTGTTTACTTGAAATATACGAAGTTATATGTGTATTGTGAGAACGGCCTTGAAGGCATGATATGTGAAGTGAAGTGATAATTTTGATATGTATATGTATAGTATGTGTTGGAATGTTTATATGAGTATTTTAAAGGGTTTGTATCTAAATGAAGTATGCATTTGATATGTGAAGAATGATAATGTGTGAATTGTGATAAATGTGAGTTGAGCATGTCTTGAAGTCAATGTTATGAATAGAGGTCATTATGTGAAAGGTGTGCTCACATGTGCTCACACACACACACTTGAAAGCATGAATGAAGTCAATGAATGAAAATGGGGGATTGTAGGGTGGACACGCTTTGTGAGTAGAGATGAAGTGTCTAGACCATCCCTACTACTCCTAAGTATGAAAAGGTGGATTTTGGGGCGAACACTATTCGTGAGTAGAGATGAAGTATTTAGTAGCAACCTCACTATTCCCAATGAGCTTTCGAAGATAAGTTGGAGGTTGGATAACCTTCATGAGTTGAGATGGCGTATTCAATATTCATCTCCTAACCTATAGTCAATGAATATTTAAGACTCCGTAGGGGAGTTATGATTAGCACCGAGAGGATTTGAAGAAGGGGTGGGTACACTTCGTGAGTAGAGATGTTGTAACCAATGTACCTCTTGAGATGGGTGCTCCTCGTTAGTAGAGAGTGAGTTACTTAGTAGCAATATTCTTATCCCTTAACTATGCGCCCGCGTAGGTGTAGCTATTGGAGAACCCATGTAAAGACTAAAGAATATGACCCTATCTTAGGCAAGTTGGGATCCCTCATCCAGTAAGGGTAGTACCGGGATTCCATAGCAAGCTCTCATGGTCTATGTCAGTTAGAACTATCTCGCACAAATGTATGAAATTGAACTATGTCTTCTTAAGGGTGTAGTACTTAGGGTAGATGGTTGAATGGGACGTTACCTATCCATTGCACAAGTAGACATTTGGAGGGAGTCTTGGTGTGTCTGTAATGCCCTAAAAAAACTAAGGTGAACTACAGCTTAGTGATGGTTTGTTGAGTTAGTTTTAAGTTATATTTGAGTTATATTGATGTTCTTAGGCAGTTTGTAAAGTTAGGTTAAGTTTGGAGGTCAATCGACCAAGAACATCCATGACGTTCGGAAGGTGTGCCTTAGAAAGTACTTGTCTGTCTTGATGTGTTTGAGTGAGTTTTACGTGTTTATTTTGCTTGAATTTTGTGTGAGATGTTCCTAAGACCTAGACGACCATGTTTAGGTTTTTAACATCCGTATACGACCCTACCTAGGACCTACAAGGGGCCCTAGAGAATGGCCAAAGACTTGGACCCAAAAATGCCTAGGCACTGTCCAACAAAGAGATCAAACGACGGCCTGTAGGTCAACCAACGGCCCGTCGTATTGGTCCGTGGATTGGAACTGCATGGTCAGTTGTCCAGGCTCCAAATGAAGCTAAGTGTCAACCAACGAGACCCCACCAACGGTCCGTTGAAGGACAAACGGTCTGTTGGTTAGGTATCGTCTGTGAGCCTGCCAAAAGTTGTTAAGAGTCTGCCTTGGCTTGGGGTGTTTGGTAAATTCCCTCCAAGTATTTTAATGCCCTAGGACATTTATTTTAGGGTTTATCAGGTATAGTAATGTTTTTTAAAACCTAAAACCTAATTTCAGACTTCACTTTCTAAAACATAAAACCCCTCTCCCTTAGATTTCTCTCAAAAGTCTTTTTGGAAGCTAGAAGGCAAGAAGATCTCTGAGGGCTGTTGATTGCCAAGTTATTCATAAAATCTTTGGGATTTCTCTTATCTAAGGTATGGTATCAATCCTTGAACCCTCTTCCATTCAAAGAGTCCTTTCTAAAAGATTTCAAAAGGGTTTTCAAACTCTACTTTCTTCTATCTTCGATTCAAAACATTAATCTTCTTGTAAAAGTGTTTTAATGATTCAAATGTGTTTATTATAGCATTAATTGATGATCTTAATGTCAAAACCATAATGAACTCATGTTTATGCATATTTCAAACTTTTAGCTTAAGAAATAGGTTAACGGAACATATTTGTCTAGGGTATGAAGTTTGGTTTTCTTGTGTTGTTATTGTGATTTACATACTGTCTAAGGGTCTTATTATGATGAAATATTGCAAAATTGGTTATAGGTGGTGATGGCATGGTTCAATAGTGAGTTGCTTATATTGTATATTTCTTATTATAAATTGTTCTTGAGTTGTATGGTCCACCTTCTTGGTGGCGGTGTTTACTTGATGAACTATATATTACTTAGAATGTATTGTGAGTGGGGTTTTGAATGAATAATATGTGAAATGAAGTGATACTGATAATGGGTCTTGTATTGTGTTTTGTGAAGCTTGAATTGTATGTTTGACCTAGATTATGCCTAAATGAAGTATATGATTATGTGAAGCATGTAAAGTGTGTGATTTGATGAATGAAGGTCCGAAACATGTATAGAACTAATGTGAATGAAATAATGCTTATATGCAATGTGTGCTCACATGTACACACACACACTTAAATGCATGTATGAAGCTAAGTTGAGTAAAAACGGGAGTTTTGGGGTGAACACTCTTCGTGAGTTGAGATGAAGTATTTAGTAGCAACCTCACTACATCCTAAGAGCTTTATAATATAGGTCGGAGTGAGTTGGGATGTGGTGTTGACTAGTTATCCTTAACCTATATTATAAAATGTTGAGAATCCGTGCGGAGTTATGCCTAGTACCGAGAGGATATGAAGAAGAGGTGGTTACACTTCATGAGTTGAGATGTTGTATTCAAATGTACCTCTTCAGATGAGTACACCTCATTAGTAGGGAATGAGTTACTTAGTAGCAATCTCCTTATCCTTTAACTATGTCCCCGCATAGGTGTAGCTATTGGCAAAGCCATGTAAAAGCTAAAAAGTATGACCTTACTCTAGGCAGGTGAGGATCCCTCATCCGATAGGGGTCAATATCGGGATTCCATATCTAGCTCTCCTGGTCTATGTCGGTTAAGCTAACCCCCACAAATTTAATGAAAGTACTATGTCTTCTAAAAGAGTGTGCTACTTAGGGTAGGTAGTGGAATGGGACGCTATTTAACATTGCACTAGGTAGGCATTCCAAAAGGGGAGTCTTGGTGAGTCCCACGTGAATTGAATGAACTTAGACTTCTAAAGGAACAAACTACTTAAGATCGGTGGTGGTATGAGACGTTATCTATCCATTGAACTAAGTAGGACCTTCCGAAAGAGAAGTATTGCTGCGAAACCTTCTAAAAGAGTGTACTACTTAGGGTAGGTGGTGGTATGGGACACCATCTACTCATTGCACTAAGCAAGCATTCCGAAAGGGAAGTCTTTGGTGTGTTGTTGGGTGTTCTTCTAATGTCTTGTGATTGAGTCGTGACTTGTTCTACCGAGTGGAGTAAGCTCATGGTGGGTAGTCTTAAGGATCTCCTTGGTGTGTATTGAAGGAGGTGTTTAGACGTTTCCTTCAAGTCATACCTTGGAGTGGCTTAGGATAACCTCGGTTACGAAACTTCTACGGAAATGAGTTCACTTCCTCCTTGGCAATACCTTGGGAGTTCATTATTTTTGGAGTCAATTGGTTCACTGTAAGGTTATAGGAATTCACTCTAAGTTTTTTGTTACTTCACTGTAATGTCCTAACTAGTTCAGTGTAAAGTTAGAAAGTTTGCTGTAAAGTGCATTCTTGGGGTTAAAGTTATGGAAATTCTTCTTTAGGTGATAAATGATGTTTCTTATGTTGTTTTGTTTCCAAATTCATGAATGTTATAATTATTTGGCATGAAAGCTTATTTTAATAAAATGTCCATTTTTGCATGATTTTGCATATGACATACTTAGTATATTGTTTGGTACTAACCCAATACTTTTCTATACTCTATAAGTATAGGTTTGGAAGCAAGAAGAAGTCTAGAAGGCAAAGCTTGGGAATGTTTCTTTCAAGGAAAAGTATGTCCTCATATATACAGGGGCATAGTCCTTTTCATAGTTTCTTATTTAAAGACTTATTATGTATTTATCTTTTAATGTAATGGGACGTGTTCCTAAGATATTATGTCGTGTCTTTTAGTTGGCTTGTGACGATGAAATTCTCTAAGTATTTATGAAAGACTTCCTTTATTAAATTATTCGTGAAATGTTTTAAATTCCGTAATACTTTTCATGTATTATGTAATGAACGATAGTTAAAGGGCTTGTACAAGACCCCAAAGGGTCAAGTACGCCTTGTTACAACCCAAGGGTTCACCCTAGCTTCTACGGGGTGCTTTTGGGTCGTGACAAACTTGGTATCAGAGCATAAGTTTTTGGGCAAAAGTTTAATGTCTAAAAGTCTCACAAGCCGCATCTTGTACTATCTCGGTCATTATTGTGAGTCGCGACACATCCATGGACTAGAGGCTATAGGATGATAGAAGTTTCACTTTCTTCTCTATTCTGATGTCGTGCCTTAGAGTTGAGTTCTATAAGATTTCTTTTATAAACCACTTCTTTGTTTTTATAGGACATGAATACAAGGAGACCAAACTCTAGAAGGGAGGAGGGAGGTGTATCTAATGAGACTATCCATCCCCGTGTTGAATGAGTTCCTATTATTGGCCTAGATAGAGAGAATGAGGAGGTTCCCCTTCAAAAACCTCAAGTGCCTCCGGAACCACAAGAGCCTCAAGTTCCTCAAGTGCCTCCTATGCCTCAAGATCCTTTTGCTAAGGGAGATATGACTAATGCGGAATTGAGGGCTGCCCTAATGAATTTGACTCGACTCATGACAGCTCAATCTCATGTCATCAATAATCACTTTGTTGCCCAAGCTAATTAAGGAGATAGACCTCAACCAGATTCTAGTACTCCCGCTTCTAGAATTTGGGATTTCATGAGGATGAACCCTCCTACTTTTCATAGCACTATGGTGGATGAAGATTTACAAGGTTTCATAGATGAGGTTTTCAAAGTGGTAGATGCTATGGGTGAGACCCCTAGGGAGAAGCGGAGTTAGAGACCCCTAGAAAGAGGTCTAGTTGATTGGGAGGAATTAAAATAGGCTTTTCTAGATAGGTTTTTTCCCTTAGAGTGGAGGGAGAAGAAGATGGTTAAATTCATGAACCTTCGTCAAGGGGGAATGAGTGTGCAAGAGTGTTCTCTCAAATTCACCAACTCTCTAAGTATGCCCCAACCATGGTAGCCAACCCTAGTGCTAGAATGAACAAATTTGTGATGGGAGTGTCTAGCTTGGTAGAAAAAGAGTGTCCTACGGCAATGGTTCTTAATAACATGGATAATTCTAGGCTCATGGTGTATGCACAACAAATTGAGGAGTCCAAAATTAGGGAGATAAGGGAAGAGGGTAAGAGGCCTAGGTCAGATGATTGTAGCCACCAAAAGCCTAAGAAGAGGTTCTATCAGCAAGATTATTCCATGGGAAACAAGGATAAGGCCCCAAACCAACATTCCCAAGGTGGTGGCCATACTTTTGAAAGGGCTAGGTGTCCTACATGTGGAATGCAAAATTCGAGTAAGTGTCATGCCGGAACGAATGGTTGTTTTAATCGTGGTAGCAAAGTCCAAAAGATGAGGTACTGCCCTAACATCAAAACATGTGGGAAAGAGGACAATCAAGCTTCACTAGATCCTAATGCTCCAAAGAAGAACCCTTCCTAAGGGATGGGGGCTAGGAAGGAGAACTAATTTGGATTTGATAGTCCCGGTAAGTCTTAACTCTTTATTATTGTTGTTTTTATGTTATGAAATGAGTATATATAGTTTTTATACTTAATATGATCATGTCATATTAATGAATTTCTCAAAGAATGGATTTCTTGAAAAATTGCATGTTTAACAATGTTACAGTAGGCAGCTTACTGTAAACTTTTTGAATTTTCAAAAAATTGCCTTGCCTTTATTGAAGTTTCAATGTGTTCAAAAGTGTTGTATATGAGCATTTTTAATGTTGGAGAAGGTAGAACCTCCATAAAAGAAGGATAAGAATGGATTTTGACTTTGTGAAGTTTGGCAAAAGTTGCTTATGTTGCAAGGTGTGTGAAAGTGTGTATTTACGTTCTTTTTTAGTTGATGCTTTGATTTTGGATGTTTTTATCATGATTGTAATGTGTTATGTGATACTAAGTGAGTCCTTGATGGTCCTAAAGTCTTAGTGTCATTTAGGATGACTGTTATTCAAGTGGGAGAGAATGTAATGCCCTAAAACGAACGAAGGTGAACTAGAGCTTCGCGATGATTTGTTTAGTTAGTTTTAAGTTAAATTTAGTTATATTGATGTTCTTAGGCAGTGTGTAAAGTTTTGTTAAGTTTGGAGGTCAATCGACCAAGAACGTCCATGACTTTCACAAGGTGTGCCTTAGAAAGTACTTGTGTGTCTTGATGTGTTTGAGTGAGTTTTAAGTGTTCGTATTACTTGAATTTGGTGTGAGATGTTCCTAACACCTAAAATAGAATGTCTAGGGGTTTATCGTCCGGATACGACCCTACCTACTACCCACAAGGGGCCCTAGAGAAGGGCCCAAGACTTGGACCCAAAACTGCCTAGGCAGTGTCCACCAACGGACCAAACGACAGCCAGTAGGTCAAGAAACGGCCCATCGTCTTGGTCCGTCGATCGGAACTGAAAGGTATGTTGTCCAGGCTACAAATGGAGCTAAGTGTCAACCAACATTACCCCACCAACGGTCCGTTGATGGACAAATGGTCCATTGTTTAGGTTTCGTCTGTGAGCTTCCCAAAAGCTGTTAAGAGGCTTCCTTTGATTGGGGTGTTTGGTAAATTTACCCCAAGTCTATTATGACCCTAGGACGTTTATTTTAGGGTTTATTAGGTCTACTAAAGTGTTTCAAACCCTAAGACCTAATTTTAGACTTCACTTTCTAAAACCCAAAATCCCTCTCCCTTAGAATTCTCTCTCAAGTCTATTTGGAAGCTAGAAGGCAAAAAGAACTAAGAGGGCTGTTGGTGGAAAAGTTCTTCATCTAAATCATTGGGTTTTCTCTAATCTAAGTTATAGTATCCATCCTTGAACCCTCTTCAATTCAAGGAGTCCTTTCTAAAAGATTTCAGAAAGGGTTTTCAAACTCTACTTTCTTCTATCTTTGCTTCTAAGCATGGGTCATCTTGTAAAATTGTTTTAATGATTCAAATTTGTTTATTCTAGCATTAATTTATGATTTTAATGTCAAAACCCTAATGAACTCATATGCATATTTCAAACTTCTAGCTTCAGAAATGGGTTAAGTGAACTTCTTTGTGTAGGGTATGAACTTTGGTTTTCTTGTGTTGTTATTATGATTTAGCTACAGCCCTAAGGGCCTTATTAAGATGAAATATTGAGAAATTGGTTATAGGTGGTGATGGCCTTGTTCAATAGTGAGTTGCTTATATTGTATAATTCTTATTATAAATTGCTGTTGAGTGGTATGGTCCACCTTCTTGGTGGCGGTGTTTACTTGATGAACTTGATATTACTTAGTATGTATTGTGAGTGTGGTTTTGAAGGCGTAATATGTGAAATGAAGTGATATTGAAAATGGGTCTTTTATTGTGTTTTGTGAAGCTTGAATTGCATGTGTGACCTAGATTATGCCTAAATGATGTATATGATTATGTGAGGCATGTAAAGTGTGTGATTTGATAAATGAAGGTCTAAAGCATGTATAGAAGTAATGTGAATGAAATGATGCTTATATGCAAGGTCTGCTCACATGTACACACACACACACTAAAATCAATGTATGAAGCTAAGTTGAGTAAGAAGGGGAGTTTCGGGGTAAACACTCTTCGTGAGTTGAGATGAAGTCTTTAGTAGCAACCTCACTACATCCTAAGAGCTTTCTAAGATAGGTCAAAGGATAAATATCCTTCTTCAGATGAGAGGTGGTGTTTTATCCTTAACCTATATTATAAAATGTTGAGAATCTGTGGGGAGTTGTGCCTTGTACCGAGAGGATATGAAGAAGAGGTGGTTACACTTCGGGAGTTGAGATGTTGTATTCCAATGTACCTCTTCAGATGAGTACTCTTTGTTAGTAGAGAATGAGTTACTTAGTAGTAATCTCCTTATCCCTTAACTATGTGCCCGCATAGGTGTAGCTATTGGGAAAGCCATGTTAAAGTTAAAAAGTATAACCTTACACTAGGCAAGTGAAGATCCCTCATCCGATAGGGTTAATATCGGGATTCCATGTCTAGCTCTCATGGTCTATGTCGCTGAAGCTAACCCCCACAAAAGTAACAAAAGTAGTAAGTTTTCTAAAAGAGTGTGCTACTTACGGTAGGTAGTGGAATGGGATGCTATTTATCCATTTCACTAGGTAGGCATTTCGAAAAGGGAGTATTGGTGAGTCTTACGTGAATTTAATGAACTAAGTCTTCTAAAGGAACATACTATTTAGGGTAGGTGGTAGTATGGGACGTTATCTATCCATTGCACTAAGTAGGACCTTCCGAAAAGGAAGTCTTGGTGCGAAACCTTCCAAAAGAGTGCACTACTGAGGGTAGGTGGTGGTATGGGACGCCATCTACTCATTGCACTAAGCAGGCATTCCGAAAGGCAAGTCTTTAGTGTGTTGTTGGGTGTTCTTCTAATGTCTTGTGATTGAGTCGTGACTTGTTCTCCCGAGTGGAGTAAGCTCATGGTAGGTAGTCTTAAGGATCTCCTTGGTGTGTATTGAAGGAAGTTTTTACACGTTTCCTTCAAGTCATACCTTTTAGAGCCATAGGATAACCTCGGTTAGAAAACTTCTACAGAAATGAGTTCACTTCCTCCTTGGCAATACATTGGGAGTTCACTATTTTTGTAGTCAATTGGTTCACTGTAAGGTTATAGGAGTTCACTATAAGTTTTTGGTTACTTCACTGTAATGTCCTAACTAGTTCACTGTAAATTTAGAAAGCTTACTGTAAAGTGTATTCTTGGGTTAAAATTATGGAAATTCTTCTCTAGGTGTTAAATGATGTTTCTTATGTTGTTTTGTTTCTAAATTCATGAATGTTATGAAAGCTTATTTTACTAAAATGTCCCTTTTTGCATGAGTTTGCATATGACATACTTATTATATTGTTTTGTACTAACCCCATACTTTTCTATACTGTATAAGTATAGGTTTGGAAGCAAGAAGAAGTCTAGAAGGCAAAGCTTGGGAATGTTTCTTTCAAGGCAAAGTATGTCCTCATATATTCAGGGGCATAGTCCTTTTCATAGTTTCTTATTTAAAGACTTATTATGTATTTATATTTTAATGTAAAGGGACGTGTTCCTAAGATATTATGTCGTGTCTTTTAGTTGGCTTGTGACAATGAAATTCTCTAAGTAGTTAGGAAAGACTTCCTTTATTAAATTATTCGTGAAATGTTATAAACTCCGCAATAGTTTTCATGGCTTATGTAATGAACGATAGTTAAAGGGCTTGTACAAGACCCCAAACGGTTAAGTACACCTTGTTACGACCCGAGGGTTCACCCTAGCTTCTAAGGGGTGCTTTCTGGTCGTGACAGACTTGGTATCAGAGCATAAGTTTTTGGGAAATAGTTTAAGGTTAAAAAGTCTCACAAGCCGCATCTAGTAGTATCTTGGTCATTGGTGTGAGTCGCGACACATCCATGGACAAGAGGCTATAGGATGAAAGAAGTTTCACTTTATTCTCTATTCTAATGTTGTGACTTAGAGTTGAGTTCTATAAGTTGTCTTTTATAAACCACTTCTCTTTGTTTTTATAGGACATGAATACGAGATCACCAACCGCTAGAAGGGAGGAGGAAGGTGTAGCTAATGAGACGATTCCTCCCTGGTCGAACAAGTTCCTATTGTTGGCATAGATGGACAGAGTGAGGAGGTTCCCCTTCAAGAACCTCAAGTGCCTCCAGAACCCCAAGAGCCTCAAGTTCCTCAAGTACCTCTTATGCCTCAAAAAGTCTCACAAGCCGCATCTAGTAGTATCTTGGTCATTGGTGTGAGTCGCGACACATTCATGGACAAGGGGCTATAGGATGAAAGAAGTTTCACTTTATTCTCTATTCTAATGTTGTGACTTAGAGTTGAGTTCTATAAGCTGTCTTTTATAAACCACTTCTCTTTGTTTTTATTGGACATGAATACTAGGTCACCAACCGCTAGAAGGGAGGAGGGAGGTGTAGCTAATGAGACGATTCCTCCCTGGTCGAACAAGTTCCTATTGTTGGCCTAGATGGACAGAATGAGGAGGTTCCCCTTCAAGAACCTCAAGTGCCTCCAGAACCCCAAGAGCCTCAAGTTCCTCAAGTACCTCCTATGCCTCAATCTCCTTTTGTTGAGGAAGATATGACTAATGCGGAGTTGAGGGCTGCCCTAATGAACTTGACCCGACTCATGACGGCTCAAGCTCATGTTGTCAATATTCACTTTGTTGCCCAAGCTAATCAAGGAGATAGACCTCAACCAGATGCTAGTACTCCCGCTTATAGATTCGGGATTTTATGAGGATGAAACCTCCTACTTATAATGGCACTAAGGTGGATGAAGATTTACAAGGTTTCATAGATGAGGTTTTCAAAGTGTTAGATGTTATGGATGTGACACCTAGGAAGAAAGCGGAGTTAGCCGCTTACCAACTCAAGGAGGTGGTTCAAGTGTGGTATGAGCAATGGAGGGGTGAGAGACCCCTAGAAAAAGGTCCAGTTGATTAAGAGGAATTCCAATAGGCTTTTCTAGATAGGTTCTTTCCCTTAGAGTGGAGGGAGAAGAAGATGGTTGAATTCATGAACCTTCGTCAAGGTGGAATGAGTGTGCAAGAGTATTCTCTCAAATTCACCTAACTCTCTAAATATGCCCCAACCATGGTAGCCATACTAGGCTAGGATGAACAAATTTGTGATGGGAGTGTCTAGCTTTGTGGAAAAAGAGTGTCGTACGACAATGCTTCTTAATGATATGGATATTTCTAGGCAGATTGTGTATGCAAAACAAATTGAGGAGTCCAAAATTAGGGAGATAAGGGAAGAGGGTAAGAGGCCTAGGTCAGATGATTCTAGTCACCAAAAGCCTAAGAAGAGGTTCTATCAGCAAGATTATTCCATGGGAAACAAGGATAGTGTAACAACCCTAAAAATGAATAGGATCAAGACTTAGGTTTTTCAAGAATGCTTGCGATTAGACCAAGGTCCACACGTATTGATACGCGTAGAACCAGACCTCAGAACCCTTACTACGACCAAGTCAACTAACTTGGGGAGTTAATTGAGCTTGGAAAGGTTGGAACCAACCATGTGAGGCTCGCGAAAACGAAGATTTAATCGAAAGAGTTTCTGCCGGACTCAAAAGAAGAAATCTTAAGTTTTGAGGGTCCAAGGGTAAAATGGTCTTTTCCAAGCAAAGGGTAATATTGTAATTACCCTGAGTAATTAATTTATTTATTTATTTATTTATTTATTTAAGTCATTTTGGGTGGTGCAACCCGAATTGACCCATTTTCGCAAATGGGCTCACTCGGGTTCGAGCCCCACTAGAAGCAAGATTTAACTTGCTTTTATTTTAATTTGTTAACTTAATTTTTAATAAATAATTAATATTAACTGATTTAGGAAAAAGAAATCAGATTTCTATTAATTTTAATTATTTATTTAAGTTGACTAAGTCCTACCCACAAGTCCTACTTCTAATAGATCACTATCTCCTATCTCCCATTCTCTTTCACGATTAATATCTCTCTTTCTCACACTCTCTGCTGGCTGCAAACGTGAGAAAAATCAGAAACAAAACTAAAGTTCTTCATGCTTGAAGAATTCACACGCAAAACACAAAAGAGAAAGCAATTCGGTAACGTTAAGCAAAACGTACTACGCTAGTCGGGTAAGGTGTGACTTTGGGTGTTTGGACTGAGTTTTGGAGAAGTTCTTGGGAAGCATTCTAGTGATTGAACAAGAAAACTAAGGTATGGGTCTTCTTACTCTTGGTCACTTTCCCAAGAGACCCCTAGGACTCAGAATATTCGGCTCAAAACTAAGGTTGTTTTCCCCGTTGCATGTCCCTGTCATTAGCTCCCAATGAATTTGTAGGTTGGTATGAATGCTGGTAGACTTAGGATTATGTGATGTTTGTGCTGAATGTGAATGTGTTGGATGTACGTTAATTTATGAAAAGACAAACCATGTGTGTGTTCGAAATTAAGAAGAATGTGTGACATGATTTGAGTCTAGGCCTAGAGGCTTCAATTTGTTAATGTTATGTTTGTTGTTTTATGTACACCAATTGAAGTAAATTGTGATATTCATGTGACATGAAGTGTGGCTGAATTGAGGAGTAATCTCTTGACTAAGAATTCGTGAAAGAATGTATTAAAGAACGTATCAAATGAACTATGTATTGCTCCATAAATTCACGAATAAATGGAGATAAAAATGAGCAAAGAGTTTACCTTAAATTTCCAGCACTATGTTGACATATCTCTGCCAAATTAAGTTGTATAAAATGTTAAGAAAAAAATAAGGAATAATAGGTGAGGTCATTGAGGGTCGAACCCGTGACCTCACCCCTTTAAAATCCCCCAAAACTAAAGAAGAAAAAAATATATGGTGAGGGGGATTCGAACCGTGTCATGGCTGGGAAAATAAGTGTGAAAAATAAGAAATGAGAGGGGTGGGATTTGAACCCACACCCTCTCGGTTAGAACCCACAGAAAAGGAAAAAAAATAAAAAAATATGAGAGGCGTGGGAATCGAACCCACGACCTCTATGCGGATGGGAGAAGATAAAAATAAAAACAAAATGAGGCTGTGGGGGTTCGACCCAACAACCTCACAGTCAACTCAAACAGTCAACTCTTAAAAAGGATAATAAAATAAAGAGGTTGTGGGGGTTCGATCCCACAACCTCTCGGCCTTAAGCGAATGGAAGGGAAATAAAATAAAGAATAATTTAGGTGTGGCAGAGGGAACTCGACCTCGGGTCCCAATGTCTCACATGGACCGAAACAAATAAAGGAAAAATGAAAATGGGGTTGTGGGGGCTCGAACCCACAACCCATCGGCCAATGCAAGGAAAAAGTTAAATAGAAAAGTAATCCTTCAATGTTAAAATTGTGAATTGACTTAGAATTAAAATGTTATGAATATTATAATAAAATCAATTAAAGATATAAATGATAACCAATTGATTCAAGACTTGGGTTTCCTTGCCCAAACTTCCGTATTGATACATAAGCCATACGTGAACAAAATATCCAAGAGTAATGCCACCTACTTAGATCCAAATCAAGATCTTGGCATACATACAAGATACATAAGTCTTGTACTACATAATCTTAGTTATGTAAGAATCACTTAACGAACTATGAATGAATCCTCATGGCTTGTGCGTATAGACTCATAAGTCTAACATACGTTCAAAAGTAAGTGAACCTAAGATGTATGACATGAAATGATGAACCTTAGAGGGGTTAAGTAAGGATGTGAGACACACCAAACGGCCAAGTGCATTGGCATATGACGAAATGAACATTCACGTAATAAGAGGTGAATAATTAAGAAAAACGAAGGTGCAAATGATGATGAATGTGGTGACAACATGATATGAGGCTAATGTAAATGAGGAGAGTAATCTCAAATGAGCCTAAGTAAATGTTACTAACATGTATTCACCTATGATAGTGTAAAATAATGAAGAGACCAGTCTCTATGAACACTCTAATGAGAGTATTGAGCTTAACACACTTAATACGAATGATGAGATGAGAAATCATCTAATGAGCTATGATGTCCTCATACTAGAAGTCAACTTCCATGACGTATGAGATGAATGAAATGGAACTTTATACTGAGCACCGATAGACTAGCTATGAGCGGTGATGCCTTCTTTCGAGAAGGGCGGAGGTTCACGTAACTCTCATGAGATGAGACTGTCCGGCTTGCCGGGTATGGGTCTCCTTATATCTCCTAGTCGTCGAACCTATATTGCCAATATAGGGATCTGCGGGGTTAAATTCCCATGTACGCTAGCATGTTATTGGATCACTTTGGCCTGTGATTCCACCTCTTTTCGGTGTGGGGGAGACACTGGATTTCATGATGCTCACATGATCTATGTCGGTTAAAGTTAAAGTTCCCAATGAATGAATGAGGCCAGCCTCAAATGATGCACATAATGAAATGAATGAATACCAAAGGTGTTAGCATATGATTATCAAAAGGTGCGTTAGATTCAAGTAATCACATTAGGTCATTCTTAGTCATTGCACAACGAACCTAATGATAGTCTTATACTACATCCTAGGTATAACCGGTGGTTACACTGGACTATGAACGAAATGAAATAAAGTACGTATGAATGAATGAAGGAGACTCTGTGTTTGCTAACGAAGACTCCCTAGTTGAGGTCCCATATGTTGAGCCCTCATTTCTGGGGTGTCTTAATGTCAAGTCCATGATTCCAAGGTCTCATGGCATATGAATGAATGATATGAACGAAGTTATGTGCTACATGCAAAATGTACTGTATGCTATATGATATGTGCTATGTGTAAATGTTATGTGCTGTGTGAAAATATGAAAAGTATGATGATGTATGTTATTCTCATGGCATAACTTTCCTATACCAAATCTGGAAAGCTCACTATCTTTCCTAATCCAGATTTGGAAAGATCATTTACTTTCCTAATCCAAATTAGGAAACTTTCCAAATCTCAATTTGGCAAGTCCACTGACTTGACTTCCAAAAATCATGTTGTTAGGAAATAGCTATTCTTTCTCATGCATGTCCTTAGTGTGTACTTGCATATACCCATACTTAGTACAAGTGTGTACTAACCCTATACAAACTCTACTATTTTAGGTGCAGGCACAGGTGGACGATAGAACTACAGGATCATGCTTTCGAGGATGCTACTGTTTATGTTCTAGCTTAGTTTAGGAGTTGAGCTAGTGGAGCATGTTCCACTAGCGTTTCTTTCTTATTTTATTCAGACTATGTATTGGTGCCATTTTGGCAATTATACACTTATGTTTATTGAACTATTCCTTTCATTTGATTATCTCTTAATGATTAGATGGTTGATGTTGAACAAATTACGAATGTATTAGAAATGTTTAGTAAGCAATGTTTAAGAAACAAAAAGTTTCAAATTTTCCGCTAAAAATTAACCTATGTAAAGTAAGAATGACGTAAGTAGACTTGTCTGCGACCTCTGAGAGGTCAACGATGCCGGTCTCGTCTGGGGTCTAGATTCCAGTCGTGACAAAGTTGATATCAGAGCACTAGGTTAAATTATGAAAATAATAAGTTCACATCAACCACATTGAGTAGTTTCTAAGTCATGGTAGTGAAGTGCACCACTATCCTGGATTAGAGACTGTATGATACGTAGGAAAGTTTCCCTTCTTCTGATCTTATCGTGCTTTTCTGAATGTCTGAATTTTTGGTGTTATGAGCGTGTCTAACATCAATACTTTTTGTTTTTCCAGAAAATGAACACTAGGAGAGGGAATGGTCAGAGGAGAGGAGGAGCAGCTGCTGGGGGTAATCAGGATCTACCCCAGGCTCCAGATGAAGGAGTGGCCATGCCAGTTAACCCAGCTGGGTTGACTGATGGTGAGGTGCGGGCATCTTTGGCCCAAATGGCACAGGACATTACTATGCAGGCCCAGGCTATGACTGCCCAGCTCAACCGGCAGGATGTTCAGAGGGAGAACCCACCAGTTCGTAGCATGGCTGACAGACTGAGAGACTTAACAAGGATGAATCCTTCCATTTTCACAGGGGTTAAGACATCGGAGGATCCTCAAGAGTTTGTAGATGAGGTGCATAAGATCCTGGTGGCTATGGGGGCAACTGATATTGAGAAGGCTGAGCTGGCTTCCTATCAGCTCAAGGATGTTGCACAGACTTGGTGCAAGATGTGGCAAGATAGCCGTGTCTTAGTTGGAGTACCAGTCACATGGGAGCTGTTCAAGACAGCATTTCTGGAGAGATTCTTTCCCAGAGAGATGAGGGAGGCCAAGGTTGAGGAATTCATCAACCTTAAACAAGGATCCATGACAGTCAGGGAGTATTCCCTGAAGTTTATTAAGCTGTCAAGGTATGTTATTTTTCCTTAAGTATTTAATAACAAGAATGAGGATAATACTGAACCTTGTTGAAATCACCTAGGTATTCTACTTCCCTGGTTTCTAACAGCAGAGATGAGATAAGCAGGTTCCTCACAGGAATCAATGGAGACCTGGAGGAGGAGTGTCGATCTGCTATGCTCCATGATGATATGGATCTTTCCTGGTTGATGGTACATGTCCAGCAGGTAGAGGACAGCCGCAGAAAGAGAGGTGTTCGTGATGCTAGGAGGCCTAGGCCTCAAGATCAGGCAGAACCCAGTCATGGAGGCCACAAGAATAATTTTGGCGTCCGTGAGCAGCCAAGGTTCAAAAATGGGCAACAGAGTTCTGGGAATTCTAATCCTCAGAGGAGTGCTACACCTAATGGAGGCAGACCTTAGCCCAAGAAGGGAAATGGAGGTGAGATGCAGCGTACTAAAAAGAATTGTGCTAAGTGTGTCCAAGCTCACAGTGGAGAGTGCAGACAGGGCACTAATGCCTGCTTCGGTTGTGGTAAGAGTGGACACATGGTCAGAGACTGCCCACAGAACAGAGGTCAGGCTGGAGGTAATACTCAGCCTAGGCCTAATCCACAGAGTGCAGCAGCAGCCGAGCCTCCTAAGAGGAACAAATTCTATGCCCTGAAAGGCAGAGAGCAGCAGGAGAAGTCCGCTGATGTGGTCACAGGTATGCTGCAAGTGTTCTCAACTTCTGTTTATGCTTTACTTGATCCAGGGTCTACACTTTCCTTTGTAACTCCTCTGCTTGCTCTTACCTTTGAGGTATTGCCTGAAGTTCTACATGATCCTATAGTGGTTAGTACACCTTTAGGAGAGAATGTAAGAACTGATAGAGTATACAAAGATTGCCCAATAGTTGTGAGTGGTAAAACTATGTGTGCAAACCTGGTTGAGTTACCCATGCATGATTTTGATGTTATTCTTGGCATGGATTGGCTTCACAGTTGTTATGCTTGCTTGGACTATCGTAGTAGAGTGGTTAGATTTTGCTTTCCTAATGAAGAAGAGTTAGTGTGGGAGGGGTACAATTCGAGTCGTCCTAACCCCTTGATTTCTAACCTTAAGGCCAATAAAATGATGTCCAAGGGGTTATTGTGTCATCTTGTGAGTGTTAATGATTTAGATCATGACATTCCTTCCATAGACTCAGTACCTGTAGTGAATGTGTTCTTAGATGTGTTTCCTGATGATTTACCTGGAGTCCCTCCCCTTCGAGAGATTGACTTTGGTATCGATTTAGAGACCGATACTAAACCAATCTCAACTCCTCCTTACAGAATGGCTCCAGCAGAACTCAAAGAGTTGAAGCTGCAGTTAAAAGATCTCGCTGACAAGGGTTTCATTCAACCGAGCATATCCCCTTGGGGAGCTCCAGTGTTGTTTGTAAAGAAGAAGGATGGAACCCTTAGAATGTGTATCGATTATCGGCAGCTCAACAAAGTCACTATAAAGAATAAGTATCCACTCCCCAGAATAGATGATCTGTTTGATCAACTCCAAGGGTCTAGTTTCTTCTCTAAGATTGATCTTCGTTCAGGGTATCATCAGCTTAGGGTTAGGGATGGAGATATCACAAAGACAGCCTTTCGTACCCGCTATGGTCACTATGAGTTTTTAGTCATGTCATTTTGTCTCACGAATGCACCTGCTGCATTTATGGACCTCATGAATAGGGTCTTCCGGGAATACCTTGACTCTTTCGTCATAGTATTCATTGATGACATTCTCATCTACTCTAAGACCAAGGAAGAGCATGAACAGCATTTGAGACTAACCTTGCAGGTACTTAGACAGCATCAGTTGTATGCCAAATTCAGCAAATGTGAATTCTGGCTGAGATCAGTGACCTTCCTGGGTCATGTTGTGTCCGATAAGGGCGTGGAGGTGGATCCGAGGAAGACTGAGGCTGTGAAGAACTGGCCAAAACCTCTTACTCCTACTGACATCCGTAGCTTTTTGGGATTAGCTGGTTACTATCGCAGGTTTGTGGAGGGATTTTCTTCCATTGCTGCCCCATTGACAGCTTTGACTAAGAAGAAAGCAAAGTTCAAATGGACGGAGACTTGTGAGAAGAGTTTCCAGGAGCTCAAGGACAGACTCACTTCAGCCCCGGTGCTTACTTTGCCTAAGTATGGTGAGAATTACACTGTTTATTGTGATGCATCTAGGGTTGGTCTGGGTTGTGTTCTTATGCAGGTTGGTAAGGTGATAGCCTATGCATCTAGACAACTGAAGGTTCATGAGAAGAATTATCCCACTCATGACCTGGAGTTGGCAGCTGTGGTATTTGCACTGAAGCTGTGGAGGCATTATCTGTATGGAGTGCATGTAGATGTGTTCACAGACCATAAGAGTCTCCAGTACGTGTTCACACAGAGGGAGTTGAATCTACGTCAGCAGAGATGGTTGGAGCTGTTGAAGGATTATGACATGAATGTGCACTATCATCCAGGTAAGGATAATGTTGTAGCTGATGCTTTGAGCAGGATCAGTATGGGAAGTACATCTCACGTTGAGGGTGAGAAGAGGGAGCTGGTAAAAGATGTACACAGACTGGCCAGACTGGGGGTGCGTTTGGTTGACTCCACTAGTAGGGATCTTTTAGTTTATCCTAGTTCTGAATCATCCTTGGTAGTTGAAGTCAAGAAGGGTCAGCATCTAGATCCCGTGTTGATGGAGCTAAAGGACTCAGTGCTGATGAAGATGAATAAGTCTTTCGCTTTGGGAGGTGATGGCATACTTAGGTATCAGGACAGGCTGTGTGTGCCAAATATGGATAATTTGCGGACCAGGATTGTTGCAGAGTCCCATGGTTCCAGATATTCTATATATCCAGGTTCCACCAAGATGTATCATGATCTCAAGCAGATTTATTGGTGGGATGGCATGAAGAAGGACATTGCATAATATGTGGCCAAGTGTCCTAATTGTCAGCAGGTTAAGGCAGAGCATCTTAAGCCTGGTGGTCTGACACAGATTATTGAGGTTCCGACTTGGAAATGGGAGGCCATTAATATAGACTTCGTGGTTGGGATTCTGAGGACTAGGAGGCAGCATGACTCTATATGGGTTATTGTGGACAGATTGACTAAGTCTGCCCACTTTATCCCTATAAATTCTACTTACAGAGCCGAGGATTATGCGAGGCTCTACATTGATGAGATTGTGAGATGGCATGGGATTTCCTTGTCTATTATTTCAGATAGAGGAGCTCAGTTTACTTCTCATTTCTGGAGATCTTTCCAGAAGAGCTTGGGCACGCAGGTGAAGCTTAGCACTGCTTTTCACCTTCAGACAGATGGGCAGGCAGAGCGAACGATACAGACATTGGAGGATATGTTGAGGGCGTGTGTGATTGACTTCAAAGGTAACTGGGATGACCATCTGCCTTTGATAGAGTTCTCGTAAAATAATAGCTATCACTCCAGCATTGGGATGGTACCGTTTGAGGCACTATATGGTAGGAGGTGTAGATCTCCAGTTGGGTGGTTCGAAGTTGGGGAGTCATTCATTTTGGGGCCGGAGATCATTCATGAGGCCTTAGAGAAGGTCAAAATGATTAGGGACAGTTTGAATACTGCGTACAGTCGGCAGAAGTCATATGATGATAACAGAAAACGGCCCTTAGAGTTTCATGTTGGTGACTAGGTTTACTTAAAAATATCACCTATGAAAGGGGTGATGAGATTTGGTAGGAAAGGGAAGCTGAGTCCGAGATATGTTGGGCCATATGAAATCCTACAGCGTGTGGGTGAGGTGGCCTATGAGTTGTCATTGCCCGCAGAGTTATCTTCTGTCCATCCAGTCTTTCATTATCTATATTGAAGAAGTGCCTAGGTGATCCAGCATCAATCTTACCTGTTGAAGGTTTGGGGGTTAATGAAGACTTGTCTTATGAGGAGGTACCGATTGAGATCTTAGACAGACAGGTCAAGGGGCTGAGGAACAAGGACATTGCCACAGTGAAAGTATTGTGGAGAAATCATCTTGTTGAGGGTGCTACGTGGGAACCTGAGGCCGACATGAGGGCCCGCTACCCTCACCTGTTCAGCTCTTGAGGTTAGACTTTATACTCTTAAACCTATGCTTCCTTACCTCCCCGTATTTTGTTGCTATTGATTGACTGTGTATAGTGCTTTTATTATGATCTGACTGGCATTACAACATGAAGTAGTAGTGTCATTCGGGGACGAATGTTCCTAAGGGGGGGATAATGTCACAACCCTAAAAATGAATAGGATCAAGACTTAGGTTTTTCAAGAATGCTTGCGATTAGACCAAGGTCCACACGTATTGATACGCGTAGAACCAAACCTCAGAACCCTTACTACGACCAAGCCAACTAACTTGGGGAGTTAATTGAGCTTGGAAAGGTTGGAACCAACCATGTGAGGCTCGCGAAAATGAAGATTTAATTGAAAGAGTTTCTGTCGGACTCAAAAGAAGAAATCTTAAGTTTAGAGGGTCCAAGGGTAAAATGGTCTTTTCCAAGCCAAGGGTAATATTGTAATTACCCTGAGGAATTAATTAATTAATTAATTAATTTATTTACTTAAGGCATTTTGGGTGGGGCAACCCGAATTGACCCATTTCGCAAATGGGGTCACTCGGGTTCGAGCCCCACTAGAAGCAAGATTTAACTTGCTTTTATTTTAATTTGTTAACTAATTTTTACTAAATAATTAATATTTCTATTAATTTTAATTATTTATTTAAGTTGACTAAGTCCTACCCATAAGTCCTACTTCTAATAGACCACTATCTCCTATCTCCCATTCTCTTTCACGATTAATATCTCTCTTTCTCACACTCTCTGCTGGCTGCAAACGTGAGAAAAATCATAAAGAAAACTAAAGTTCTTCATGCTTGAAGAATTCACACGCAAAACACAAAAGAGAAAGCAATTCGGTAACGTTAAGCAAAACGTACTACGCTAGTCGGGTAAGGTGTGACTTTGGGTGTTTGGACTGATTTTTGGAGAAGTTCTTAAGCAGGATTCTAGTGATTGAACAAGAAAACTAAGGTATGGGTCTTCTTACTCTTACTCCGTTTTCCAAGAGACCCCTAGGACTCAGAATATTCGGCTCAAAACTAAGGTTGTTTTCCCCGTTGCATGTCCCTGTCATTAGCTCCCAACGAATTTGTAGGTTGGTATGAATGCTGGTAGACTTAGGATTATGTGATGTTTGTGCTGAATGTGAATGTGTTGGATGTACGTTAATTTATGAAAAGACAAACCATGTGTGTGTTCGAAATTAAGAAGAATGTGTGACATGATTTGAGTCTCGGCCTAGAGGCTTGAATGTGTTAATGTTATGTTTGTTGTTTTATGTACACCAATTGAAGTAAATTGTGATATTCATGTGACATGAAGTGTGGCTGAATTGAGGAGTAATTTCTTGACTAAAAATTCGTGAAAGAATGTATTAAAGAACGTATCAAATGAACTATGTATTGCTCCATAAATTCCCGAATAAATGGAGATAAAAATGAGCAAAGAGTTTACCTTAAATTTCCAGCACTATGTTGACATATCTCTGCCAAATTAAGTTGTATAAAATGTTAAGAAAAAAATAAGGAATAATAGGTGAGGTCATTGAGGGTCGAACCCGTGACCTCACCCTGTTAAAATCCCCCAAAATTAAAGAAGAAAAAAATATATGGTGAGGGGGATTCGAACCGTGTCATGGCTGGGAAAATAAGTGTGAAAAATAAGAAATGAGAGGGGTGGGATTCGAACCCACACCCTCTCGGTTAGAACCCAAAGAAAAGGAAAAAAAATAAAAAAATATGAGAGGCGTGGGAATCGAACCCACGACCTCTATGCGGATGGGAGAAGATAAAAATAAAAACAAAATGAGGCTGTAGGGGTTCGACCCCACAACCTCACAGTCAACTCAAACAGTCAACTCTTAAAAAGGAGAATAAAATAAAGAGGTTGTGGGGGTTCGATCCCACAACCTCTCGGCCTTAAGCGAATGGAAGGGAAAGAAAATAAAGAAGAATTTAGGTGTGGCTGAGGGGACTTGACCTTGGGTCCCAATGTCTCACATGGACCGAAACAAATAAAGGAAAAATGAAAATGGGGTTGTGGGGGCTCGAACCCACAACCCATCGGCCAATGCAAGGAAAAAGTTAAATAGAAAAGTAATCCTTCAATGTTAACATTGTGAATTGACTTAGAATTAAAATGTTATGAATATTAGAATAAAATCAATTAAAGATATAAATGATATCCAATTGATTCAAGACTTGGGTTTCCTTGCCCAAACTTCCGTATTGATACATAAGCCATACGTGAACAAAATATCCAAGAGTAATGCCACCTACTTAGATCAAAATGAAGATCTTGGCATACATACAAGATACATAAGTCTTGTACTACATAATCATAGGAATGTAAGAATCACTTAACGAACTATGAATGAAGCCTCATGGCTTGTGCGTATAGACTCATAAGTCTAACATACGTTCAAAAGTAAGTGAACCTAAGATGTATGACATGAAATGATGAACCCTAGAGGGGTTAAGTAAGGATGTGAGACACACCAAACGGCCAAGTGCATTGGCATATGACGAAATGAACATTCACGTAATAAGAGGTGAATAATTAAGAAAAACGAAGGTGCAAATGATGATGAATGTGGTGACAACATGATATGAGGCTAATGTAAATGAGGAGAGTAATCTCAAATGAGCCTAAGTAAATGTTACTAACATGTATTCACCTATGAGAGTGTAAGATAATGAAGAGACCAGTCTCTATGAACACTCTAATGAGAGTATTGAGCTTAACACACTTAATACGAATGATGAGATGAGAAATCATCTAATGAGCTATGATGTCCTCATACTAGAAGTCAAGTTCCATGACGTATGAGATGAATGAAATGGAACTTTATACTGAGCACCGATAGACTAGCTATGAGCGGTGATGCCTTCTTTTGAGAAGGGCGGAGGTTCACGTAACTCTCATGAGATGAGACTGTCCGGCTCGCCGGGTATGGGTCTCCTTATATCTCCTAGTCTTCGAACCTATACTGCCAATATAGGGATCTGGCGGGGTTAAATTCCCATGTACGCTAGCATGTTATTGGATCACTTTGGCTGGTGATTCCACCTCTTTTTGGTGTGGGGGAGACACTGGATTTCATGATGCTCACATGATCTATGTCGGTTAAAGTTAAAGTTCCCAATGAATGAATGAGGCCAGCCTCAAATGATGCACATAATGAAATGAATGAATACCAAAGGTGTTAGCATATGATTATCAAAAGGTGCGTTAGATTCAAGTAATCACATTAGGTCATTCTTAGTCATTGCACAACGAACCTAATGATAGTCTTAAACTACATCCTAGGTATAACCGGTGGTTACACTGGACTATGAACGAAATGAAATAAAGTACATATGAATGAATGAAGGAGACTCTGTGTTTGCTAACGAAGACTCCCTAGTTGAGGTCCCATATGTTGAGCCCTCATTTCTGGGGTGTCTTAATGTCAAGTCCATGAATCCAAGGTCTCATGGCATATGAATGAATGATATGAACGAAGTTATGTGCTACATGCAAAATGTATTGTATGCTATATGATATGTGCTATGTGTAAATGTTATGTGCTGTGTGAAAATGTGAAAAGTATGATGATGTATGTTATTCTCATGGCATAACTTTCCTATTCCAAATCTGGAAAGCTCACTGACTTTCCTAATCCAGATTTGGAAAGATCATTTACTTTCCTAATCCAAATTAGGAAACTTTCCAAATCTCAATTTGGCAAGTCCACTGACTTGAGTTCCAAAAATCATGTTGTTAGGAAAGAGCTATTCTTTCTCATGCATGTCCTTGGTGTGTACTTTCATATACCCATACTTAGTACAAGTGTGTACTAACCCTATACAAACTCTACTATTTTAGGTGCAGGCACAGGTGGACGATAGAGCTACAGGATCATCGCTGCAGTTATCCGGACGTCCAGCATTCATCCGGTTTTGGTAGGTCCTCATGCTTTCGAGGATGCTACTGTTTATATTCTAGCTTAGTTTAGGAGTTGAGCTAGTGGAGCATGTTCCACTAGCGTTTCTTTCTTATTTTATTCAGACTTTGTATTGGTGCCATTTTGGCAATTATACACTTATGTTTATTGAACTATTCCTTTCATTTGATTATCTCTTAATGATTAGATGGTTGACGTTGAACAAATTACGAATGTATTAGAATGTTTAGTAAGTAATGTTTAAGAAACAAAAAGTTTCAAATTTTTCGCTAAAAATTAACCTATGTAAAGTAAGAATGACGTAAGTAGGCTTGTCTGCGACCTCTGAGAGGTCAACGACGCCGGTCTCGTCTGGGGTCTTGATTCCAGTCGTGACAGATAGGGCCCCAAACCAACATTCCCAAGGTGGTGGCCATACTTTTGAAAGGTCAAGGTGTCCTACTTGTGGAATGCAACATTCGGGTAAGTGTCATGCTGGAACGGATGGTTGTTTTAGTTGTGGTAGCAAAGTCCAAAAGAGGAGGGACTGCCCTAACATCAAAGCAAGAGGGAAAGAGGCCAATCAAGCTTTCCTATATCCTAATGATCCAAAGAAGAACCTTTCCTATGGGATGGGGGCTAGGAAGGAGAATTAATTCGGATTTGATAGTCCTGGTAAGTCTTAACTCTTTATGATTATTGTTTTTATGTTATGAAATGAGTATGTATAGTTTTATACTTCATATTATCATGTCATATTAATGAATTTCTCAAAGAATGGATTTTTTGAAAATTGCATGTTTAACATTGTTACAGTGAGCATCTTACTGTAAAATTTTTGAATTTTTAAAAAATTGCCTTGCCTTGATTGAAGTTTCAATGTGTTCAAAAGTGTTGTATATGAGAATGTTTAATGTTGGAGAAGTTAGATCCTCCATAAAAGAAGGATAAGAATGGATTTTGACTTTGTGATGTTTGGCAAAAGTTGATTAAGTTACAAAGTGTGTGGAAGTGTGAATTTATGTTTTTTTTTAGTTGATGCTTTGATTTTGGATGTTTTGATCATGATTTTAATGTGTTATGTTATTCTAAGTGATTCCTTGATTGTCCTTTAGTTTTAGTGTGATTCGAGGACGAATGTTATTCCAAGTGGAAGAAAATGTAACGCCCTAAAACAAACTAAGGTGAACTAGAGCTTCGTGATGGTTTGTTTAGTTAGTTCTAAGTTAAATTGAGTTATATTGATGTTATTAACCAGTGTGTAAAGTATGGTTAAGTTTGGAGGTCAATCGACCAAGAACGTCCATGACGTTCACAAGGTGCGCCTTAAAAAGTACTTGTGTGTCTTGATGTGTTTGAGTAAGTTTTACATGTTCGTATTGCTTGAATTTGGTGTGAGATGTTCCTAACACCAATAATAGAATGTCTAGGGGTTTATCATCCGGATACGACCCTACCTAGTACCCACAAGGGGCCCTAGAGGAGGGCCTAAGACTTGGACCAAAAACTGCCAAGGCGGTGTCCACCAACGAGACCAAACGATAGCCAGTAGGTCAACCAACGGCCCATCGTCTTGGTCCGTCGATCGGAACTGAAAGGTATATTGTCCAGGCTCCAAATGGAGCTATGTTTCAACCAACTAGACCCCACCAACGGTCCGTTGTTTAGGTCTCGTCTGTGAGCCTGCCAAAAGCTGTTAAGCATCTTCCTTGGCTTGGGGTGATTGGTAAATTCACCCCAAGTTTTTTATGACACTAGGACGTTTATTTTAGGGTTTATTAGGTCTATCATAGTGTTTCAAACCCTAAGACCTATTTCTTTTAGACTTCACTTTCTAAAACCCAAAATCCCTCTCCCTTAGAATTCTCTCTCAAGTCTCTTTGGAAGCTAGAAGGAAAGAAGAGCTACGAGGGCTGTTGGCGGCAAATTTCTTAATCTAAATCTTTGGGTTTTCTCTTAGCATTAATGGATGATTTTAATGTCAAAACCCTAATGAACTCATGTTTATGCATATTTCAAACTTTTAGCTTAAGAAATGGGTTAAGTGAACTTGTTTCTGTAGGGTATGAAATTTGGTTTTCCTGTGTTGTTATTATGAATTAGATACTGCCCTAAGGGACTTATTATGATGAAATATTGAGAAATTTGTTATAGGTGGTGATGGCCTTATTCAATGGTGAGTTGCTTATATTCTTGGTGGCGGTGTTTACTTGATGAACTTGATATTACTTAGTATGTATTGTGAGTGTGGTTTTGAACGCGTAATATGTGAAATGAAGTGATATTGAAAATGGGTCTTTTATTGTGTTTTGTGAAGCTTGAATTGCATGTGTGACCTAGATTATGCCTAAATGATGTATATGATTATGTGAGGCATGTAAAGTGTGTGATTTGATAAATGAAGGTCTAAAGCATGTATAGAAGTAATGTGAATGAAATGATGCTTATATGCAAGGTCTGCTCACATGTACACACACACACACTAAAATCAATGTATGAAGCTAAGTTGAGTAAGAAGGGGAGTTTCTGGGTGAACACTCTTCGTGAGTTGAGATGAAGTGTTTAGTAGCAACCTCACTACATCTTAAGAGCTTTCTAAGATAGGTCAGAGGATGAATACCATTCTTGAGTTGAGATGTGGTGTTCACTAGTTATCCTTAACCTATATTATGAAATGTTGAGAATCCGTGGGGAGTTGTGCCTAGTACCGAGAGGATATGAAGAAGAGGTGGTTACACTTCATGAGTTAAGATGTTATATTCCAATGTACCTCCTCAGATGAGTACTCCTTGTTAGTAGAGAATGAGTTACTTAGTATTAATCTCCTTATCCCTTAACTATGTGCCTGCATAGGTGTTATTGGGAAAGCCATGTTAAAGTTAAAAAGTATGACCTTACTCTAGGCAAGTGAGGATCCCTCATCCGATAGGGTTAATATCGGGATTTCATGTCTAGCTCTCATGGTTTATATCGGTGAAGCTAAACCTCACAAAAATAACAAAAGTAGTAAGTCTTCTAAAAGAGTGTGCTACTTAGGGTAGGTAGTGCAATGGGACGCTATTTATCCATTGCACTAGGTAGGCATTCCAAAAGGGGAGTCTTGGTAAGTCTTACGGGAATTGAATGAACTAAGTCTTCTAAAGGAACATAATACTTAGGGTAGGTGATGGTATGGGACGCTATCTATCCATTGCACTAAGTAGGACCTTCCGAAAGGGATGTATTGGTGCCAAACCTTCTAAAAGAGTGTACTACATAGGGTAGGTTGTGGTATGGGACGCCATCTACTCATTGCACTAAGTAGGCATTCCGAAAGGGAAGTCTTTGGTGTGTTGTTGGGTGTTCTTCTAATGTCTTGTGATTGAGTGGTGACTTGTTCTCCCAAGTGGAGTAAGCTCATGGTGGGTAGTCTTAAGGATCTCCTTGGTGTGTATTGAAGGAGGTGTTTAGACGTTTCCTTCATGTCATACCTTGGAGAGACATAGGATAACCTCGGTTAGGAAACTTCTATGGAAATGACTTCACTTCATCCTTGGTAATACCTTGGGAGTTCACTATTTTTGGAGTCAATTGGTTCACTGTAAGGTCATAGGAGTTCAGTATATGTTTTTGGTTACTTCACTGTAATATCCTAACTAGTTCACTGTAAAGTTGGAAAGTTTACAGTAAAGTCTACTCTTGGGTTGAAATTATGGAAATTCTTCTCTAGGTGTTAAATATTGTTTCTTATGTTGCTTTGTTTCTAAATTCATGAATGTTATAATTATTTGGCATGAAAGCATATTTTACTAAAATGTCCCTTTTTGCATGATTTTGCATATGCCATACTTACTACATTGTTTTGTACTAACCCCATACTTTTCTATACTCTATAAGTATATGTTTGGAAGCAACAATAAGTCTAGAAGGCAAAGCTTGGGAAAGTTTCTCTCAGAGCAAAGAATGTCTTCATATATTTGACGGCATAGTCCTTTTCTTAGTTTCTTATTTAAAGACTTATTATGTATTTCTATTTTAATGTAAAGGGCTTTGTCCCTAAGATATTATGTCGTCTCTTTAAGTTGGCTTGTGAAGATGACATTCTGTAAGTATTTATGAAAGACTTTCTTTATTAAAATATTCGTGAAAAGTTTTAAATTCCGCACTACTTTTTATGTCATATGTAATGAACGATAGTTAAAGGTCTTGTACAAGACCCCAAAGGGTCAAGTACGCCTTGTTACGACCCAAGGGTTCACCCTAGCTTCTAGGGGGCTTTCGAGTCGTGACAGTGTCCTTATATGAAATGTATGAATGGGTCATGATATGATGTAAATGAGAGTGATGTGACTTTATGTTAAATTTTAAGGAAACATGTTGATATTAAGACTTGTATGATGAAAGCTTAGTATGTGATAAATGTGTTGTGCCTATTCTAAGGTTATTCCTAAGGAGAACTAACTGCAAGTGGTAGTATGGGATGCTACTTTTACATTGCACCAAGTGTAAATTGGGGGTTTCCTTGGAAGATGGTTTTTATGTGAAGTTCCTAAGTATATGTATGTTTCTATAGTGTCTTTGATATTGAATGGTGACTCGTGAAAATGAAATGAAGTACGCCTATCCTTAGTAGTTTTAAGGATCTCTTGAGTAGGTATTGAGGATCTTGTATGGGCGATCTCCTTATGTCTTACTTAGGGGAGACTTTGGACGACTTAGGATAGGAGTAGTTCAAGCGTAAATTTTGGTTTCACTGTAAGTATGCTTTTATGTTGAGGAAAATGGATGTATTGCCTTATGTGCTGAATGGTGGTTTCAAATGATGTCTTGTCACTTAATTCATGAAGGATTTAATCAAAATAACATGACTTCTATATTTAAACTAAATTCATGACTTAATTCATGAAGGATTGCGTAATGCCATACTTAGTACATTTTTTGTACTAAACTCATACTTTTCTATACTATATAAGTATAGGTTGGAAGAAAGTGGATGTTTTAAAGTCAAGCATGTGAATCGACTCTCTCAAGACTAAGTATGTCCTCATATTATCATAACCCGAGACCATACCCTAGAAGATAGGGTGCAATCTTGGAATGCGACAGGCGTCGTCGAACTCTCAGAGTTCTAAGACAAGCCTCATTCATATCATTCATCGCATATACATAATGAAAAGTAGTGCGGAATTAAAACTTTTCACTAAAACATAAAATAGTCTTTGAAACTCTTTCATATAGAAATACTAAGTCTCGATCTCATCAACTTAAGACACAAGAGTACTTTAATACGAAAATAGAACTAACATAGTCTTATTACAATACTTCATAAAAGAAACATAAAATGACATATATGCCCTCGAAACAATGAGGACATACTTGAACTCTTCTACTCGGACGATTCTTCTAATGCCCAAGTCTTCTTCTCCAAGCTCCCTTAACTATCAAGGGCTATAGATAGAAAATAAAGCATGGAATTAGTTTAACCACATGTACTAAGTATGGCTATATGCATAAAAATCATGAAAACGGACTTTATTGGAAATATGCATCTTTTCATTTAGAAATCATAGTTTAAACATAAGAACATCATTTATCAATTAATAAACACATAAGATAACTTTAAACCAAAGATAGCATCTTAAAGACTCACTTTACAGTGAGCTACATTCGCTGTACAGTGAATTAATTCACTGTTACAGTGAATCACTTCATCCTTCTCCCTATGTCTTCCTAGCATGTAATTCCCTCACTTAAAGTCATCCTAAGATTCACTTAAGTCACACAAAGAGAGACCGACCATACACCCTCTCTAGATGTGCCTAAACGACCCTTAAGATTACCTACGATGAGTCACATACATACTTAGAAAACAACCATAAACATCTATGTAAGATTCTTCTACCTAAGGTGACTCTAAGTCTCACTTGAGTAAGTGTGGAGCGACCGCCCATACAATCCCATTCACACACACACAAGAGATCCTATAGACTACCTTAAATAGAATCATTCTCACTAAACACACCATCACTTAAATTAGAAGACATTCTCTTTCCAAAGCCTATCAAAAGACCTACTTAAGTAAATCAAGAAGATATTTCCATAGTGCAATGACCTCTCCAAGATTACCTAAATAGTCCTTAAGACTTACTAAGGTTTAGATTATATCAACAAGATTAACCAACTTCCCTAACTAGAGTCATCCTCAAGACTTCCAAAGATAAGACATGAAGAGACCATCCTTTAATGTCCTCCTCACACTTTAGCTATGGAATGCTTAAGTCACTTAGATTAGGTACTCAACCATTTACATAGTTACTACATAGGTCATTAGTTCATTAGTTCATTAAGACTCATACATCATATAAGACACTCACATAAATCATCCCATAAGACACACACATAATGGATCACATAATGGTCTTTCGACAAGACCTAGGAACTTCACATAACACCTTCAAAGTCTATTGTGCAATTTCTAGATAGCGTCCCATACGACCACCTAAACCTCATAAACTTATCTAATGCTAAAAGGTATTCCACATGATGAGAATAGGCAATAACCGACATAGACCATGGTAGCAAGACATGGAATCCGAAGTTCTATCCTACTTCGATGAGGTTGTTCTACTTGCCAATGGTAGAACTTGGACACATCCCATGCAGGCACATGGTTAAGGAATATGAAGAGTGTACGAATCATTCAATCTCTTTCTTTAACTGAATCCACTTCCCCCTTACTCATACTCACTCGGTGCTAGCCTTAGTTCTCATAGATTAGTTCACATCAAGGTTCACATAAATAGGTCCTTATCTAGTTCACGACCTCCTTTACATTCACCCTACCAAAGCAAGTTCCACTAGGGCATATCTCACTTTAGCGACAAAAAGCTCATCGCGACTTTCCTAAGGTATGATATGATGCCGTTCCATCCAACCATCCCTAAGTCCATCACTCATAGCATGAAGGATACCATTACGGCTAACTACTTCACAATTCATAACCTCGCCACTAAGTACAAGGTTCCAGATAACATTGACCTTCTTATCATCAAGGTCTCACTTATATTATTCAAGACTCTTAACATACTAAGTCAAATCATCACATAATAATATTCATAAAAGCATCAAGCAAGGGACAAAAGTCTACCTAAACAACACACCACATATTTCACTTTAACATACAATACAAGTCATTCTAGAAGTACTTAGGAATAACATCTTATAACCTAACATAACTTCATATAAGAACACATATACTTTCACATATAGATAGACATTATCATACATCACATAATCATCATATACTTCAAGTAATGCCGACAAGGCCATGATCATCATATTGCATGAAGTAACGCCGACAAGGCCACATCAATTCACATAACACCGCCACCATAAGTGGACCATACCAATCACAACGATATCAAAGTATAATTAATATCAAATTAAAGAAAACGGGGCAGAATACCTTCATCCCCATATCCACACCTCAATTCAATGCCAAATCAACCAATTCAACATCACAAGGCCCTTACCCATGGCCATAAACAACAATTCAAAGCAATAACCATAAAACTCAATGAATCTACATCAATTCAATCTAGGTTTAACAATATAATATCAATTACATATCAATTGAACACAATTCTTATATCATTAGAAAGCCCATAAGAAACTACACAACAATTCATCAACATAAGCTTAATATCAAGTAACCCAATAAGTAGTCAAAACTAGGGTTCATCAATTCACATGGGTTCATAGGTAATTTATGTTGAAATCATCAATACAATATCAATTAGATCATAATTAAATGTTTAGAAATCATTTATGCAAGAACCCATGGTAGAAATCCCGAAATAGGACAAATCTCTTTAAAAAGCTTTGAAAACATCTTTGAAAGTTGGCTCCTTGATGAAACAAGTTTCAAGGATCAAATATATACCTTAAGGATGATAATCCTTAACTTTGATGAAGAATTCTCCTTCAAAACGCCACACCAAGCTGATCCTTCAAGTTGGACTTAAATGGAGTCTTTGGGTTTTCTAAGGGACTTTGGGGTTTTGATTTTAGAAGAATGAATTATTCTAAGTGTTAAACATTTATATACTACTTTAAAATACCCAAATACTCCTTAATAAACCGTCAACACTCTAATTTAGTCATGGGGTGAATTTACAAGTTCACCCCTAACTTGGCAGAAAAATCTGCGCAGGAGACCTCTTGTGATGACATGTCTGTGACGGACCATCACGGGTGAAACGGTCCGTAATGGACCTCCATATCCAGATCCTATGGCTTGCCAAGGGTCCCCCCTACACCCTTGGAAAAGGCCCCCATGACGGAACCCTTGTGACAGGGCGTCACAGCCATGACTGGCCGTCGCCAGCTCCGTCGCAAAGGCTGTCTCGGACAGTCTGCCAACAGATTTTGGGTCCTTTCCTCAAGGACCCTTTGATGGTCCTTGGGGATATTTTCCAGGACTATTACAACCTAAACATGACCATATATGAGTTTAACACCTCTCACATGAATTTCAACCAAAACGAACACATAAAACTCGACGAAACGCGCCTAGACGTACAAGGTCGACTCAAGGCACATCTTTCGAATGCCTTGGACGTTCTTGATCGTTTGAACTTCAAACTTCATGAAACTTTAACAAATGCCTATACATGCTATAATAAATCTATTTAGAACCTTAAAACACCATGAAACACACATAAACACATAGAACCACATTTTAGACATTTAGGAGACTTAGTCGTCAAACGTCTTAGTCATCCCTTGACGTTTGACTTCCAACACCCCTAATACTTTAGCTACTGCCTATATACCACATATTAAACACATTTAGGACCTTAGAACACTATGACCAACATGTTATACTCTAGAGAACTTAAGCTATTTTCAAGGTCTCACACATATATTCGAGGGCATAGTCTTTATTTCTTTAGTATATTTATTTTAATACTTAATTATGTATTTCTTTTAATGTAAGGGTCGTGTCCCTATGATATTTATGTCGTGTCTTTAAGTTGGCTTGTGATGATGATACTATTCTTAGTATTTATAAAAGATGTTTTCCTTATTATTATTTATCGTTAAAAGTTTAAATTTCCACACTACTTTTCATGTCTTATGTAATGAATGATAGCTAAGAGGCTTGTGCAAGACCTTTGAAAGGTCGAGCATGCCCTGTGACGGCCTAAGGGTTGCCCTAACTTCTAGGGTGTACTTGCAGGTCATTACACTAAAGAGATCATGATCAGGTTTATACAAGGAGTTAATCTCCTATGACCTATGATAAGCTTATGAGAAAAGACAACTTAAAGGTTATTCAACAAAGGGACTTAAGCTAAGCACCAATGAACCAGATATGAGAAGTGTCCCTTCCCTAGATGGAAGGTAGGTCACAATAATTCTCATGAGATAGAGGCTTCCATGTATTGTGGAACTATGGGTATCTAATACATCTCCTAGTTCTTGAACTATGTTTCCACCATATGATACTAGCTAGTTGATCCACCTAGAAAGCTATTTCATGTTTGGTTCTACTTTGGCTGGTAGACCACTTTCTTTCGGTGTGGGGTTTTATGCCACCGGATTCCATGTTTAGCTCACATGGTCTATGTCGGTTAAGGGAAAAGTTCCCTCATGTAAAATGAAATACAAGTAAATGAACGTTGACTAGGGTTACTTGAGGAGTCTACTTAATATAGGTAGGGGTATGGGGCTCTACCTATACATTGCACAAGCTCACTCTAAGGGAAGTCCTAGGAGATTTTTCTTATGTATATGATAACATGAAAGATATATGTTTATCATACATGATGTTACTCTTATATGATGTTGTTCATTATGATGAATATGTTATTGAGTTATATATATTGTTATATGAAGTGATGACTACTTATGTTATAATCTATTTGAAGCAAAGTTGTACTTATGGTCTTCTATCTTATCTACATGGTTGTGTGCGGTTATGGGACTTCACATGGCCATTGCACTTGTAGGTTGGGATGGTATCATTGGTCAGTGTTCTGTATGTTATGTTCTATGATCTTTTGAATATGAAATGCTAACATGACTCTATGAAATTATGTCTTTGATTATGATCATATTGTATGTTGATGAAGTACTTAACTTGTATATGTTCTATGGTATGTGCACTGAAGACATTCACATGAATTAGCATGCTTTCTAAAGAAACGATAAATGATCCTTTTTCATGCACGTCCTTAAAATTTTTGTGCATATACCCATATTTAGTACATATGGCGTACTACCCCATTACTTTATATTACTACAAATGTATTGTTCGGCCATTGAAGATTATGAAGGTCGATTGAAGAAGCTTGGAACTCTTTCTCCAAGTGTTTGTAGGTCCTCATGTCCGGTGATACTATCTTTCATATTCCAGCTTATGAAGACATTAGTAGATTTTAAGAATATTCTATTTCCATTTATGTTCTTTGGATTCTTTTGTATGAACGCCTATATGGCGTATTGACTATTTATTGGCTACGTCCAGATTCGTACTCTTTAGATGTTTTTATTTATGTGAGACAAGATTTTAGAATATCGTATGAAATTATGAAGGTTAAGTATGAAGTCTAAGTATACTTCAAATAGAATGTAAAAGTTTTAATTTTTCTGCAATTTTTACTGATCACATGTTATGACGAATGCTAAGGGCTTGTGTGAGTCCTTTGAGAGGACGATGACGTCGGTCGCATCTGGGGTGTACTCTCCGGGTGGGACACATATGTGGGCTACATCTTCCCGTGATGTAGATTAAGGTTCTCATCATCCAGATCACGCTAAGATCGATTCTCGATCTCCAGTTCAGTAGAATCAGTGGGGAATCCACATTCTCCGAGGACAATAGTCATGAGTTTATTTTTAGTATTTTAGTCCTTTAGTTTTAGTTTTTGCTAGACTTAGATGGGGCTTGTCCCAACATTTATAGTAAGTTAGAGGCTATTTTAATACATAGTTAGTTTCATCTTAGTATTGAGTTTATATTTTCTTCGTATTAAACTCATTAGTTTTCAAATATCTTGATTAAATTATATGGGTATTCCCCATCTTTTCGTTGTAATTATGATTTAGCTTTCGCACCAATTTATTATCTTTAGTAGGCTTATGATCATGCCAGCAGAGTTAGCTTGTGATCAATTGTAGTCCTGGGTCACGTGTCTGCGTCTCAAGGGTAGCTCAGGGTGTGACACTAAGGTAGAGAGTCTAAATGAGCTAATGGTTTATCATATTGAATATGGAACAATGCGATATCTGATGTATTGGAATATCTTTACATTAGGCAATCTTTAGGACCATCTAGGTATGTGTGAAGGGGTTGTATAGGCGGCTGCTTAATATCTTACTTAGGTGTGTCTTAGGATAACCATTACTTGAGGGGTCTATGTGAATTTGATTAGGTGATTGTAAGGACCCTAGTGTATACCCTATAAGAAATGGTATCCCCAAGTTGGTACGCGTCATATTCGACCTCTATGGTGTAATGTAATGAAATCCTGCTAAAAGGACATTTGTATTAAAAAATGCTCTTTTTAGAGAAAACCTTCATAACATAAGTATAAGAAACAACCTTCAACATAAAATTCACATATAAGTCATATTCCAAGTAACCTACGTAATAGCATTATCAACACTTTAAATCAGCATATAACCCTCCTACCTAAGGTTATCCTAACACTTACTTAAATAAGACAAGAAGAGACCACCCATACACCCTCTTCAAGACACCTAAATAATCCTTAAGAGTACCTAAGATAAGATTATTCCATTTTTAACCTTTACCTCTCCACCTATGATTATTGTAAGATTCACTTGAGTAAAATATGAAGAGACCTCCCATAAACCCTTTTCAAGTCTGCTTAAGCGACCCTCAAAGCAACCCTAAATAGGGATCCTTTTCTTTAACTTACATTAACTTAAGTCATAGTCATTCATTAAGTCAATTGAGAGATATTACATGAAATAAGAACTTCACTGAATGGCCTTGGAAAAGACCTAGGGAACCTACATACTAGCATTTCAAAGGCCTTCAAAACCTAATTTTCTATTATGAAATCTCACCATGGGTTCTTCTTTCAAATGGTTTAAATCAATGTTTTTGATGGAATTGATGTTAATTGAGTGTTTTAAGATAAGAAAAACTCTATGAGCCCATGCTTTTATGAATTCCTATTTTTAACTCTAATGTGGGTGAATTGATAATGACTTACTTGTATTGAATTAATCCATGGACATTCTCATCACATACCTTAACCTAAGCCTTAAGAGGGAAAAGGTGGTTCCTTACCCACAATGCAATACTAAATCAGAGCATGGTAGCATGATATCAAAGTCTATCTCCTTACCCAAGATTCAATACTCAAGAAATAGGCATGAAGAACTTCCATTCCTTACATTATACTCATGATCAATGCAATAACAACCATTAAGGATGATTTTAAACAATAATTAGATCAATTACATCAATCCAACCCAAATTCATATCAATCCCAATACCTAAGGTTAAGGGTTAGGGTCATCTCCCACAATCTAGACCAAACTACATAAATTCATCATAATCAAGTTACAATACGTGATAATCTATTCGTTATAACCCAAAGAATACATAAACAACTTAATTCATATAATCAAATTCTAAATTATATGAAACCCATATGAAACTCAACTTTAGAAAATCTTTGAAGGAGCCTTTTGAGGGAAGAATCTCAAAGGTGAATTAGATCCCATACCTTAAGATTTGATGATGTTTTGATGGTGAATTTCGTGCTAAATCAGCCCCCAAAGATCTCCCCAAGTTGTTCTCCAATGGAGTCTTCCAATAGAGAGAGAAAGTAGAGAGAAGGAAGAGAGTTTTGTTTTGGGAATAATGATTAGGCTAATGAGGGTTGGGGTATTTATAGTGGGGTCCTAAGCCACTTAATTAGTCTTCCCTTAAACCCCTAATTACCCCTAAGAAACTAAATGAATTAATTAAACTAAAGCCTAAGCTCTGAAAACATCACAGGACCTCTGTCGTGCACATCCGTCGCGGTGGTCAGAGACTGTGCAGGCGGAGGATTTCTCCCCAGAAACTAAGGCTGGCACGACGGTGGCCTCGACGCCTCCTCGCGCCTGTGACGCCCCGTCATGGGGTCCGTCATGGCCTACTGTCTCAAGGGTCCCCCTCGAGGGCCCTTGGTTGGTCCTTGGGGGGTCGTGCCTTGACTTTTCCGTCATGAAACCATCCCGCACTATGTATTACACCTGTTGTTACAAACTTTTACTAAATTCCGACTCTTTAAATTGTTCAAACCAAAAATAACAATCTAGCCCTTTAATGAACAAACTTTCCGGACATTATGAACGTTTTGGTTCCAACACACTTCAACGACTCCATATACGCCTAATTTTGCTAGTAACAATGGTTTAGAGCTTAAGGAACCTATTTATGTCTTATCACTTGACCTTGGGATTTCAAAATGTTACATTATCCCCCCCTTAGGAACATTCGTCCCTGAATGACACCAAACACTCTTTAAATGAAGGAATAGACTCAAGACTAGCAGCTCAACCAATTCACAATATTCAATTAGCATGAATCATATTATTTCAATAAAAATACTTCAAAATATCCATTTATCATACATAAGCTCAAAATTTCCTCATGAGGTTTTCCTTTTCACATATACATGAGCTCAATCATTTATTACACAAATCAATTAGCACAAAGTTCATCTCATCAATATGCTCAATACCATATCCACAAGGATTAACTATATCTCAACACATGACTTGACTCAAATATGCAAGAAGCAAGACAACTTTCAATTTTTATCTAAGGTCACCTTAAAGTGACTCCATTTTATTTTTTTTGAATTCTCCCAAAGTAGGAGTTTTGCAAAGCTTCACCAAAACATCAAAGATTCACAATATCTAACGTATTTATATCATTAGAGAGAGATACTAACCTTAAACAACAAAAACATGAGGATAACGGGTTTTCATGTCGGCCTCGGCCTCCCATGTTGCACCCTCAACTAGGTGGTTCTTCCATAACACTTTTACGGAGACCACCTCCTTGTTCCTCAACCTTTTCACTTGCCTATCAAGGATTGGAACCGGAACCTCCTCCTAAGAGAGGTTATCCTTGACCCCAAGACCTTCAACAGGAAGAATTGACTCGGCATTCCCGACACTTTTCTTTAACATAGAGACATGAAAAACCGGATGAACCGAAGCTAAATCATTAGGTAGCTTTAAACGATAGGCAACTTTACCAATCCTTTCCAAAATCTCATAAGGACCCACGTAACGAGGGCTCAACTTCTCTTTCTTGCGAAATCTTATCACACCCCTCATAGGTGAAATCTTCAAATACACCTTCTCACCCTCTTCAAACTCCAAATCCCTCCTTCTATTGTTGGCATAGGACTTTTGTCGACTATAGGTTGTTTGTAACCTATTTCTTATGATATGCACATTCTCCAATGTCTTATAAATCAAGTCGGGACCAAAGATCGATGATTAACCAACTTCAAACCATCCTATAGGAGACCTACACCTCCTACCATACAAGGCTTCATAGGGAGCCATGGAGATGGACGAATGAAAACTGTTATTATACGCAAACTCCACCAACGGCAAATGCTTATCCCAACTTCCTTTAAAATCAATAATGCAAGCTCTAAGCATATCCTCAAGAGTTTGAATTGTGCGTTCCGCTTGACCGTCCGTTTGAGGATGAAAGGCGGTACTCAATTTCACCTTAGTACCCAAACCATTTTGGAAAGACTTCCAAAACCTAGAAGTGAATTGTGCACCCCGATCCAAAATGATGCATAACGGGATACCATGGCGACACACAATCTCATCTATGAAGATCTTTGCATAATCCTCCGCCGAATACGTAGATTTGATGGGAATAAAATGAGCGGACTTAGTCAATCTATCAACAATCACCCATATAGAATCATATGACTTTTGAGTCCGAGGCAATCCTACCACAAAGTCCATATTAATGTCTTCCCACTTCCAAGTAGGAATTTGGATCTCTTGTAGTAAGCCACTCGGCTTTTGATGTTCCGACTTCACTTGTTGGCAATTTGGACACTTAGCAACAAATTCCGCTATGTCCTTCTTCAAACCTTCCCACTAATACATTTCTCGAAGGTCATGATACATCTTAGTAGAACCCTGATGGATGGAATAGTGGGATCCATGGGCTTTATCAAGGATCCGATCCCTCAATCCATCGACATCAGGAACACATAACCTCCCTTGGTACCTCAACACACCATCTCCTCCTAAGGAGAAAGACTCATTCATCTTACCAAGAACAGATTCCTTCAACTCCATCAATAGTTGATCAAGGTGTTGTTTGAACTTTACCTCAACCACCAATGATGACTCGGAGCTATGATGAATCGTGGCACCTCCATTTGGTGAACTCTCCAACCGTACTACCAATCTAGCCAAACGATGAACATCTTTCACTAGATCTTTCTTGTCTTCACCCATATGGGATACACTACTCATAGTCTTACGGCTAAGAGCATCCTCCACCACATTGGCTTTGCCGAGATGATATAGGACACTCATATCATAATCCTTCAACAATTCTAACCACCTTCTTTGTCGGAGATTCAACTCCTTTGAGTTAACACATATTGAAGACTCTTATGATCGGTGAAAACATCTACATGAACACCATACAAGTAATGTCTCCATATTTTCAAGGCAAACACTACGGCCGCTAACTCAAGGTCATGAGTAGGGTAATTTCTTTCATGCACCTTAAGTTGCCGTTAATCATAGGCAATCACCTTCCCATTTTGCATAAGCACACACCCCAAACCTATGCGGGATGCATCACAATAAACTACGAACCCTGTAGAACCTTCTGGTAAGGTTAACACCGGAGCGGAAGTAAGCCTGCCTTTCAATAATTGGAAACTCTTCTCGCAGGCCTCCGACCACTCAAACTTTTTACCCTTTTGAGTTAATGAAGTCAATGGAGATGCAATGGACGAGAAACCTTCTACAAACCTTCGATAATAGCCCGCTAGACCCAAGAAACTCCTAATGTCAATTGGGGTCAAGGGTCTAGGCCAGTTTCTTACCGCATCAGTTTTCATTGGGTCTACCTCAACTCCCTCACTAGAGATGATGTGCCCAAGAAACGCTACCGACCTCAACCAAAACTCACACTTGCTATACTTGGCGAACAATTTATGCTCTTTAAGGGTTTGCAACACCACCCTTAGATGACCCATGTGATCAACCTCATTCTTTGAATACACCAAGATATCATCGATAAATACAATAACGAATGCATCAAGGTAACTTCGAAACACCCTATTCATTAGGTCCATAAACGCCGCCGGAGCATTTGTGAGACCAAAGGACATAACCACGAACTCATAATGCTCGTACCGAGTACGAAAAGCCGTCTTTGGAACATCTTCATTTCTCACCCTAAGCTGGTGATACCCTGACCTCAAGTTAATTTTGGAGAAGTAACTCGCTCATTGGAGTTGATCAAATAAATCATCAATCTGAGGAAGAGGATACTTGTTCTTGATAGTAACCTTGTTGAGTTGGCGGTAGTCAATACACATTCTCAAAGACCCATCCTTCTTTTTCACGAACAAAACCGGAGCACCCCATGGAGAAATGCTAGGCCTTATAAAGCCCTTGTCTAGCAAATCTTTAAGTTGCGCCTTCAACTCCTTTAACTCGGCCGGAGCCATTCTATAAGGAGGAATAGAGATAGGGTTTGTTTCCGGAAGCAAATCAATACCGAAATCGATTTCCCATTCGGGTGGAATGCCGGGAAGGTCATCAGGAAAGACCTCCGTAAATTCACTCACCACGGGGACCGACTCAATAGGAGGAACTTGGGAATCGACTTCTTGGACTCTCACAATATGATAAAGACATCCCTTTGAGATCATTTTACACGCTTTTAGACATGATATGAAACGACCTCTTGGAAGAGAATTTCTACCCTTCCACTCAAACACGGGTTCATTTGGGAAACTAAACCTCACAATTCTAGTTCTACAATCAATAGATGCGAAGATAGCATGTAACCAATCCATACCCAAAATGACATCAAAATCAAGCATGTCTAGTTCAATTACATCGACATGAGAAACTCTATGGGGTATTGAAATAGGACAATTTCGATAGACTCTTTTTGGTACAACCGACTCACCCACAGGAGTAGACACCGAAATAGGTTTAAGCAAAACATCGGGTAAAGTATCAAACTTCTTAGCTACTAAGGGAGTAACGAAAGACAAAGTAGCACCCGGATCAAGCAAAGCATACACATCAATAGCAAAGATTTGTAACATACCAGTCACCACATCGGGAGAGGCCTCTTGGTCATCTCTCGAACGAAGAGCATAAAAGCGGTTCTTTTTGGGAACATCATTAGAACCACTTGGCTGACCACCCCTCTCTTGCCCTTTAGCATTTGGACAATCCCGCACTTTGTGACCAATTTTTCCACAACCAAAGCACTTGTCCGAACCTAGGAGGCAAACACCTAAATGCTTCTTCCCACATTACTTGCAAGGTGGATTCTCATTAGACGAGTTCCCACTTTTCCCTTTTTGAACTCTTGGCCTAGGGACCTTCCCATCCCTAGCCTTGGGAAATTTGGATGGAACTTGATTTGAGAACCTTTTCTTGAATCTAGGCTTATCTTGAATTCCAAACCTATCTTTAGTAGTTCCACTCTCGGAAGACCTTGCCCTTCTTGAATCCTTATCCTTCCTTTTTGCTCTAGACTCCACAAATCTTTTTGCATGCACCATGAGACGACCAATATTCATGTTATCATATAGCATAGCTGATTGACATTCCTCATGCAAGTCATCCGACACACCTGTCACGAATCGACTCATCTCGTCTCTAGGATCGGAGACCAAGGAAGGAGCATATTTGGCCAATTGAATGAACTTCAAAGAGTACTCATGAACACTCATTACTCCTTGGCGGAGATTGATGAATTCCACCACCTTAGTTTCTCTCATCTCCCTAGGGAAGAACCGATCAAGGAAAGCCCTTTTGAACAACTCCCAAGTCACCGGCCCACTTTGAAGTGGCCTATTGTATTTCCATTGCACATGCCATGTCTGAGCCACATCCTTGAGTTGGTATGAGGCCAACTCGACATTCTCACTAGAAGACAACCCCATAACACACAAAATCTTATAAACCTCATCAATGAATTCTTGAGGGTCTTCATCAACCTTAGACCCATAGAAGATAGGAGGATTCATTCGGGTGAAGTCCCTAAGTCGGGAAGCCATAGTTTGTTCATGAACTCTAGGTGCCATATCCCTATTAGCTTGGGCAGTCATGGCTTGGGCTTGCACCGTTGAGGCTTGAGCTTGAGTAGTCATGGCTTGAGCCATTTGAGCAAGAATAGCCCTCATCTGAGCCTCTGTCATAGGTGGAGGGTCAACAGGAGCCTGATCATCAATAGCAATCTCTTCAAGAGGAGGAACTGGATCATCACGGGGAGGGATTCCCGCAGCAGCAATCTCCTCCTCAAGTCTTCTAGCTGCATTCCTTCTAGTATTCATCTCCTATAACCAAAACACAAGGTTTAGGCAAATACATATACGATGTACATTCTAGAGGCACGATATGGATTTCCAACAATGAGAGTGATTCCTAAGCATCACATAAGTTCCTATTCATAAGTGTGGCGCGCTTCACAATTATGAATACAAACCTACATAACGTGGTTGAGAGAGACGTTAACATCAAAGATATTCAACCTCATGCTTTGATACCAAGTTTGTCACATCCGGGTTTACCCCCTAGACGTAACCGGCGTCGTCGTCCTCTTTGAGGACTAAGACAAGCCTCTTATCCTCATCATAGCATTCATCGATTAAAATATGAAAGAATTTAAAACTTTTTATCTATAACTACTCGGAGGTTTACATAGACCTCTACATACACATAATCGTATTTATATCAAGTATACATAGACTTGTTCATATACGAAGATTACATAGTCTTCTACTTTTATTTCACCCATTTATATAGTAAAGAATAATAGTCATAAAAGCCGTCTCATCTCATAAAACATCTATCAAAGACAATAAATCTTAGGCATAGCCCTACATCAATACAAGAAGCCACATATAGGCTATAGACAACATTGTCTCAAACGAGTAATAGTGTCAATACATAATTATAGTAACTAAGTAACATAGGAGTAAGGTGTCGGCGACGCCCTCAGGAGAATGAGGACCTACCACTTGGATGGTAAGAGATCCAAGTCTTCCTTTCTAGCAATTCGGAGCAAGTTCAACGACCCGAACCTAAAATGTTTGGGAAAAAGGGAAATAAATGGGGTTAGTACTCCACATGTACTAAGTATGGAACCATATATACACTTTCCAATCAAATAGACGTAGAAAAAGGACATTTAAGAAAAATCATTATAAAACATGTATACAAGTGAAGCATAGCAAAGCAAAGCATACTAACTATACCCTTCATAAAGTCACAAGTGCAATGATCAAGTAAAATCCCATGACTCCTACTCAATCAAGTAACCTATCAAGACTACAATTAGCAATTATCCTTACCTAACATACTCTCCCATTTCATGAAAACATTCTTCTTCAACCAAAAGCAACGACCTTATACTCATAAGCATGTTATTCAATGTACAAAGTCATTTACATTATATCACTACTTTACATACATAATATTGACCTCTCAAAGCTCCTATCAAAGCAAACTAGTGCAAGGCGTAGGTAGAGTCCCATACCCCTACCTAAGCTATATCCAAACCCTTCAAGTTACTTCGATTAGTCTATATCTTATTCATTCATTTTAGTGTAGGCAATCCTTGCCTTAACCGAGATAGACCACATGAGCAAATGTGTAATCCGGTGTCATGAAACCTTACACCGATGGAAGGTGGTCTACCGGCCAAGGTAGAACCTAACATAAACGTAGCTATCTAGGTGGATCCACTAGCTAGTATCCTATGGTGGCAATATAGTTGATGGAGCTTGGCGAAAAGAACCATGGACATATCGACTCTACACCCTATTTGGGTCACGAGGCTATCCACCCCGTAAGGACCGTAGTGAACCATACCTTTCCTTATATAAGAAAGTGTCACTCCCTCACATACAAGCTCACTAGGTGCTAAGCTAGGTCCCTTTATTGAAAAGCCTTTACTCTTATCATAATCATAAATATACATACCTATATATATATATATCATAGCTCAATAAGAATTGTATGAGAAATAATCCTTTCATTAACAATTCATATAGGTGAAGTTAGCCCTTACACATCTCATCACAATAGGGCACATCTTTACATAACAACTTCCCTATATTATGTACTCCTAGGCAGCCTCACAACCAACCTAAAAATTTCAATTCGGTCATCATACCAACCTATCACCTTAAACGAGGTATACTTCAATACAACATTATCACTTGATGACAATTAATCACAATTTGAAGTAAGGATTAGGATATTCAAGACTTACCAATACTTCTCCATAGATCACCAATAAGGGTCTTACCATAAACCCATAGATCAACCCCAATTTGGGTCATCATACCAATATAATTCAATAATCAACATAAGAACTAATTTAAGAGAAGCACAATACCACAATGCAATACTAAATCAATGCTTGGTAGCATGATATCAAAGTCTATCTCCTTACCCTAGATTCAATACTCAAGAAATAGGCATGAAGAACTTCCATTCCTTACATTATACTCATGATCAATGCAATAACAACCATTAAGAGTGATTTTAAACAATAATTAGATCAATTACATCAATCCAACCCAAATTCATATCAATCCCAATACCTAGGGTTAAGGGTTAGGGTCATCTCCCACAATCTAGACCAAACTAGATCAATTCATCATAATCAAGTTACAATACATAATAATCTATTCATTATAACCCAAAGAATACATAAACAACTCAATTCATATAATCAAATTCGAAATTGGATGAAACCCATATGAAACTCAACTTTAGAAAATCTTTGAAGGAGCCCTTTGATGGAAGAATCTCAAAGGTGAATTAGATCCCATACCTTAAGATTTGATGATGTTTTGATGGTGAATTTCGTGCTAAATCAGCCCCCAATGATCTCCCCAAGTTGTTCTCCAATGGAGTCTTCCAATAGAGAGAGAAAGTAGAGAGAAGAAACAGAGTTTTGTTTTGGGAATAATAATTAGGCTAATGAGGGTTGGGGTATTTATAGTGGGGTCCTAAGCCACTTAATTAGTCTTCCCTTAAACCCCTAATTACCGCTAAGACACTTAATGAATTAATTAAACTAATGCCTAAGCTCTGAAAACATCACAGGACCTCCCCGACGGCTCCCCGGAGACGGGCCGTTGTGGGCGTGACGGACAGCCTCCCTCCGTCCTGCACATCCGTCGCGGTGGTCAGAGACTGTGCAGGCGGAGGCTTTCTCCCCAGAAACTAAGGCTGGCACGACGGTGGCCTCGACGCCTCGTTGCGCCTGTGACGCCCTGTCATGGGGTCCGTCATGGCCTACTGTCTCAAGAGTCCCCCTCGAGGGCCCTTGGTTGGTCCTCGGGGGGTCGTGCCCTGACTTTTACGGCATGAAACCATCCCGCACTATGTATTACATCTGTTGTTACAAACTTTTACTAAATTCTGACTCTTTAAATTGTTCAAACCAAAAGAACACTCTAGCCCTTTAATGAACCAACTTTCCGGACATTATGAACGTTTTGGTTTCAACACACTTCAACGACTCCATATACGCCTAATTTGGCTAGTAACAATGTTTTAGACCTTAAGTAACCTATTTAAGTCTTATCACTTGACCTTGGGATTTCAAAATGTTACAGAAATTTACATGTCAGATTTTGATGTCATATTGGGTATGGATTAGTTGCATTCTTGTTTTGCTTCGATTGATTATAGGACAAGGGTAGTTAAATTTAAATTCCCAAATGAACCTATTTTAGAGTGTAAAGGGAGAAAATCCATCCCTACAGGTCAAATCATTTTGTCTCTAAAATCTTGTAAGATTATTTCTAAGGGATGTCTCTATCATGTTATGAGGTTCAAAGATCTTGAGTCCGTGACTCCTCCTTTAGAGTCGTTCACCGTAGTGAAGGATTTTCCAGGAGTCTTTCCCGATGACTTACTCGAAATTCCACCTGAAAGGGAAATAGACTTCGGCATAGATTTGAGGCCGGATACTCAAACCATATCAATTCATCCTTATCGGATGGCTCCGGCCGAGTTGAAGGAGTTGAAGGCTCAACTCAAGGATTCTCTTGACAAAGGTTTTATACAACCAAGCATGTAATACTCCAAAAGTTTAAAGCCTAATCTAGAGACTAAAATGAGAGTCTAATGGTTTTAACACTATCAATAAGTCAATTATAATGTATATAAGTCATTTAGGAAGTGTTAAATCAAAACGTCATGACGTCTGGAAACTAGTCCAAGAGGTGCTACAGTGCCTTAGCCTATTTGACTAAGTTTTAAGAGTTGGAAAATGATGAAATTTTGTGGTGTGGTGTCTAACACGTATTAGAGTTAATTTATAGTCGAAACGTTTGGGTACGACTCCCCAAAGACCAACTAAGGGCCCTTGCAAATATTGTAAAAGCTGTCGAGAGATAGTCTTCACCAACAGGGCCCATCGACAAGGCGTGGTCCAACCTACGGGGCGTTGGACACTTAGCCATTTTGGACAAGGGTTCATTTGGACCAGTCTCTGTCGCCAATGACGGACCAACATGACAGTTGGTCCCTTGGAAGTCGATTGACCTACGACCTGTTGGCCGCGGTCTCGTCGGTCGAGCCAGTGTGTTGCTGCCACATTTTAAGTTGGTTAAATTAATTTAACTAAGTAGTTAGTTAATTATTTAGGGGTTAATGGAGGCCTAATAAAGTTATCTAATGACCCTTATAAAGACTCCAAACCTTATTAGACTAAACCCAACTCCCATTATTCCAAAAACCCAATTGCTCTTCCTTCTCTCTACTTTCTCTCTCCCAAAAGACCCCATTGAAGACCAAGAAAATGAGGGTTCTAGGGCTGAAAAGGATCAAGTTTCTCCATAAAACTTCATCAATTAATGAGGTATCAGATTCCTTTCACCTTTGGGATCTCTTTCCCCAAAGGGTTCCTCCAAATTGATTTTAAAAAAATGAAATTCAAGTGGGTTTACTTCCAATATGAAATCGATCTTGTTAATTGCTTTGTTTATGATTCATTTTTGTTATTATGAGTATATTAACATGTATTATTAATCAATTAGAATACTTATAGATGCATTGACCTAGTTTATGGAAGAAGACTTCCCCCCCTTAACTCTAGGTTGTGATCTTGAATTGAATTGTGTAGTATTGATACAATTGACTTGATTAATGTGAATTAATATTATATAATGTTGTTATGAAAAAATATGAGTATATTGTGACATATTGTAATCCAATTATGCTAGTTGTGAAGTAATTAACCTAGATTGTTAAGTAGATCATGAATTTGACCTAAGTCTCTACTCTAGGCTATGAACTAGTGATGAATTGTTGTGTAGTGATTCAATTGACTTTATTATTATGTTGGTTACTATTGTTTGATGATATTACATCCATTATTGGTTTGAATTGGATTGTTTATTGTAAGACTTTGATGATGGCTTCTGAAGGAGTTTGGGGTAAGTCTTGTGATCTCAATTCTTTACTTCAATTGTGATTATTTGTGATTAAGTGATGATGTTGTATTGAAGTATACCTTATATTAAGGTTGAAAGGGTTGGTATGATGTTTAATTAGAATGTCTTGACTATGATTTGTAAGTTGTTGTTTAGGATGTAAATGTTATAAGTATTGTAATAACTTATCAATGTGCCTTATTATAATGTCCTATGTAAATGTGCTAACCTCACATGTATGAATTGTAATGAAAGGACAATACTCATAAAATTCTTATTGAGTTATGATGATGATTATATAAGGTATAGACCCTATGACCTAAATTAAGCTATTATCATTAATAAATGGTTAAAGACATTTCAAAAAGGGACTCTAGCTTAACACTGAGTGAACTAGATATGAGGAGTGTCCCTTCCCACGTAGGGAAGGTAGGATCACTAATGTAATCATGAGATTGGAGACAATAATGCATGTACCATAAAGAGGGTCCCAACTACATCTCCTAGTTCTTGAACTATGTTGCCCCCATAGGACTACTAGCAAGTGGATCCCCATAGAAGCTATGTTCATGTTTTGGTACTACCTTGGCAAGTAGTTTGCCTTCTTTCTGTCTAGGGTTCCATGACACCGGATTCAACATTAGCTCATGTGGTCTATGTCAGTTAATGCAAGATGTTCCCAAAAAGGTAAAAAGAAGTAATGAATAAACTCTAACTAGGATGACCTAAGGGGTTTAGCTTAGTCTAGGTAGAGGTATGGTACTCTACCTATACATTGCACTAGTTAGTCTTGAGGTAAGTCTTAGCTGGATGTTCTTAACTATATATATGCTTATAAATGTGAATGTGTATATGATGATCTTACTTGTTGATGACACAACATGATAACGGTTTCACTTATGAACATGTGTTTGGCCTCTATTGCTAAAGTATGATGGTATGTACTCTTAATGATATGATATGTAAATTTAGACAGTGGTTATGGTTATTGTTGGGTTTACTTGACTGAGTAAGGTTATGGGGCTTTTCTTTGTCATTGCACTAGTGGACTTAATGAGGGTTCATGAGTAATGGTATTTCTTTGGTTATGATGTTATGAACTCTTATATATGCTTGTTGATGTTATAACTTGATGATAGAGTTGTATTGACTATGTGCTCAATTTTTTTGATATGTGTAACGACCCGAGAGTAACCACTAGAAGTTAGGGCATTCTCAAATTGAAACACGGCATACTCGACCTCTCGAAGGTCTTGTACAAGCCCTTTCATACCATTCATTGTATACATGAATGAAAAATAGTGCGGAATTAAAACTTTTCACACGAAATAATAATAATACTTCAAAATATCTCTTTTATAGAAAAACATAATGAAAGGCTAAGTGTCAAAGTCACAATCTTAGACATACGAATACATTGGGACACGGCCCATACTTCAACATATAGAAAATAACTAAGTCTATTACAATACTTTCAATAAAAAGATCTAATCATCAAGATGTCCTTGAATCTAGTGAGGACATACCAACTCTTTACTTGAATGAACACTAATCCCAGCTTCCACTTCGAGACTCCTCTCAAATGCCACCTACACCTTTAGAGATAGATAAAATGTATGGAATTAGTACAATCACTTGTACTAAGTATGACATAATGCATAAAATCATGATAAACGGACAATTGTATTGAACATGATCTTTTTGAGTAAAACATCATAGTATAAGTATAAGAACAACATTTAACACCTTAGAAACATATCAGATATCACATAAGCATTTTATCAAATATTGAAGAATGTGACAGTGAACTATGTCACTTTACAGTGAACTAAGGTCAACTTTACAGTGACCTCTTTTAGCTTTCAACCCTCTCACCAAAGGTTATCCTAAGATTCACTTCAGTGAGACAAAGAGATACCTCCCGTACACCCTCTCTAAGAACACCTAAATGATCTTTAAGACTTAATAAGATAAGATTATTCTCATTTTCTTTGTTAAACTCCCTACCTAGAATTACACTAAAACTCACCTACGTAAGACAAGAAGAGACCGCCCATACACCCTCTTCATGTCACACCCGGAATCTAGACCCCAGATGAGACTGGCGTCGTTAACCTCTCATAGGACGCAGACAAGCCTCTTCTTAGATTTCATCACAATCATACAGTTAAAGTTGCCGAAAATTTAAAAACTTTGAAATACTAATGAAGTATACTTAGACTTCATACTTCAGATTTATAAAGACATACGATATTCTAATACTTGTCTCACATATATAAAACCATCTATGAGTGCAAATTCGAACTTAGCCAATAATAGTTAATATGCCATATAGGCCTTAATACAAAAGAATCCAAAGAACATAACGAAATAACGTATCTAAAAACTACTATATCTTCATAAGGCTGGAAATTGAAATGGTAACGTCCCGAACTTGAGGACCTACTATGACTTGGACAAAGTGTTCCAAGCTTCTTCAACTCGACCTGCTTAACTTCAATGGCCGGAACCTACAGTTGTAGTAAAATAAAGTAATGGGGTTAGTACGCCACATGTACTAAGTATGGTATATGCACATAACACATAAAGACATGCATGAAAAAGGATCATTTATCATCTTTTTAGAAAACATGCTAAATCATATGAAAATCTTCAATGCACATACCATATAACACATACAAGTTACGCATCTCGTCAAACTTAAAGCATGATCACAATCAAAGACATATTATCATAGATTCATGTTAACATTTCATATTCAATAGATCATATATACACAACATACAAAATATTTACCAATGACCTCATCCCCAACCTACAAGTGCAATGGTCATGTGAAGCCCCATAACCCCACATCACCAAGTAGATAAGATAGGAGACCATAAGTAATCTTTGCTTCATATAACTTGTAACATAGTTAGTCATCACTTCATATAGCACTATAACCAAATAACATATTCATCATAATGACCAACATTCATGTAAGAGTAACATCATATATCATAAACATATATCTTTCATATCATCATATTACTTAATAACAATCTCCTAGGACTTGCCTTAGAGTCAACCTTTGCAATGTCTAGTTAGCGTCCCATACCACTACCTATACTAAGCAAACTCCTCAAGTCACCCTAGTCAACTTTCAATTATTTGTCTTTCGTTTTACATGAGGGAACATAGGCATTAACCGACATAGACCATGTGAGTTAAACATGGAATCCGGTGTCTTCCCCACACAGAAAAGAGGTGGTCTACTTGCCAATGTAGAACCGAACATGATGTAGCTTTCTAGATGGATCCACTAGCTAGTATCCTATGGAGGCAGCATAGTTCAAGAACTAGGAGATGTATTAGAGACTCATAGTTCCACATTACATGGCAGCCTCAATCTCATGAGAATCATTGTGAACCTACCTTCCCGCTAGGGAAGGGACACTTCATATATCTAGTTCATCGGTGCTTAGCTTAAGTCCCTTTTCTTGAAATAACCTTTAAGTTTTGTTTTAGCATAAACTTATCATAGTCATAGGAGATTATCTCCTTTTATAACATGATCATGAGCACTTTTAGATTAGATGAGAATTGTCCTTTCATAGTAACCTTTCATTTGTGAGTTTTACATGGCATAATCATCTTGTATAAAGCATACAAGAGAGTATAATAACTTGCATATTCGTATTCTTATCGTAATCTCACAATTTACATGTTCATAGTTATAAGATTCTGGAAAATCATATGTCTAATGAAGAGCCCAGTATGCCCTTAGGATAGCCTATTAGGGGTACATATGCACCCCAATGCCCAATATTGAGAAAATATTGGGCATAGTATAGAAAAATTGGCTAAGGGATATTAGCCAAATTTCTATATACGAATAAGAAATATACTTTTTGGGTTGTCATACCCAATTCAAGATTCATTGACAAAGAATTGTACCTGCAATGAAGATCCTAAGCTAAAAATCATGTTTCGTAATACTAACACAATAGGTGCTAGGCATCCAAGTGTCAAGCCTAGTACCATAGCACATGATCATTTAAAATGATCATGTAAATTAAGCAGTGACCAAGGACATGGTGAGGATGCTTGGGACAATAAGTAAATATTCCAAATACGACATAAAGAATAGTTAGTTAGAAAAGTACAACTAACCCATGTGCAAGCACATGGGCAAAGCTTGTGGGAATCGTCCATAAGGAGGGGACCACCCTAACCGAATTTGGTTAGGGTAGTTATGGGGCAGCATGTGCGGACAGGTCCCTCCATGTGGGACCTAACTTCCTAACTAACTATAGGTCCTAAATAACTGTACTAACTAGCTAAATAACCAAGGACTAACCTAAATGGACCCACTAGTGCACCCGACAACCTAGGACTAAACCGGGTTGACAATAACCTAGTACTAGTTGAAGAGACAACCTAGTACCTAACCTAGGATGGTCCAAAAGGCAGGTTATGGTCCTAAAAACTTAGGGATACTTTAGTAATTACCCTAGGCTACTTAATTAATTAATTTAAAGGGGCAAAACCGAAATCACAAAATAATTTCCAGATTTTGGTTAAGACAAGAAAGGGACAACCTAGTACCTAACCTAGGATGATCCAAAGGATTAGTTAAGGTCCTAAAGACTTAAGGGTACTTTAGTAATTACCTTAGGTCACCTAATTAATTAAATTATCAATTTAATTAATTAATTTAAATGGTCAAAACGAAATCCTTTCACTAACCTAGTATAATTCAAGAAACATCCTAGTACTTAACCTAGGATGGTCCTAAAGGGTTGATTATAGTTCCAATGACTTAGGGGTACTTTAGTACTTACCCTAGGTCCCTAAATTAAATAAATTAAGGATTTAATTAATTATTATAGAGTTAAAATGTTGACCAAAACCATAGTCAACACCAATTTCCAGATTTTCGGTCAAGTCAACATTCTCCTATGTTTAGTCAACTTAGGAGGGGCGTTTTGGTAATTGGTTAATTAGTTTATTAAATTAACTTATTAAACCTAATTTGTATAATTTAATATCAGTTCTTAAATCTAAAAATCATGATCAAATCACTTAGAACAAAAACGCAAGAACGAGGAAGTAAACAAAGAAAGCTAAAACGAAAATGTTCCATCGACGTTCTAGGGAAATTCCAAGGTTTCTTCAAGGTATCGTTCAAGGTGGTCTTCGTAGATTAAATTCTACATAAGGTATGGGTTTCTCTCCTTGACTTCTTTCTCCAAGAGAACTTTTTTTCCAACGATTCAAAGATCTTGAAAACTAGGGTTGTTCCCGTGTTCTCGTCGAACCCCTTTGTCCCTAGTATCCTTTTCGATTCCATGTTCAATAGGTTAGAGATCATGTTTATGGTATGTGGTGCTGGCTGATCCTTATGTGCATTGTTCTTGGATGATGAATATCGAATGAACCTATGAACTTGTAGTCGTGTGAAGTTAACGTTATAAAGTAAAATAAGAACCGATGATGTGCTAGTTACGTCCGTAACGTTAAGTGATTGATGTGATTGTACGAATGTTGACTCGCTATTTTGTAACATTATGAAGATGCTAAAGTCATCAAACGTTAATATGATGCTGTCCAATATGTCTTAAAAACGTTACCCTAAAGTCATGAAATAAGATTGGTTAAGAGAATGATATTATGTTAAGATGTCTCCAAAAATGTTATGTATGAAGATGATTACGGTTTGTTGTGCATACCTACTGTTAATGTGACTTGTTGATGATGTTGTGTTCGTTAAATGATCATATTATGCAGTCCGGTATGTTTAAAAACATTATACCAAAAGTTATGTTAAAAGGACTGGCTAAAAAGATCTCCATCAAATCATAATTTGAGTGATTGTTTGGCTTATGACAATTAAATGGCTAACAATACATTGTCCAAAAGGATGCATGCAAATGGCTATAATGTTATGTTAAATAATTAAAAGATTGGCTAATAAATAATATACATATCCAACCAAGCATGAAAGAATGTAAAATTGGCCTATGCCAACAAAGATGGTTATATAATCTATACCCAATTGTTTATGCCAATACTACTCAGATGCCAATGTTGTGTAGTTAGAGTATCAAATGATATTATAAGCACTTCTAAAGTAACTCAATGAATCCATAAACAAGGGCATGGCATTCATTGGGACAACTCCCAACATGCTCTAAAAGAATGAACTATGAACATATGTAACTCGTTGAAAGAAATGCTCACCGTCCATAAATGCTGAAATGAATCTACTACACTAAAGTAAAGAAGTAACGTGAGTTATAACATAATTAAAGGGGTCTAAACTAAATAAGTGACCAGAATGGGGTGTTAAAGAAAGTGAGACAAGTCTTACTTACACCTAAGCTACTATGTTAAAAGAATACTCACGAATGAAGGTGTTAGAATGTGTGAGACTAGTCTCATTAACACCTAAGGATGATATGTAAGGACAATTCACATTTCATCAATATAAAGTAAGGATAATATGTAAGGACAATTCACATTTCATCAATGTAAAGTAAGGATGATATGTAAGGACAATTCACATTTCATCAATGTAAAGTAAGGATGTTATGTAAGGACAATTCACATTTCATCAATGTAAAGTAAGGATTACAAGTCATCAAAAGAGTAAGTAAATATCAATATAGAAGCAATCTTCCATAATACTTGAGTCAACTCGAACATATAAAGAAGATAATGAAAGTTAGTACAGCACCGATAGACTAGTTATGATCATGTGCTTGCACGTGTAAGTCTCATGAGACGAGGATACCATCGAGGTGCATAAGTAGTCTCATTACGTCCCTAGTCTTCGAACTATGTCTAGACAACATAGGAACTAGCCAGTGGTTTCCACCTAAGCGAGCTAGGCATGTTCGGTTTCACTTTTACCGGTGATTCCACCCTTGTTCGGTGTAGGGCAGACACTGGATTTCATGTTTAGCTCACATAATCTATGTCGGTTAATGCTTATGATATGTTCTTGTTTCACTATAGCCGTGAGCCACTCCTTTTTGGCGTGGAGTGAACACTTGAGATAGATTCACCGTTAGCCGGGGATCACCCCTTTTCGGTGTGGTACAGACACTGGATTCCATGAGTAGCTCACATGGTCTAGATTCATTTTAACCAGTGAATCACCCCTTTTTAGTATGGGGCACACACTGGATTTCATGTTAAGCTTGCATGATCTTATTCCCTATGATGTCTCTATGAAAGTGAGAATGAATGATGATGATAGAACGTATGTTCATAGTGAGAAATTAAGACGAGCTTAAGAATGTCAATTGCCAATATCACACGCATGAAGTTTCAACAAATAATGGGCAAAGCCAAATAAGACTGGCTTATAATGACTTCTTATATGATGCCGAGAAGGGAAGTAAGAAAATCATGGTAATTAAATGACTCATAAAGTCCCTAACATGAAAATTATGAAATATGTGGCTTAGCCAATAGAGAATGGCTTATGAAATGTAATGAATATATAGTGTAAAGAATGACTCACTATATGGTAGGGAAATCATTCCTTAGTCCTTGGATTACTTACATCGATTCATTGTGGGTATGGGACTACAATTAATCATTGCACTTGTAAGTAAAACATTGGACCGAAGGAATTATTTAACTACACAACAACAAGAAGAAGAAGACTTAAAAATAAACTAAGTCCCAAAGAAAGAGCTCTCGGGTTTAGAGGATCAAAATTTCCAATCTTCGCTCGAGTTGTTCTAAAATTATGTTGATGGTACTAATGTCTTGTAATCATATAGAAAATGAGTTGTGTACTTTGAATGCATGAAAATACATCATATTCACACCACAATTCACAACTAACGAATTAGGAATGTCTAATGACTAGACTTTCCAAAATGGACATGTTGCTTAGGAAGAGCTTTCATTGATCATGCATAGCCTTATGTGTATGTGTTCATACACCCATACTTAGTACAAGTGGTGTACTAACCCCCTACTATTTACTATTTTTATAGGTGCAGGTCAGAGGGTAGATTGACGACTCTTGCAGCGGTTTGGACTTCAGCGTTTCTCCAAACCATTTGGTAGGTCCTCTTGGTTTCGAGGATGCAACAGTTTTTGTCTAGCCTTAGTTTTAGACATTGCTAGTGGATGTTGTCTCTAGCGTTTCTTTCGTACTTTCATTTCAAAGCTTTTTAATAAGGCCGTGTTTGGCAAACTATTTATGATATATTCATTTTCAGTTTCGAATTGATTCTTTATGATTGATGGTTGTTCTCTTATCTTGATCTTAGTATATGATGTAAATATTTAATGACTATATGAAGTCTAAGTAAACTTCATACATATAAAAAGTTTTAAATTTTTCGCAAATTTAACTAGATGAATGTGATGAATGCAAGATGAGGCTTGTCTGCGACCTCTGAGAGGTCAACGACGCCGGTAGCGATTCTGATTCAAGAATTCGGGTCATTACAAACTTAGTATCAGAACATGAGGTTAAATTACATAGGATCTAAAGCTCAACACAACCGCGTTACGTAGTTTCTAGCTTATGGTTGTGAAGCGCGCCACAATCATGAATTAGAGACTATGCGATGATAGGAAATTCTCCCTTCTTCTACTCTTTATCGTGCTATCTAGAGCATTGACACTTTGTGTCATTATAAGTATCTAACTTCCTTCTTGTGTGAACGCATAGAATAATACACACAAGATGAGTCTTATTTGCGACGTCTGAGAGGTCAACGACATCGGTGGCGATTTGGATTCACGAATCCGAATCGTTACAATAGTCCATCATATTCACATAGCAACATCATACATATTTTACATAACATAGCATCATAGTTTATAGGCTAACGTAAACATTTAAGAGTAATCACACTTAGAAGACTTACCTCTTGCTTCCAAGAATCTTATTCATCATGCAATATTCATAATCGTACATAGTGAAATACTCAATGACATAATCAAGAACAACTCATAAAATCATGTACAAGATAAATGCATAGCATAGGAGAAGGTAAACGGGTCATTAAAGGGTTCATTCAAACCTTACATTCTAACCCTAACGTTTTCACGTTATCAAACGCTACAAACAATTCATTCAAAACCATCAGATAGAGAAAGAACACGTATCACACGACATTCAAACATTGTCAATCAATTACTCAACAATTCATGCGAAATCAAGTATAGAAAACATTTACTTTTTATTGAAAATAATAAATCTAGGGTTGGGAAGAAAATCTGTTTTGTAGAGTAAAAACCCTAGTATTTGAAGTTCTTGAAAACTTATCTTGAAAGGACCTCTTGGGTAAAGTAGTCCCAAGAATGAAAAACCCATACCTTATAGATGAAGAATCCACGAAATCTGATTGGAAACTTCGAAACATTCGTCTTCTTCCTTAAGTTTTTCTTGTTCTTCAATGAAGTTTAGAAAAAGAGAGCGTTCTTGAGAGATTAAGAGAATTTTGTTTGATCTGATTTGGGACGTGTAAAAGTGGTCTAAAATTGACCTAACATCAATATATAGACATACCAAGAATTACCCTAAAGACCCTCCACTTAAATTACCAAAACACCCCTTTTAAATAGACTAAAACTAGGAGAGCATTTGACTTAAGGTCTCGCGTTTGACCAGGAATTAAATAAATTAACTAAATTGATAATTTAATTATGTAAGTGACCTAGGGTAATTACTAAAGTACCCCTAAGTCTTTAGGACCATAACCAACCTTTTTGGACCATCCTAGGTTAGGTACTAAGATGTTTCTTTAGTTAGTTATTCGGTTAGTGCTACCCAGTTAGGTCTTAGGATTTCGGGCACACTAGTTGGTTTATTTTAGTTAGTACTAGGTTAATTAGCTAGTTAGGTTAGTTAGTTAGGACTTAGAATTAATTAGGAAGCTCGTCCCCACATGGTTTGATCTGTCACGCCTGCCCCCTAACCTCCCTAACCGAAATCGGTTGGGCTTGTCTCTCGGCCGGTTGCACATGTGCTTGCACATGTGTTGCTGTGCACTTTCCTAACCGTCCACTTCTGGAAAGTTCACTTCTTGTACAAGGATCCTCAGTATGTCCTTGGTCACTTCTTAATCTACACTATCATTTTAAATGATCATGTGTTATGGTACCTAGGCTTGACACTTAGATGTCTAGTACCTAATGTGAGTAAGCGATGAGGTTAAGAATTGAAGAGGTTATTTTAGCTTAGAGTCTTCATTGCTGGTATAATTCCTAAACAAGCTTGTATTGGAGCATTTGAACATCAAAGTGTATTGTAAGTTATAAGTTACTTGAGAATACATAGAAAAATTGGCTAACACCCTCAATCCAATATTCTCTAATATGCCCAATATTACTCAATATTGAGCATTGGGATGCCTATGTACCTCAATTCATATTCTTAAAACCTAATAGGCTCTTCACTAGACAAGTAATTTTTTCTGCAATATTAAATTATCCCCACCTTAGGAACATTCATCCCCGAATGACACTAAAATCATTTGGAGGGTAGGAAACGACTCAATACTAGCAGCACAACAAACACATAACATATCATTACACTTAGCACTCAATTTATGATGCACAAACATATACGAGCTACATATTCATTACACATAGTGAGGAATTTCCTTCTCAACCTTATCATAAGATCAAAAATGCATCAAAGAGTTACCATGCTATCAATCTTCTCAAGATAACAACAAAACAGCAAAATCTCTAGAAAACATATGCATACAAGTTTCACATAAGTACATGAATAGAGTATGAAAACATCTTCTTAAACCTCTAGTTGGTATTATCTTTTACCAAAACATGCACCTATTTAGTAAACAAGTTAATTTTGTTCATTCTTGTTAAATTGGGCATGAAGTCTTTATAAGCCAATCTTTATTGGCTATGCCCATTCTTTGATTATTATCACTAGCCAAGTCAATTAACTTCTTATATATCCTATAAGAACAATTCAATTCTTAGTTTGGCCAAGCTATAACTGTAACATTCCAGAAAAACATATATGTCTAGTAAAGAGACAAAATATGTTTCAAGAGCGCATTTGGGAAAATGTAGGCATCCCAATGCCCAATATTGAATAGTATTGGGCATAATATAAAAATATTGGCGAAGTGTGATAGCAAATTTTCTAAGTATGAATAAGCACTCTTTAAGAATTGTACCTGCAAAGAAGACCCTAAGCTAAAATTCTATTTTCAACCATATCAACATGAGGTATGAGGCGTCCAAGTGTCAAGCCTAGATACCATAGCACATGATCAATTAAAATGATCATGTAGATTAAGCAGTTCCCAAGGATATAGTGAGGATCCTTGGGACAGTAAGTAATCATTCCAAACGAAACATTATGAATAGTTAGTTAGGAAAGTACAAGCAACACATGTGCAAGAACAATGCAAGCACATGTGAAGAAGCGACCAAGGGAGGGGACCACCCTAACCGAATTCGGTTAGGGTAGTTAGGGGGCAGGCGTGTGCAAGGGTTCCTCCATGTGGGTCCTAAATCCCTAACCAACTCTAGACTCAAATTAACTGACCTAACTAGCTAACTAACCTAAATAAACCAATTAGTGCACCCGACAACCTAAGACTTAACCGGGTGACACTAACCTAGTAACTAATTAAAGAGACAACCTAGTACCTAACCTAGGATGGTCCAAAAGGGTTAGTTATGGTCCCTATGACTTAGGGGTACTTTATTAATTACCCTAGGTCCCTTAATTAATTAAATTGAGGAAAATTCACAATCAAGGCCGAAATTTTTAGGAAACATTTCAGATGTGACTAAGTTAAATATTTTCCTATTACTAGTCAACATAGGAGGGGCGTTATAGTAATTAACTAAATAATTTCTTTAATTAACTTAATTAGCCTAAGTTGAATCAGTCAAGATCAATTCCTAAGACTTAGACTCACGTTAAAACACTAGAAAATTCATTACTCAAAATAGTACACAATCGTGAGAAAAACAGTGAGCAAAACGTAGAAAAATATAAAAGTTCTCTTAGGCGATTTCAAGGTTTTCTTCAAGGTTTCGTGCAAGGTGATCTTCGTAGATTAAATTCTATATATGGTATGGGTTTCTCTCCTGGAATTCTTTATTCAAGAGTATTTTCCAATCTTGAATCTATGAAATCTCAAAACTAGGGTTGCTTCCAAATGTTTTTGTCGAACATCCTTCTCCCTAGTATCCTCGTTTCCGATTCAAATGATTATGTATATGTAAACTTGATCATTTTGTTGGTATGTGGTGCTGGATGATCTGAATGTGTTGATTTTCGTGATGTGTAAATGTTTGAAGAAACCTATAAGTTATGATTCGTATAATGTTAAGTACTACTTAAGCGAGATAAAGAATGTAAGATTTGATTAAGTCCCAAAATGTGAAGTATGTTAAGATTTGGTTGTATTTCGGTCATGAAGTATGCTTGCTGCTAAATGTTAATTTGTTTGAGATAATGAGTTCATTAAAGTATTCATATGAGGCTATCCGAAATGGCTAATAATGTTATTGCTAAGCTATGATATAAGATTGGCTAATAATGATTTCATGAAATTACATTTGAATGAATGTTTGGCTTGTGCCAATAAATTGGCTATGAAGTCATTTCAAAATATTCTAGGCCAATACTAATTTTATGCCAATCACATATAGCCAAAGTATTGAAATTAAAACTTAAGCACATCTAAGATAATTCAATGAATCCATAACCAAGTGTATGCCAATCATAGGGACAAGTCCCAACATGCCCTATCAATATGAACTATGAACATAAGTATTTCATTGAATGAAGTTCTCAACGTCCATAAATGATGATATGAAGCTACCAAATGAATGTAAGCAAGTAAAGTGAGTATTAACATAATTAAAAGTGTCTAAGTTAAGAAAGTGACCAGAATGAGGTGTTAAAGGAAGCGAGACAAGTCTCACTTACACCTAAGACTACTATGTTAAGTTACTCACGAAAAAGGGTATTAGAACATGTGAGACAATTCTCATTAACACCAAAGATATTATGTAAGGATAAATTCACATTTCATCAATGTAAAGAAAGGGGTGGCAAGTCATCAATAGAGTAAGTAAACCTCAATTTAGAAGCAATCTTCCATAATGTTTGAGTCAACTCTAAAAGTAATGAAGTAAAAGAAAGTAAGCAAAGTACCGATAGACTAGTTATGAGCTTGTGCTAGCACATGTAAGTCTCATGAGATGAGGCTCCACCACGGTGGATAAGAGTCTCTGAATATCTCCTAGTCTTCGAACTATGTCTATCCAACATGGGAACTAGCCTGTGGATTCCACCTAAGAGAGCTAGGTATGTTTCGATTTTACCTTGGCCAGTGATTCCACCTCTTTTGGGTGTGGGGAATACACTGTATTTCATGTTTAGATCACATGATCTATGTTGATTAATGCTCAAAAGAATGTTCCTGGTTTCACTATAGCCGTGGACCACCCTTTTTTGGTGTGGGGTAAACACTTGATATGGATTCACTTTAGCCGGAGAATCACCCCTAATCTACACTATCCTTTTAAATGATCATGTGCTAGTGTACCTAGGCTTGACACTTGGATGCCTAGTACCTAATATGAGTAAGTGATGAGTTAAGAATTGAAGAGGTTATTTTTGCTTAGGGTCTTCATTGCAGATACAATTCCTAGACAAGCTTGATTGGAGCATTTGAACATCAAAGAGTATTGTAAGTTATAAGTTACTTGTGAATGCATACAAAAATTGGCTAACACCCTTAAGCCAATATTCTCTAATATGCCCAATATTACTCAATATTGGGCATTGGGATGCCTATGTACCTCAAATCATATTCTTAAAACCTAATAGGGTCTTCACTAGACCAGTACTTTTTTCCGGAATGTTACAGTATCCTCCCCTTAGGAACATTCGTCCACGAATGACACTAAAATCTTTTGGAGGGTAGGAAACGACTCAATACTAGTAGCACAACCAGCACATAACAATCATTTCACTTAGCACTCAATTTATGATGCACAAACATATAAGAGATACATATTCATAAAACATAGTGAGGAATTTCTTTCTCAACCTCATCATAAGCTCAAAAATGCATCAATGAGTTACCATGCTATCAATCTTCTCAAGATAACAACAAAACAACAAAATCTCTAGAAAATATATGCATAGAAGTTTCACATAAGTGAAAGAATAGAGTATGAAAACATCTTCGTAAAACTCTAGTTGGTATGATCTTTTACAAAAACATGCACCTATTTAGTAAACAAGTTAATTTTTTTCATTCTTGTTAAATTGGGCATAAAGTCTTTATAAGCCAATATTTATTGGCCATGCCCATTCTTTGATTATTATCACTAGCCAAGTCAATTAACTTCTTGTATATCCTATAGTAAGCATATCATTTTAAGCAAGCCAACTTTTAACCTTTGATTAGCCTATAAGAACAATTCAATGTTTCGTTTGGCCAAGCTATAACGATGATTTCGCATAGAAGATTTATTAACTAGATTTGATTCTCATTCTTATTTCTTCTTGGACACTTTTCATTCCCAACACTTACAACATACCTGTCACAACGTCGGGAGAGCTTTCTTGTTCACCCCTAGCCTTGAGTGCATAGAAATGGTTCCTTTTTGGAGCTTCAGAATTAGGACCGTTTGGTTGAGCTTGACTATTACCCTTACCTTGACTTCTCATGTTAGGACAATCTTTCAACATACGGACACCTTTGTCACAACCATAGCAACTATTAATTCCAACAAGACATTCGCCCCCATGCTTCTTACCACAAGTTGGTCTTTCTCTTGGTGGTTCAACGTCTCTCCCCTCTTGAGGTTTAGGATTAGAACCACTATCATTGCGATTCTCGGAGAAATTTGAAGGAACTTGGTTTGAAAATCTCTTCTTAAACTTAGGTTTTTCTTGAACATCAAGCCTACTTTTAGGAGAACCACTCTCAAAAGACTTTGCCTTCTTAGCTTCCGTATTTCTCTTCCTTAGGCGACTTTTCTCAACCCGTTGAGCATGAACCATCAACCTACAAAGATTCATATTGTCATGAAGCATGGCTGCACCCAGATGAGACCGACGTCTTTAACCTCTTAGAGGTCGCAGACAAGCCTCTTCTTAGCTTTCATCACAATCATACAGTTAAAGTTGCGGAAAATTTAAAAACTTTTAAATACTAATGAAGTATACTTAGACTTCATACTTAAGATTTATAAAGATATACGATATTCTAATACTTGTCTCACATGTATAAAACCACTTAAGATTGCAAATTTGGACTTAGCCAATAATAGTAATTATGCCATATTGGCATTAATACAAAAGAATCCAAAGAACATAACGTAATAACGTATTCTAAAAACCACTAAATCTTCATAAGGCTTGAAATTGAAATGGTAACGTCCCGAACTTGAGGACCTACCATAACATGGAGAAAGAGTTCCAAGCTTCTTCAGCTCGACCTGCTTCACTCAATCGCCGGAACCTACAATTGTAGTAAAATAAAGTAATGGGGTTAGTACGCCACATGTACTAAGTATGGGTATATGCACATAACGCGTAAGGACATGTATGAAAAAGGATCCTTTATCATCTCTTTAGAAAACATGCAAAGTCATATGAAAATCTTCAATGCACATAGCATATATCACATACAAGTTACGGATTTCGTCAAACTTAAAACATGATCACAATCAAAGACATATTATCATAGATTTATGTTAACATTTCATATTCAATAGATCATATCGACACAACATACAAAATAATTACCAATGAACTCATCCCCAACCTACAAGTGCAATGGTCATGTGATGCCCCATAACCCCACATCACCATCTAGATAAGATAGGAGACCATAAGTAAAACTTTGCTTCGTATAACTTGTAACATAGTTAGTCATCACTTCATATAGCAATATAACCAAATAACATATTCATCATAATGACCAACATTCATGTAAGAGTAACATCATATATCATAGACATATATCTTTCATATCATCATATTACTTAAGAACAATCTCATAGGACTTCCGTTAGAGTCAACTTGTGCAATGTCTAGGTAGCATCCCATGCCACTACCTATACTAAGCAAACTACTCAAGTCACCCTAGTCAACGTTCAATTACTTGTCTTTCGTTTAACATGAGGGAACATAGTCATTAACCGACATAGACCATGTGAGCAAAACATGGAATCTGGTGTCTTCCCCACACGGAAAAGAGGTGGTCTACCTTCCAAAGTAGAACCGAACATGACGTAGCTTTCTAGGTGGATCCACTAGCTAGTATCCTATGGTGGAAACATAGTTCAAAAACTTGGAGATGTATTAGAGACCAATAGTTCCACATTACATGGCAGCCTCAATCTGATGAGAATCATTGTGAATCTACCTTCCTGCTAGGCAAAGGACACTTCCCATATCTAGTTCATCGGTGTTTAGCTTAAGTCCCTTTTATTTAAATAACATTGAATTTTTAGTTTATCATAAAATTATCATAGTTCATAAGAGATTATCTCCTTGTATAACATGATCATGAGCTCTTTTAGATTAGATGAGAATTGTCCTTTCATAGTAACCTTTCTTTTAGGAGATTTACATGGCATAATCAACTTGTATCATAACTTGCATATTCGTATTCTTATAAAAAACTCACAATTTACAAGTTCATATTTCAGCATATTCACATAGCAACATCATACATACTTTTCATAAAATAGCATCATAATTTATAAGCTAACATAAACATTTAAGAGTAATCACACTTAGAAGACTTACCTCTTGCTTCCAAGAATCTTATTCATCATGCAATATTCATAAACATACATAGTGAAATACTGAATGACATAATCAAGAACAACTCATAAAATCATGTACAAGATCAATGCATAGCATAGGAGAAGGTAAACGGGTCATTAAAGGGTTCATTCAAACCTTACATTCTAACCCTAACGTTTTCACGTTATCAAACATTAAAAACAACACATTCGAAACCATCACATAAAAAAAGAACATGTATCACATGACATTCAAACAATATCAATCAATTACACAACAATTAATGCGAAATCAAGTAGAGAAAACGTTAACTTTTCATTGAAAATCATAAATCTAGGGTTGGGAAGAAAATCCGTTTTGTAGAGTAAAAACCCTAGCATTTGAAGTTCTTGAAAACTTATCTTGAAAGGACCTATTGGGGAAAGGAATCCATACATTATAGATGAAGAATCAACGAAATATGATTTGAAACTTCGAAACCTTCGTCTTCTTCCTTAAGCTTTTCTTGTTCTTCAATTCAGTTTGGAAAAAGAGAGCGTTCTTGAGATATTAAGAGAATTTCGTTTGATCTGATTTGGTACGTGTAAAAGTGGTCTAAAACTGACCTAACGTCAATATATAGACGTCCCAAGAATTACCCTAAAGACCCTCCAATTAAATTACCAAAACGCCCATCCTAAATCGACTAAAACTAGGAGAGCATTTGACTAAGGGTCTCGGGTTTGACCAGGAATTAAATTAATTATTAAGTTGATAATTTAATTAATTAAGTGACCAAGCGTAATTAATAAAGTAATCCTAAGTCGTTAGGACCATAACCAACCCTTTTGGACCATCCTAGGTTAGGTACTAGGATGTTTTTTAAGTTAGTTATTCGGTTAGTGTCACACGGTTAGCTCTTAGTATTTTGGGCACACTAGTTGGTTTATTTTAGCTAGTCCTAGGTTAATTATCTAGTTAGGTTAGTTAGTTAGGACCTGGAATTAGTTAGGGAGCTCGGCCCTACATGGTTTGAACCGACATGCTTGCCCCCTAACCGCCCTAACCGAAATCGGTTAGACTTGTCTCTCGTCCGGTTGCACATGTGCTTCATGTGTTGTTGTGCCCTTTCCTAACCGTGCACTTCTGGAAAGTTCACTTCTTGTCCAAGGATCCTCACTATGTCCTTGGGCACTGCTTAATCTAAACACACATTTGAAATGATTATGTGCTATGGTACCTAGGATTGACACTTGGATGCCTAGTACCTAATATTAGTAAGAGATGAGGTTAAGAATTGAAAAGATTATTTTAGCTTAGGGCATTCATTGCAGGTACAATTCCTAAACAAGCTTGGATTGGAGCATTTGAATAACAAAGTGTATTGTAAGTTATAAGTTACTTGTGAATAGATAAAAAAAATGGCTAACACCCTTAAGCCAATATTCTCTAATATGCCCAATATTAATCAATATTGGGCATTGGGATGCCTAAGTACCTCAATTCATATTCTTAAAACCTAATAGGCTCTTCACTAGACAAGTACATTTTTCTGTAATGTTACACTTCAAGCCTACCTAAGCAATACTCAAATATTCTCTCGATCACTACTTTTTCCTTAACATTCCTTTACTAAAGTCATTACGTTCATTAAGTCATTTAGAAATCATTCATCACTTATGGGAATTCACATAATGGTCTTTAAGAAGACCTAGGGCACTTACACACTAACATCTTCAAAGCCTAATCGTGCAATGTCTAGATAGCGTCCCATTCCACTACCTAAACTTCATAATACATATCCAACAGTAGCATGTATCCCACATGATGAGAATATACAATAACCGACATAGACCATACGAGCTAGGCATGGAATCCGGAGTCATAAACCTACTCCAATGGAGGGTGTTCTACTTGCCAAGGGTTGAACTAGGACACGTCTCATGTAAGCACATTGTTAAGGAATATCAAGGTCTTTTATGCACTCGAGTCTCATTATCAAGTAGAGATATATTGTACTCTAGTCTCCTTCTTAAGTAGAGCTATAAACCATAACATATTCACTCAGTGCTAGCCTTTGTTCTCGTAGAGCAAGTTAAATAAAAAGGGGCATATGAAAAGGTACCATCCCTTAGTCATTACTTAGTCATAATGAACCTACCAAAGATGGGTCCACTAGGGCTGCAACTCAATGGTCTATAAGGATAGCTCATTCTTAACCTTCTTTCTATATAGAAGGTTCTACATATTAGTCATTCTTAGAAGGGCACCATCTTAGGTCTACCGATCCTAGAATTTCATTCAACATTCATCCATACACATGCAAGACAAAGGTGCATAAGCCTACTAAATCAAGATGTTCATATTCATAATATACATGTATTATGTAAGGGACACAAGTCTACCAAGACAAGACACACACATCTTGACATATAGCATATCATTCCATAAGCACATTGGCATAACAAACATCATAGGTCATCCTATTCGCTACAATAAGATCATCAATATAACCATCATAAAAATCTATAACCAAGTAGGAAGAATCATGCATTAACTCTAAGACTACACACACTAAAAGACATAGTTATATTCTAACATGATCACCTAACATCATCAATAGAAGCACATATACATTCATCTTAATCACAAGTGGATATATATGATCATACTTCACATAATTAAACTATATAAATCATCATAATATATCAAATAGTTGCCGACAAGTCCATGATCATCATAATACATAAAGTAGCACCGACGTGGCCACATAATTCACAAGTAAAACACATTACACCTCCACCATAGGTGGACCATACCAATCACAACATAATTCAAGACATACATTACATAAAATAAAGAGAATTAGGGCAGCATACCACCAATCCATTTTCACCACTTCAATCCATAGCTTACTCGTTCAATACAATAATCAAAGTCCCTTACCCATGGCCATGATCATCAATTCAATAAACAAATCACAATATTCAATGAATCTAAGTCAATTTAATATAGATTTATCAATCTAAAACAGCCTATGCATCAATTCTATATAATTCTTACATCATTCAATAGCCCATAGAAAACTACACTAGAATTCATAAGCATGGAGATAAGATCAATTAACCCATAAAATAATAAAAATAAGGATTGTATGGTTTGCATGGGTTGATAGAGCTTTTAGGTCAAAATCATCAAATTAACATATATTCAATCATAATACAATATTTCAAAACCTTTAATGCAAGAACACATGGTTAGATCATAAAATTGGACAATTCATATTTTTGATCATCTTTGAAAATCATTGAAATTGACTCCTTGAAGAAAGATATTTCAAGGATTAATAACCATACCTTAATTGTGATTAAAATACCACAATATTGATGGGCAAAAACTTGAGAAACCTATGTTCTTCCTTGGATCTTCAAAAGCTTCAACAATGAATTTTTGGAGAGAGTGAATGGAGAAGTTTTGTTTTGCGTTGAGGGTTTTTATTGATTGGTGAGTTTAAGAGTTTAAAAAGGTTTTATAACCGTCCATAATATACCCCTAAATTATCCAAAATACACCTACATTTATTGGACAAATTAACCAACCCAAATTTGACTTTAAAATGACGCAACGAAATCTGGGCCTTTACTGCGCGTCGCGGAGGCACTTCTAAATCTTATTTTTCGAAAATTCTTTGACATAATGGTTTGTGACAGGCCCGCGTCACAAGGCAAAACTTTTGCCTACTGCGTGACAGTTGCGCGTCACGCAGCAGCATACCAATTCTTGGCTGCTTGGCAGCTTCGCTGGCCCATGTTTGGACCTGGGGCGTCATTCTCGGACGTTTTGACCCTTTGTATATCGTGATACATGTATCAGCTCTCGTTACTGAATTTCACAATCAAATCATCCCCCAAAACATCACTATAAAACACTACGATACACTAGTTCAACTTCGACTAGTTTCCGAACATCTTGGATGTGATTGGATGTTTAACCTCCAAATACTTCCAAACTTTATATACCGCCTAATAATACTATTATTAACCGTTTTAACTTTAAAACATCATGACACAAGTGTTAGGCTCTAGTTCAACCTAGCTCATTTTGAGGGACGTTACAATCTCCCGCAGTTGGACAACATTCGTCCTCAAATGACACTTGCCACACTTTGAACATTTTTAAGAGTTAAGACTCAAAGACTAGCAGCTCATAACCATACTACACAGTATAACATACACATAGATAGGAGGAAAATCAATTCCACATAACAAATAGACTCAAAACACAACAAGAAGGTTGGAACTACATCTACAACTCATCATGTAATAAGACTCACATTTTAATTTCATATAAGAGGAACTTCCTTCTCCACATATTATGATTATCATATATAACAGTTCTATCCACATCATAAACATTTTTCATAAAAGAACAATTTAGTCAAATTTTCAAAATCTTTACAATGAGCACCAATTTCTTTACAGTGAAACATGCTCAATATTCAAAAAATGCAACTCTTAAGCAATTTATGATAGAAGCATGACAATATGAGAGATAAAACCATATAAACTTACTTTAAAACATAATCACAAATTCATAAAATGCACAATGCAAGGAATCAATGAAATTCAATTTCAACTAGACTCCTAAATACAATAATCAATGAAATTCAATTTCAACTAGACTCCTAAATACAATGCAAAATCAATTGAATACAATTTTTACATTATTAGATAACCCATAGAATACTACACCATAATTCATAAGCATTAAGACAATATCAAGTAACCCATTAAGTAGTCAAAAACTAGGGTTCATCAATTACATGGGTTCATAGGTTATTTGATTTAAAATCATATAATTAACAACAATTCAATCACTATTCAATGATTAAAAACCTTTAATGCAAGAACCCATGGATAGATCATGTAATAGGTCAAGTTCAACTTTAAAAACTTTAGAAAACTTCTTTTGAATTTTGGCTCCTTGATGAATAGAGTTTCAAGGATAAAAAACCATACCTCAATGAAGCTAATACTCCAACTTTATGAAGAATCACCACTCAAATCTCCAATCCATGATGTTCCTTTAGTTTTAGCTTTAATATTATCTTAAGGAATTTCTAAGGGATTTTGGGGTTTTATTTTGGTTGATGAAATCTTCTACGTTTTAAAGACATATATACACGTCTAAAATACCCAAATGACCCATTAGGAACCTCCAATACTCTTATTTGGAAGTGGGGTGAATTTAGCAATTCACCTCTCAACTTAACAATGAACTGTGCGGGGAGGCAGTCCACCAACGGTTGCCAAACGACGGCCCGTCCCTTGACCAACGGACCGTCCTATTGGTCCGTGGTTAGGGACTGAGGCTATTCTTTGGCTTACTCTCACACACTCCTAAGTCTCCATCGACTGTACCTCACCTACGGGGCATCGAATGACCCACTGGGCGTCGAATTCCATCCGTAGGTGGGCTGTCTTGGACAATCTTGGCCACCAAATTGGGTCCTTCCTCAAGGACCCCTGTATGGTCATTGGGGATGTTTGCTGTGAAGTTTCCAACCAAAACATTACCTTATACGATTTTAGGACCTCTCACGTGAATTTCAACCAAAAAAAATACGTAAAACTCGACGAAACATGCCTAGACACACAAGGTCATTTCAAGGCACATCTTTCGAACGTCATGGACGTTCTTGGATGTTTGACCTCCAAACTTATCGACACTTTTACACATTTCCTATATAAAACATAAAAAATCATTTAAGGACCTTATAACCTCATGAATCACACATAATCACATAAACCCACAAATGAGGCACATAGATGACTTAGTCGTCGAACGTCTTAGTCGTCGCTTGACGTTTGACTTCCAATGCACCTAAAACACTAGAAACAGCCTCAATACCACATTATAGACCATTTTAGGACCTTATACCATCATGAAAACATCATTAAGCTCTATCTTCACCTATGTCATTTTTGGGATCTTACAGATACAGTGTTTATCCTTCTTTTGAAGGATTAGAAGTCAATACCAACATTTCTTATGAAGATGTTCCGGTTGAGATATTAGAATGACAAATAAAGAGGTTGAGGAATAAAGAGGTAGATTACGTGAAGGTTCTTTTGAAGAAGTACTAACTAGTGGAGAATGCTACTTGGGAGTCCGAGACTAACATCAAATCCTGATAACCTCATCTCTTTCCCACCTCTTCTAGTCAAGGTTGAGGTTAGTAACTTCTCTAAATTTCTAGTGTTGAATGGTCTTATTGTGTTTTGAAACTTTTTGATTTTCCCTTTATTTTTCATAATTTGGTGAAAAATCCATGTTTCATATATGTCTTGAAGTATTTCTCTTCATACTTGAAAATACTTGATTTGACGTTTCGTATATTGAGTTATGTGAGACTCTTGTGAAATTGCACAAGTGTGAAGAAATAAAAATTATGTGGTTCTTCTTGTTTAATATATGGAGACACATGGAAAGGAGAAGGACATTCCTCCTAGTAAAATGTGAACTTGTGAAATATGTGATTTTTAGTAGTTGGTGTACTTCCTACCTTATTGTGATGTATGGTAATCTTTAAGAATGGAGTGTATGTTCCCTCCTTATTTTTTTGAGTTATAATTACCTTGTGTTGGTTGTACTGCTAGTCTCGAGTCGTTATCTAAAAGGTATTTAAAGTGTCATTCGAGGATGAATGGTTCCCAAGGGGGATATTTTTACACCTAGTAAATTCAATGACATAAGCTAGGGCTCCATGAGTAGTTCAACGACTTTACAAAGGTTATAAGGGTGTTAGAGGTCCTAAATAATGCTATTTAACTTAGTTTGGGAATATAGGTTGATAATGAACTAAAAATAACAGCAACGTCCGGTGAACTAGTAACCTAAACTAGGGTGGTGCTAGTGGTGGTAGGATGGTTTCGAATAGGTGTCTAAAGGGTTGCACATGAGAATATTATGGGGGTGTAAATCGGTGCCTAAGAGAGGTTTTAATGAATCAAAGACAAGGGAGTAGTGCCAACCTTAGGGGCAAGCCAAATACAAAGGCCAAGACTACCCCAAGAAGGGAGGCTACTGCCTCAACATTCACGAGCATGACCACGGCCAAGTGGGAGGCTCGCTAAGATGCTTTTGTCATGGAAGGGAAATTTCATATAGGACTAGCTACTCTGCAAGGCACCACGATCCACTTCACGATTCGTGGTGCACTTCATGGAAGGGGGGACGCTGCTTGTGGTCTTGCCTTAAGCGTTTTGTAATAAGGGGTAGTTTTAAAGTGCTATTGCCCAAAGCACTACGAGCCACATGACGGTCCATGGTTTATGTTGACACACAAGGGGAGTGGGTCGTGAACTTTTCTTAGAGGGTTTTCAGGATGGCACGTTGGTATAGCTACCGCCCCACAATTCACGACCACCAACACGGGCCGTTAAGCACTACACGACTTGTGAAGTTGGGCGTGAAGGTGGACAAGCTTTCACAACCATGATCAAGTTGGACTTCTTTTTTTAAGTCCAACTTAATGAGGGGTATTTTTTGGTATTTTGGGGGTTGACTATTTATAGTTTTAGGTCATTTATCACCCATTTCCCACTTAAAAACTCAATCATAAATTGAAACCCAATTTCTCCCACTTCTGTCTACATTCTCTTTCTACCCAACCTCCATTGAAGAAACCTAAAAACATTAAGAAGAAGACCCAATATCCAAGTTTCTTACACAAATTTTGTGGATAAAGTCTTCGAAGGTATGTATTCTTTCACTCTTGGGATTCCTTTCCTCAAGAGATCCATTCGAAGTTGATTTCAGAATAACCCAAATTCAAGGGTTTTCTCTACAAATGGGTTTCTTCTAAATTCATATTTGTGGGTTAATTATGAAGAATTGTGATTACTTAAGACTAATTAGGTGTATATTTGTGGGAAATTGATGTTGTTTAAATGAGATTTCGTTTGACTCATGTTCCTATCCCCATTTCCCCAAATCATTGGTCTTGCTTATGAATTGTTTGGGAGTGATGAATGTATTGATTGTTAGACTTTTGTTAGATATGTTATTTCATTAATGGAATGCCCATTATAATGTGTTGTTGGGTTTAGATCTACTTCTTGAAGAGTTCATGGATGTCCCACTAACCCTAACCCTAATTCTTTCTATAATGTTATTGTTGGCTTATCCTTGGTTATATTGGTTAATTGGATATGCATGATGTAGCTATGAAGGTAAGAATATGCTATGAATGTAATGACTGGTGAGATTCTGATAGGGGTGTGAATATGTGGAATTGAAGGTAATTCTCTTGTACACTTTGTGAATATGTTATGTATTAATGATCTCACATGATGTTGGTTTTGATGAAAGGACATTCTCATCACATAACCTATGAGCTGTGTACATGTTATACATGGTGTAATCCCCTAGGACTTATTTTATGAACTAATGTTTAAGAAAACTTGATAATGAGAGGTGTTTATTTACAAAGGAAGGGAGGTTGACGCTATGTTATCTCATGAAGTGGAAACTACAATGATAATTACATTAAAGAGGGTTTATAGTAACAACCTCCTAGTTCCTTAACTATGTTCTCCCATAGGAAGACTAGCTAGTGGGTACACCTATATGCTCTTATGATATATATGTCCTACGTTTTCAAGTAGGATGTCCTCTTTTCGGTGTGAGGGGATAACACCGAATTCCATGTTTTGCTCACATGGTCAATTGTCGATAATGGAAAATTTTCCCGAAAGTAAAATGAATGAATAAATGATAATTCTACGATGAAAAATAACTAGGACTACTTAAGGGGTATCACTTAGTATAGGAGGGGAATGGGATATTACCTATGCATTGCACAAGTGGACCTTGAAGGGAGTTCAATGAGGGGATCTTTATGTATCTATGATATATGTAATGTTGTTCTTAAATGATGATGATTTCACTTGTTATAAATGATGTTGGTTTGAGTACAATTGTTATGAGGTTATATGATTTAAATACAATGCTTATGGTCTCTTTTCTAGTTGACTTGGTTTATGTGGGGTTATGGGGCTTCATATAGACATTGCACTAGTTTTCTTGGATTATATTGTTAGTAAGGTATTATGGCATGTTGATGAATGGTATTCTCAATATAAGTTATTGATTATGGATTTATAATTATTTACTCTTGTACATGAATATTGATATGCTTCATTGTTGTTGGGTTATGGACCTGAATATGCTCGAAATGTGCATAAAGCCTTTCAAAAGTGTATTTAGCATGTTTATACTTAATTATCCTTTTGTGCATATTTCCTAACGTTTTTACTTGAATTTATCCATAATTAGTACATCTAATTTGTACTAACCCATATTTTCTATATTTCTACAATTATGTAGGTTCGGGCCATTGAAGCTGTCACACCCGTAATCTAGACCCCAGATGAGATCGGCGTCGTTAACCTCTCAGAGGTCGCAGACAAGCCTCTTCTTAGATTTCATGACAATCATACAGTCAAAGTTGCGGAAAATTTTAAACATTTATATACTAATTGAAGTATACTTAGACTTCATATAATACTGCATAAGAGTGATATTCTAATACTTGTCTCACATATATAAAACCATCTAAGAGTGCAAAGCAAATAATAATCAATACGCCATATAGGCCTTATTACAAAATAATCGAAAGAACATACTAGAATAATGTATTCTAAGAACTACTAAATCTTCATAAGGTTGGAAATCTAAATGGTAACGTCCCAAACATAAGGACCTACCATGACTTGGAGAAAGAGTTCTAAGCTTCTTCAAATCGACCTTTTAACTCCTATGGCCAGAACCTACAGTTGTAGTAAAATAATGTAATGGGGTTAGTACGCCACATGTATTAAGTATGAGTATATGCACATAACACATAACACATAAAGACATGCATGAAAAAGGATTATTTATCATCTCATTAGAAAACATGCTAAATCATAAGAAAACTTCAATGCACATACCATATAACATATACAAGCCAAATATTTCATCACTTAAAGCATGATCATAATCAAAGACATCTTCTCATGGAATAATGTTAACATTTCATATTCAATAGATCATATAAACATAACATACAAATCACTTACAAATGATCCCATATCCAACCTACAAGTGCAATGGTCATGTGAAGCCCCATAACCCCACATAATGGAGTAGATAAGATAGGAGACCATAAGTAAAGCTTGCTTCATATAACTTTCACATAGTTAGTTATCGTTCATATAACAATATAGCCAAATAACATATTCAATTACAATAGCAAACATTCATATAAAAGTAACATCATATATCATAAACATATATCTTTCATATCATCATATTACTTATGAACAATCTCCTAGGACTTCCCTTAGAGTCAACTTGTGCAATGTCTAGGTAGCATCTCATACCACCACCTAAACTAAGCCAACTCTTCAAGTCACCCTAGTCGACGTTCATTTTCTTGTCTTTAATTTTACATGAGGGAACATAGGCATTAACCGACATAGACCATGCGAGCTAAACATGGAATACATTTTCTTTCCCACACCGAAAAGAGGTGGTCCTACCGGCCAAAGTAGAACCGAACATGACGTAGCTTTCTAGGTAGATCCACTAGCTAGTATCCTATGGTGGAAGCATAGTTCGAGAACTAGGAGATGTATTAGAAACCCATAGTTCAACATTACATGGCAGCCTCAATCTCATGAGAATCTTTGTGAACCTACCTTCCAGCTGGGGAAGGGACACTTCCCATATCTAGTTCATCGGTGCTTAGCTTATGTCCCTTTTCTTGAAATCACCTTTAATTTATCTTTTATAAAAAACTTATCATACGTCATAGGAGATTATCGCCCAGTATAACATGATCATGAGATCTTTTAGATTAGATGAGAATTGTCCTTTCATCGTAACCTATCTTTTCTTATGTGAGATTAACATAACATAGTCACCCTGTGAAAATCTTACAAGGGATAACATAAACTTGCATATTCGTATTCTTATCATAATCTCACAATTTACATGTTCATAGCCAGCATATTTACATAGAAACATCATACATACTTTCATAACATAGGATCATGACTTATAGACTAGCATAAACGTCTTAGAGTAATCACAATTTTAGAAGACTTACGTCTTGCTTCCAATAATCTTATTCATCATGCAATATTCATATTCATACATAGTGAAATACTCAGTGACATAATCAAGAACAAATCATAAAATCATGTACAAGATCAATGCAAAGCATAGAAGAAGGGAAACGAGTCATAAAAGGGTTCATCCAAATCTTAAATTCTAACCCTAACGTTTTCATGTTATCAAACACTATAAACAACTCATTCGAAACCATAACATAGAGAAAGATAATGTATCACATGTTATTCAAAGATTTTCAATCAATTATTCAACAATTCATGCGAAATTAGATATAGAAAAATGTTTACTTTTCATTGAAAATCATAAATCTAGGGTTAGGAAGAAAATTCGTTTTGTAGAGTAAAAACCCTAGTATTTGAAGTTTTTGAAAACTTAGTTGAAAGGACCTCTTGGGAAAAGAAATCCCAAGAGTTAAAAACCATACCTTAAAGATGAAGAATCCATGAAATCTTGGTTGGAAACTTCGAAACCTTGGTCTTCGTCCTTAAGCTTTTCGAGTTCTTCAATGGAGTTTGGAAAAGAGAGTGTTCTTTAGAGATTAAGACAATTTCGTTTGATTATGATTTGGGTCATGTAATTGTGGTCTAAAACTGACTTAATATCTAAATATAGACGTCCCATATAATACCCTAAAGACCTTTCACATAAATTACCGAAAACGCCCCTCCTAAATTGACTACAACTAGGAGAACATTTGACTTAGGGTCATCTAGTTTGACTAGGATTTAAATTAATTAATTAAGTTATAATTTAATTAATTAGGGGACCTATGATTATTACTAAAGTACCCCTAAGTCGTTTGGATCAAAACCAATTAGATAATTCCCAAAACACCCCTCCTAAATTGACTAGAAATAGAAGAACGCTTGACTTAACCGAAATCTGGAAATTGCTTAAGGGTTTCGGTTTTTACTATTTAAACTAATTAATTAAGTTGCTAAATTAGTTAATTAAGTAACCCAGGGTAATTAATAAAGTACCCCTAAGTTGTAAGAACCATAACTAACCCTTTTGACCATCCTAGGGTAGGTACTAGGTTATTTCTTACTTGACTTAACCAAAATATGGAAATTGCTCAGTGGTTTAGGTTTTGTCCATTTAAATTAATTAATTAAGTTGCTAAATTAATTAAGTAAGTAACCTAGTGTCACGACCCGAAAGCACCCCCTAGAAGTTAGGGAAAACTTTCGAATCATGACCGGGCGTACTTGACCCCGTTGGAGTCTCGTACAAGCCCTCTAACTAGCATTCATAACATAAAGCATGAAAAGTAGTGCGGAAATTAAAACTTTTCACGATAATAATAACAAAAGGAATCTTTTCATAAATACTAAGAAATCTTATCGTCACAATCCAACTTAAAGACACATCTTGGAATCTTAGGGACGCGGCCCTTTACAATAAAAGTAAATACATTTTTTTAAGTATTAATAAATAAACTAAGAAACATAGAACTATGTCCTCGAATATATGAGGACATACCCAATCCTTGAGAGATAGAATTCCCAAGTTTCAACTCCGATCCTCCAAAAAGGCTTCCAACCTATACTCATAAGGTATATAAAAGTATGGGGTTAGTACAACAATGTACTAAGTATGGCATATGCAAAAAAACATGCAAAAAGGGACATTTTAGTAAAGATAGCTTTTATGCAATTCAAATATAACCTTCATGAATCTAGAAGCAAACCCACATAAGAATCAACAATTAACACTTTATGGCTATCTTACCAAACTTAAAGTAAACAAAAGGAACATTTCAATTAACTTTGCTAAACTTGCAATAAAATTGAATAAAGCATCATAGTGAACATTTTGAATTCTTACAATGAAGACCTTACAGTGAATGGCACGGTCCAAGTCATATGAACCCTTTTTCTTTGAAGTTGCCCTAACCCAAGGTTATTCTAAGACTCCCTAAGGTGAGCCAAGAAGGGACTCTCATTACACCTCCCTTCAAAGCACACCAAAGCGACCCTTAAAACTACCTAATCTTAGGCTTACTTCGTTAGAAATCAAATCCACGCCCTTGGCTAACATATGCAAAACACTCATGGAAATATAGGTCATACCAAGTGCAATGTGAGAGTAGCATCCCATACTACCACTCCCACTTAGTACTCCTAATGGATTCCATTTACTCAAGTACTCCACAATAATCCTCCATAACACTACACCATAGTACTCATTCACACGGATTTCATGAAGGTACTCTTCTCCCATAGTAGGTATAGGTCACACCAAGTGCAATGTGAGAATAGCATCCCATACTACTACTCCCACTCAATGCTCCTACTTGGTAACTAATGTGGATTGAGCACTTCACGACATACATACACAATTTCAACAATACACAAGATAATTAGTTTCAAATCAATTCTTTTGTGGGAGTTAGCTTAACCGACAAAGACCATGAGAGCTAGACATGGAATCCCGATATTAACCCCTATCGGATGAGGGATCCTTACTTGCCTAGTGTAAGGTCATGCTTCTTAGCGTTTACATGGCTTTTCCAATAGCTACACCTATGCGGGCACATAGTTAAGGGATAAGGAGATTGTTACTAAGTAACTCACTCTCTACTAACGAGGAGTACTCATCTCAAGAGGTACTTTGGATTGCAACATCTCAACTAACGAAGTGCAATCCACCTCCCCTTCATATCCTCTCGGTGCTAGGCATAACTCCACACTGATTTCTCAACATAATAGTCTATCTTAGAAAGCTCACTAGGAAATGGAGAGGTTGTTACTAGACACTACATCTCAACTCACGAAGTGTGTCCACCTCAAGATTTCCCCTTTTTGCTCAACTTGACATAATACAAATCTTAAAAGAGTGTGTGTGTACATGTGCACACCTTGCATATAAGCATCATTTCATTATCACCAAGTTCTACTCATACTTTAACCTTGATTCATCAAGCTACACACTCTACATACTTCTCATAATCATATACTTCATTTAGACATAAACTAGGTCAAGCATGCAATTCAAGCTACATCAAACACAACACAAGACCCATTTCCAATATATCGTCATTTCACATATTAGACCTTCAAGATCACATACTCAAACCATACTAAGTAACATCAAGTTCATCAATTAGCACCGCCACCCATAAGGTGGACCATACCACTCAAATAGCAATTCATAATAAGAATTATACAATGAGAGCAACTCATCAACAAATCAAACCATCATTACCCATAAGCAATTTATCAATATTTCACCATATTAAGGCCCTTAGGGCAGTAGCTACACCAACATGACAAATACAAGAAGACCCAAGTTCATACCCTACTCAAATCATGCTCACATAACCCACTTTCAAGTCAAAAATTGAAGTATGCATAAACAAGAGTTTCATGGAGTTTTAACATCAAAACCATCTATTCAAACCAACATAAATACATTAAAACCATTAGAACTTAGTTACAAGAAGACCCATAATAGAAATCAAAGTTTAGAAGAAGTTGAGTTTAAAACCCCTTTTTGAAAACCATTTTGGAAGTTGGCTTCTTGAATGGAAAGGTATTCAAGAATGGATACCATACCTTTAGGAGAAAGAAACCCACGAATTTGATGAAGAAACAAGTCCCAATCCGTCCTCCTATCCTTCCTTGACTTCTAGCTTCCAAGAGAGTTGAGAGAGTTTTCTTGAGAGAAAGAGAGAGTTGGATCTTGAAGTGAGAGGGTCTTGTCTAGGTCTAGGGTTTAAAACTAATTTAATATAACCTAAAAACACCAAAATTATACACCTAGGGTCTTATAAGACTTGGGGTGTATTTACATAAAACACCCCAAGTTGGCAGCCTTAAGTCGTGCACTGGCAGGCCTCGTCGACGAGACCTCCTCGACGGACCGTCACGTTCACCACGGACCCTCATGGAGTCCCGTCGAGGAAGACTTAGCTCCAACTGGTGCCTGTCCAAGTTCCAGTCTCTGTCACTCGCGACGCCCTGGATCGACGGACCGTCCTGAGTGCAACGGACCGTCGCCATGGTAGTCGTGAGCGACTGATGGGCAGACTTTGCCCAAGTCTTGGGCCCTTCATCTAGGGCCCCTTGTGGGTCCTAGGTGGGGTCATGCCCGGACGTCAAACCCCTAAACTAAGTCGTCTAGGTCTAAGGAACATCCGACGCATGTTTCAAGTAAAACGAACACATAAAACTCATCCAAACTCGCCAAGACATACAACTACATTCTAAGGCATACCATCCGAACGTCATGGACGTTTTTGGTCGATTGAACTCCAAACTTAACCAAACTTTGCACACTGACTAAGGACACCAAACTAACTCCGTTTAACTTAAAATTAACTCAAGAAACAACCATGAGGATCTAGTTCACCTTAGTTCATTTTGGGGCGTTATATTCTCCCCCACTTGGAATAACATTCGTCCTCGAATGACACTTAAATTTTAAGAACAACAAGGACTCACTTAGCATCATATAATACACTTAGATCATGATCAAAACACCAACAATCAAGGCATCCACTAGCAAGGAACATCATTTTACACTTTCAACACTTAGCAACATAGGCAATTTTCACCAATTTTTCACAACGTCAAAAATTCAACCTCAATCTTCTTTTATGGAGGAACTACCTTCTCCAACATTAAAAAAAATGCTCATAAATAATGCCTTTACACACATTGAAACTAAAATTCAAGACAAAACAATTTTCTTCAAAATGCAAAAAAAAATTTTTTTTACAGTGAAGTTGACTGCCATCTTACAAATTTTTTGAAAAATTCATTCTCTAAGCAATTCATCAAGACGACATGATCATAGGAACTATAAAATCATATATACTCATTTCATAACACAAAAGCAACAATAACCAAGAGTTGAGACTTACCAAAACCATCAATCCGGATTAATTATCCTTTCTAGCCCCCATCCCATAGGAAGGGTTCTTCTTGGGAGCATTAGGATCTAGGGAAGCTTGATTTACATCTCTCCCCCTTGATTTAAGGTTTGGGCAGTCCCTCATCTTGTGGCCTCTATTACCACATGCAAAACAACCATCCGTTCCGGCAAGACACTTACCCCCATGTTGCTTGCCACAAGTAGGGCACCTAGCCCTTTCATAGGAATGACCACCACCTTGAGAAGATTGATTTGGAGCCCTATCCTTGTTTCCCATAGAAGAATCTTGGGGATAAAACCTCTTCTTAGGCCTTTGGTGACTAGAATCATCCGACCTAGGTCTCTTACCCTCTTGCCTTATCTCCCTAATTTTGGACTCCTCAATTTGTTGCGCATAAACCATGAGCCTAGAGATATCCATGTCATTAAGAAGCATAGCCGTACGACACTCTTTTTCCACCAAGCTAGACACGCCCATCACAAACTTGTTCATCCTAGCCCTAGGGTTGGCTACCATGTTTGGGGCATACTTAGAGAGTTGGGTGAATTTGAGAGAGTACTCTTGCACACTCATTCCCCCTTGACGGAGGTTCATGAATTCAACCATCTTCTTCTCCCTCCACTCTAAAGGAAAGAATCTATCTAGGAAAGCCTCTTTGAATTCCTCCCAATCAACCGGTCCTCTTTCTAAGGGTCTCTCACCCCTCCATTGCTCATACCACACTTGAGCAACATCCTTAAGTTGGTAAGCGGCCAATTCCGCTTTCTCCCTAGGGGTCACACCCATAGCATCTACCACCTTGAAAACCTCATCTATGAAGCCTTGTGGATCTTCATCCACCTTAGTGCCATGAAAAGTAGGAGGGTTCATCCTCATGAAATCCCGAATCCTAGAAGCGGGAGTACTAGCATTTGGTTGGGGCCTATCTCCTAGGTTAGCTTGGCCCACAAAGTGATTGTTGACAACTTGAGCTTGAGCCGTCATGAGTTGGGTCAAGTTCATTAGGGCAGCCCTCAACTCCGCATTAGTCATATCACCCTCAACAAAAGGAGCTTGAGGCATAGGAGGCACTTGAGGTCCTTGAGGTTCCGGAGGCACTTGAGGTTCTTGAAGAGGAACCTCCTCATTTTCCTCCCCTAAGCCAACAATAGGAACTTGGTCAACATGGGGAAGGACTCTCTCATTTGGTACACCTCCCTCCTCCCTTCTAGCGGTCGATCTCCTCGTATTCATGTCCTAAAAACACAAAAGAAGAGGTTGAGAATAGACACCTTATATACTCAACTCTAAGGCACGCTACTAGAATAGAGAAGAAAGTGAAACTTCTAGCATCCTATAGCCTCTTGTCCATGGATGTGTCGCAACTCACACCAATGACCAAGATACTACTAGATGTGGCTTGTGAGACTTTCAGACCTTAAACTATTTCCCAAAACCTTATGCTCTGATACCAAGTCTTGTCACGACCCGAAAGCACCCCCTAGAAGTTAGGGAAAACCTTCGAATCATGACCGGGCGTACTTGACCCCTTCGGGGTCTCGTACAAGCCCTCTAACTAGCATTCATAACATAAAGCATGAAAAGTAGTGCGGAATTTTAAACTTTTCATGATAATAATAATAAAAGGAGTCTTTTCATAAATACTAAGAAATCTTATTGTCACAAGCCAACTTAAAGACACAACTTGGAATCCTAGGGACACGGCCCTTTACGATAAAAGTAAATACATTTTTTAAGTATTAATGAAGAAACTAAGAAACATAAAACTATGTCCTCGAATATATGAGGACATACCCAATCCTTGAGAGATAGAATTCCCAAGATTCGACTCCGATCCTCCAAAAAGGCTTCCAACCTATACTCATAAGGTATAAAAAGTATGGGGTTAGTACAACAATGCACTAAGTATGGCATATGCAAAAACATGCAAAAAGGGACATTTTAGTAAAGATAGCTTTTATGCAATTCAAATATAACCTTCATGAATCTAGAAGCAAACCCACATAAGAATCAACAATTAACACTTTATGGCTATCTTACCAAACTTAAAGTAAACAAAAGGAACATTTCAATTAACTTTGCTAAACTTGCAATAAAATTAAATAAAGCATCATAGTGAACATTTTGAATTCTTACAATGAAGACCTTACAGTGAAAGGCACGGTCCAAGTCATATGAACCCTTTTTCTTTGAAGTTGCCCTAACCCAAGGTTATTCTAAGACTCCCTAAGGTGAGCCAAGAAGGGACTCTCATTACACCTCCCTTGAAAGCACACCAAAGCGACCCTTAAAACTACCAAATCTTAGGCTTACTTTGTTAGAAATCAAATCCACGCCCTTGGCTAACATATGCAAAACACTCATGGAAATATAGGTCATACCAAGTGCAATGTGAGAGTAGCATCCCATACTACCACTCCCACTTAGTACTCCTAATGGATTCCATTTACTCAAGTACTCCACAATAATCCTCCATAACACTACACCATAGTACTCATTCACACGGATTTTATGAAGGTACTCTTCTCCCATAGTAGGTATAGGTCACACCGAGTGCAATGTGAGAATAGCATCCCATACTACTACTCCCACTCAATGCTCCTACTCGGTAACTAATGTGGATTGAGCACTTCACGACATACATACACAAATTCAACAATATACAAGATAATTAGTTTCAAATCAATTCTTTGTGGGAGTTAGCTTAACCGACAAAGACCATGAGAGCTAGACATGGAATCTCGATATTAACCCCTATCGGATGAGGGATCCTTACTTGCCTAGTGTAAGGTCATGCTTCTTAGCATTTACATGGCTTTTCCAATAGGTACACCTATGCGGGCACATAGTTAAGGGATAAGGAGATTGCTACTAAGTAACTCACTCTCTACTAACGAGGAGTACTCATCTCAAGAGGTACTTTGGATTACAACATCTCAACTAACGAAGTGCAATCCACCTCCCCTTCATATCCTCTCGGTGCTAGGCATAAATCCACACGGATTTCTCAACATAATAGTCTATCTTAGAAAGCTCACTAGGAAATGGAGAGGTTGTTACTAGACACTACATCTCAACTCACGAAGTGTGTCCACCTCAAGATTCCCCTTTTTGCTCAACTTGACATAATACAAATCTTAAAGGAGTGTGTGTGTACATGTGCACACCTTGCATATAAGCATCATTTCATTATCATCAAGTTCTACTCATACTTTAACCTTGATTCATCAAGCTACACACTCTACATACTTCTCATAATCATATACTTCATTTAGACATAAACTAGGTCAAACATGCAATTCAAGCTACATCAAACACAACACAAGACCCATTTCCAATATATATCTTCATTTCACATATTAGACCTTCAAGATCACATACTCAAACCATACTAAGTAACATCAAGTTCATCAATTAGCACCGCCACCCATAAGGTGGACCATACCACTCAAATAGCAATTCATAATAAGAATTATACAATGAGAGCAACTCATCAACAAATCAAACCATCATTACCCATAAGCAATTTATCAATATTTCACCATATTAAGGCCCTTAGGGCAGTAGCTACACCAACATGACAAATACAAGAAGACCCAAGTTCATACCCTACTCAAATCATGCTCACATAACCCATTTTCAAGTCAAAAATTGAAGTATGCATAAACAAGAGTTTCATGGAGTTTTAACATCAAAATCATCTATTCAAACCAAGATAAATACATTTAAACCATTAGAACTTAGTTACAAGAAGACCCATAATAGAAATCAAAGTTTAGAAGAAGTTGAGTTTAAAACCCCTTTTTGAAAACCATTTTGGAAGTTGGCTTCTTGAATGGAAAGGTATTCAAGAATGGATACCATACCTTTAGGAGAAAGAAACCCACGAATTTGATGAAGAAACAAGTCCCAATCCGTCCTCCTATCCTTTCTTGACTTCTAGCTTCCAAGAGAGTTGAGAGAGTTTTCTTGAGAGAAGGAGAGAGTTGGATCTTGAAGTGAGAGGGTTTTGTCTAGGTCTAGGGTTTAAAACTAATTTAATATAACCTAAAAACACTAAAATTATACACCTAGGGTCTTATAAGACTTGGGGTGTATTTACATAAAACACCCCAAGTTGGCAGCCTTAAGTCGTGCACTGGCAGGCCTGGTCGACGAGACCTCCTCGACGGACCGTCACGTTCACCATGGACCGTCATGGAGTCCCGTCGAGGAACACTTGGCTCCAACTGGATCCTGTCCAATTTCCACTCTCTGTCACTCGCGACGCCCTGGATCGACGGACCGTCCTGAGTGCAACGGACTGTCGCCATGGTCGTCGTGAGCCACTGATGGGCAGACTTTGCCCAAGTCTTGGGCCCTTCATCTAGGGCCCCTTGTGGGTCCTAGGTTGGGTCGTGCCCAGACGTCAAACCCCTAAACTAAGTCGTCTAGGTCTAAGGAACATCCGACGCATGTTTTAAGTAAAACGAACACCTAAAACTCATCCAAACTCGCCAAGACATACAAGTACATTCTAAGGCATACCATCCGAACGTCATGGACGTTTTTGGTCGATTGAACTCCAAACTTAACCAAACTTTGCACACTGTCTAAGGACACCAAACTAACTCCGTTTAACTTAAAATTAACTCAAGAAACAACCATGAGGCTCTAGTTCACCTTAGTTCATTTTGGGGCGTTATACAAGTGTTGCTTGAGTTACTTATATGTTGATATGATTACGGTGTTCCTTATATGTGTATATTGAATTGTTGGTCATTGTGCATAACTTTGACTAAATTGTGTCTTTTCTCATGCATTAAAATTTTTTATGCATAGGGACCATACTTAGTACATGTGGTTTGTACTAACCCATATTTCTTCCCCTTTTCCCCAAACATTGTAGGTTCGGGCCGTTGAGGTATCATTGAGGCTAAAGCAAGAAGGCTTAGACTAGAGTCTCCATGTTTTGGTATGCCCTCTAGTTCGAGGATGCTACCACACACTCTATCTTTGTAGTACTTGTATTTTATAGTAGACATTCATTTATTTCCTATTGTTGAAGATATTCATGTAAGCCCTATGTGGCAATTATGAATTTGTATAAGGGCTTTGCCCGGATTGTTTGACTCCATTTTAGATGGTTGGTATGAGAAAAAGTATTAGAGTAAATTCCTATGCATTGTTATGGTATATTTCGAGATACCTATGTATGCTTCCTATGTAGAGGTCTACGTAAACCTCCTTTCTATATAAGCAAAAGTTTTAATTTTCCGCGATTTTGACTTATGATTTGCTATGACGAATGCTAAGAGGATCGTCTTAGTCCTCTTAGAGGATGACGATGCCGGTTATGCCTAGGGGTACTTTGGGTCGTAACAGTAGGTTCAGCTAGGCATTGCTTATGGTCCTTGTTTGGTTTACTTGGTTGAGTGAGGTTATGGGGCCTTACTTACTCATTGCACTAGTGAACTTAATGGGGGTTTGTGAGTAAGGGTATTGCTTTGGTTATGATGTCATGAATTCTTATGCATGCTTGTTGATGTTATAACTTGATGTTAGAGTTCCTTTTGTTATGTGATCAATTATGTTGATATGCATGTTGACTTGACAAGACTTAATATTGTTGGTCTTGTGTTATACATGATCTTGACTTAAGGAATATGTGTTTATTGACTTGTATTGGTTCTTAATTGTGCATAAGGCTATTCTAAGTGACTTTACATGCTTTTTGAACAAATGTCCCTTTTTAGCCTGCTTTCTATGTTGTGTGTGCATATGGTTCCATACTTAGTACAAGTGATGTTCTAACCCCATTTCTCCCGTTTTCCCCCAATATTTTAGGTTCCGATCGTTGAAGGGTTCGTGACCACTTTTGAAGGAAGGCTTGGATCATTTATCCAGGTGTGGGTACGTCCTCAAGTTCCGAGTATGATGCGTTTCTCTAATTCTACCTATGTAACATTGTTATAGACTAAGGACAATCATTTCACTCTTGTTGTTTTAAATTAAGTGGCATTTATACATTTATGTAAGGGCTATGCCCATATTGTTCTATTCCGTTTAGATTGTTTAATATGAGACATCCTTATTAAGACTATATATATATATATATATATATATATATATATATATATATATATATGGGGAGTCTAAGTAAACTCGCTATGAATATATTATGTGTAAGCGAGAGGTCTAAGTTGTCACAACCCAGATTCTTGAATCCGAATTGCAACCGGCGTCGTTGACCTCTCAGAGGTCGCAGACAAGCCTCTTCTTGCATTCATCACATTCATACGGTTAATTTTAGAGGAAAATTTAAAACTTTTTGTTTATAGTTGAAGTATACATAGACTTCATATAAACACATATTTGAAAGGAAGTTCATTGCTCATACATCAACCATCTAATTATAAGATCATGCAACTTGAAAGAAATGGAATCTCATGTCATAAGTAATACTTGCCAAAACGGCATCATTACAAGCGTTTGAATAAAATAGGAAAGAAACACTAGTGGAACCTACCCCACTCGTTCAAACCTACTACTAAACAAGAAATATAAAGGCAGGCATCCTCGAATGCATGAGGACCTACCAAGTCCGAATGAAATCTCTGAGTCCGAATAGCTGCAATGATACCCTCAACGTCCACCTGATCCTGCACCTAAAATAGTATTATTGTATGGAATTAGTACACACTTGTACTAAGTATGGGTGTGTAACAACACTAAAAATGGATATGCTAAGTAATGCTTAATGTGTCTAGAATGCCTACGATTAGACTGGGTTCACACGGATTGATGCGCGTAGAACCAGATCTCTGAACCCTTTCTACAGCCAAGCCAACTAACTTGGGGAGTTAGTTGAGCTAGGAAAGTTTGGGTCCAACCATGTAGGGCTCTCGAATACGAAGATTTACTCGAATGAGTCTTTACCGGACTTAAAAAGGGAAAATCATAGTTTTGGAGGGTCTAGGGGTAAAATGGTCTTTTTCCAGGCTAAGGGTAGTATTGTAATTACCCTAAATATATAATTAATTATTTAATTAATAAGGTGGAGGGGCAATTTGGGGAGAGAGGGCCGAAAATTGGCTCTTGAAGTGAAGTCTTGCTCCACCCGGGTTCGAACCTAGGTGGAAGCAATGAATTAAATTGTTTTTAATTTAAGTTGGTAAATTAATGTAATTAATTTATATTTATTATTTATTATCTGATTTAAAATAAAAGGAAATCAGATTTTTAATATTTAATAAAAACCTTATTTGACTAAGTCCTAAACTAGACTCCTAAGCCTAATAAAACTATCACTCTCTCACATCTATCTCTCAAAACACACGATCATTCTCTCTTCTTTTTCACGATTCTCTCTGCCAAATAACTTCAAGAACAGTAGGTAAACCAAATTTCTTTACACTTGAAGAACTCACAACGAAAATTATAAACAAACAACTAATCAATCACGTAGGTAAAGAGAAGGTTTTCCGTCGAGTTTGGTGTTGAACTTTTGGTGTTGGACGTGTGTTGGGAGGAGTTCTTTGGGCAGCAAGTCAAGGTTTGAACATCAAAAAGGTATGGTTTCTCTTCTATCTTGGTCCCTTTCGCAAGAGACCCCTAAGGTTCAGACGAATCTATTCCGAAAACTAGGGTTGTTCCCCGTTGCATGTCCCTGTCACTAGTTCCCATTGAATCATAGGTTGGTTATGTTTGCTGGTAGAAAACTATGGATGAAACGTGTTTTCGTGATGATTATGCGTTTATATGTATGTTCGGAATTATGTGACTTATGTTGATGTTTTTCCGAAACTATGTGTACGTGTGTGTGCAATGTGAACCGTATCTATGTGCCTCGGGTTAAGGCTTTAAAATGTGATGTTGTGGTAGTATTTCATGTACAAATGTTTATGTAAATCGTGATGTTCATATGAGTTGAAATGTGGCTGATTTGAGTGATAATCTCTTGGCTAAACGAATCCATGAAAAATGCACCTAAGAACGTATTAAATGATCTACGAATTACCCTATGAATTTGCGTATAAATGTTGATGAAAGTATGCTGAAAAATTTCAAAACAATTTCCAGATTTAAGTGATGAATTTCGGTCAAGTTAAGAGGTTTCAAAATGTTGTGAAAAATGAATTAAAACAAGTTAGGTCATGGAGGATTGAACCCGTGACCTCACCATGTTAAAAACCATGAAAATAAAGAAGTAAAAAGAAATGTGGTGAAGGGGATTCGAACCATGGTCTTGGCTGGAAAATAAAGTATGAAAATAAGAAATAAGAGGAGTGGGATTCGAACCCACAACTTCTTGGCCAAGCATAAGAAAAAATGAAAAGAAAAGAAATGTAAGGCATGGGAATCCAACCCACGACCTCTAGGCATTAAAGGAGAATTAAAAGAAAATGAGAAGAAAAGAAATGTGAGGCGTGGGAATCGAACCCACGACCTCTAGGCAGTAAAGGAGAAATAAAATAAAAATAAAGTGAGGCTGTGGAGATTCGATCCCACAACCTCATGGTCAACTCGAAAAAGTCAAGGAATAAGAAATTAAAAAATATAAGGGGCTGTGGGGGTTCGATCCCACAACCCCTCGGCCAAGGAAGAGAGAGTTTAAAGAAAAGAAATTAAACGAAAATGAGGTTGTGGGGGTTCGATCCCACATCCTCTCAATCCCATTGAGCGGAAAATGAAGAGAAAAACTAAGGGAAAAATAAGATAAAGGTGTTGGGGCTCAATCTTGGGTCCCCAAGCCGTGTGGACCAATATAAACTAAATGAAAGATGTAAGTGTTGTCCAAGGGATTCGAAACCGATTTCCCTCGCCCAAATTCCGTATTGATACATAAGTCATACGTGAATAAATGTTCAAAAATAATGTTGCGTACATAGATCGAAATCGAAATCTTGGCATACTCACAAGATGCATAAGTCTTGTACCACATAATCTTAGGAAGATATGAATCACTTAAACGAACTATGAAGGAAGCCTCATGGCTTGTATGTATAGACCCATAAGTCTAGCATACGTTTAAAAATAAGTGAACTTAAGATGTATTTAATGAAATGATGTAACCCAAAAAGGGTTAGGTAAGAGTGTAAAACACACTAAATGGCCAAGTGCATTGGCATACGACGAAATGAATATTATGTAATGAAATGATGAAACCCTAGAAGGGTTAAGTAAGAGTATGAAACACACAAATGGCCAAGTGCATTGGCATATGATGAAATGAACATTCACGTAAAATGGGGTGAGTAATTATGAAGGGAAAATGTGCTAATGTTAATGAATGTGGTGACAACATGATAAGAGGCTAATGTGAAAGATGAGAGCAATCTCAAATGAGCCTAAGTAAATGTTACCAAAACGTACTCACCTATGAGAGTGTAAAGTTAATGAAGAGACCAGTCTCTATGAACACTCTAATGAAAGTATTGAGAATAATGTATACTTAATACTAATGATGAGATGAGAAATCAACTATTGAGCTATGATGTTCTCATACTAGAAGCCAGCTTCCATGACATATGAGTTGAATGAAATGGAACTTTATACTGAGCACCGATAGACTAGCTATGACCGGTGATGCCTTCTTTCGGGAAGGGAGGAGGTTCAGGTAACTCTCATGAGATGAGACTGTCCGGCATGCCGGGTATGGGTCTCCTTGTATCTTCTAGTCTTCAAACCTATACTGCCAATATAGGGATCTGGCGGGGTTCAATTCCCATGTACGCTAGCATGTTTTGGGTCTATTTGGCCGGTGATTCCACCTCTTTTTGGTGTGGGGGAGACACTGGATTTCATGATGCTCACATGATCTATGTCGGTTAAAGTTAAAGTTCCCAATGAATGAGGCCAGCGTCAAATGATGCACATAATGAAATGAACGATACCAAAGGTGTTAGGATAGGATAATCAAGAGGTGAGCTAGACTCAAGTAATGACACTAGGTTATTCTTGATCATTGCACAGAAAACCTGATAAGAGTCTTAAACTACATCCTAGGTATAACTAGTGCTTACACTAGCTTACGAATGAATGAAATGAAGTACGTATGAATGAATGAATCAGACTCTGTGTTTGCTAAAGAAGACTCCCTAGTTGAGGTCCCATATGTTGAGCCCTCATTTTGGGAAGTCTTAATGTCAAGTCCATGATTCCAAGGTCTCATGGCATATGAATGAAAGAAATGAAAGATGTTATGTGCTATATGCAATATGATATGTGTTATGTGTAAGATGTTATGTGTTGTGTGCAATATGATAAGTATGATGATGCATGTTACTCTCATGGCATGACTTTCCTAATCCGAATTTGGAAAGCTCACTGACTTTCCTAATCCAAATTTGGAAAGCTCACTAACTTTCCTAATCCCAATTTGGCAAGTCCACTGACTTGACTTTCCATAATCATATTGTTAGGAAAGAGCTATTCTTACTCATGCATGTCCTTAGTGTGTGCTTACATATACCCATACTTAGTACAAGTGTGTACTAATCCCATACAACTCTATATTTTTAGGTGCAGGCACAGGTGGACGCGAGACCTTACAGGTTGACATTGCAGCTATTCGAACGTGGAGCTTTCATCCGGACTTGGTAGGCCCTCATGATTTCGAGGATGTCTACCGTTACTATCTAGCTTAGATGTAGGATTTAGCTAGTGGAGTATGTTCCACTAGTGTTTCTTTTCATTTTTATTTCAAACATTGTATTGGTGCCATTTTGGCAATTATACATTTAATGCAGTATTGAACTATTTCTTTCAGTTGATAATCTTATTGTTAGATGGTTGATTGTGAACATTATGAATGTAAGTAGAATGACCTTTATGCATGATAAGAAACAAAAAGTTTCAAATTTTCCGCTAAAATTAACCTAGATGAAGTAAGAATGACGTATGTAGGCTTGTCTGCGACCTCTGAGAGGTCAACGACGCCGGTCTCATCTGGGGTCTAGATTCCGATCATGATAGGGTACATGCAACAACACATAACAATAATGCATGAACAAGAATGACTCTTCCTAATCAACATGCTTTCTTAGAAGATCAAGTCTCTTGACTTTGACTATTTCATAATAGGAAGGTCATACCATGAATATGTCACACATCATACACACAAAGGTTCACATAACATACATTTCATGTTTCATATAGTATACATTTCATTTCCATGAGACCTTGGAATCATGGACGTAGCATTAAGACATCTCAAGTGAGGGCCCAACATATGGGATCTCAATCCGAGGGTATCCTTTAGCAAACACAGAGCTTGCTTTATTCGTTCATTTGTACTTTACATTATTCATTTCATTCATTCATAAGCTGATGTGAATACCATCTATACCTAGGATGAAGTTTATGACTCTCATCGGGATCATGAAGTACAATGACCAAGAATGACCTAATGTCAGTACTTGAGTCCGGTCTCACCTCGTGATTGTCTTGCACAAACACCTTCGGTATCGTTCATTTCATTATCTTTCATACTTTGAGGAACTTCAACCTTAACCGACATAGATCATATGAGCATCATGAAAACCGGTGTCTCCCCCACACCGAAAAGAGGTGGAGTCACTCGCCAAAGTGAAACCAAAACATGCTAGCTTTATGGGTTCGAACCAAGCTAGTTCCCTATGTTGGCAACATAGTTCAAAGACTAGGAGATTTAAGGAGACCCATACCCACCTTGGTGGACAGTCTCATCTCATGAGATTTATGTAAACCTCCGCCCTTCCCGAAGGAAGGCATCACCACTCATAGCTAGCCTATCGATTCTTAGTTTAAAGTTCCTATTTACATTCAACTCATGCATCATCGAAGCTTGCTTCTTAGCATGAGGTATTCATAGCTCATTAGATGATTTCCAATCTCTTCTTTACGTATTAAGTGTGAATTGTCCTTCCACTTACTTATAGAATGTGATTGAGACTTGTCTCTTAATGTTCAACACTCTCTTAGGTGAGTACTTTTGGTGACCTTTACTTAGGCTTGGTTGAGACATGTCTCACCATTCATCTTACCCTCTTATCATGTTGTCACTATTTTCATTAGCATCATAGTATAATATAATGACTCACCTCATTACGTGAATGTTCATTTAATAATCTTACCATTAGCTCATGGTCTTACCCAATTCGGGTTACTCATAATTGACTAAGTGTTTCATGACAATCTAAGTATATGTTGTGTAATACTTATGCATTTTACACATGCAGCTGAGGGACCCAAGTTCAATCCCTAGTGGCTGCATTTTATTTCATTTTAATGTGTCTCACAATTTTAGTCAAGGTACCCATATTCGAATCCCTTAGGGAGCACTTTATTTTTAATTATTTAGAGTGCTAGATGATTTCACTCATTCCGCCAGGAGGATCTGGGATCGAATCCCAGTGGCCACAATTTTTATTGTTTAATTTGGTGTGAGATTTATGTATATCATACCCTTGGCCAAGGAGCCGAGTTCGAATCCCCCTCCCTCACTATTTTCTTTTTCTTTTAATTTAAGGCTTCTTCAACCTGCCCAAATTCGAATCCCCTCTCTCACCCTATTTTCTGTTCTTTTATTTTAAAGCTTAATCTCTTAGTATTAGGACCTTAAGGTCTCGAGTTCCACTATCAATGGCAGCATATATTTTTCTTCATTTTTACTAGTGAATAGACGAAACTATACTCAATTAACATATGCCTTTAATTCACTTTCTTTGCATTTAGCTTAGGCGTTTAGTTTAGAGTTTTACATCAACTTTTAACCAATTTGTTAAGGAATTTACTCTTATTTTCTTGTTCATGAACATCACAATTTCATCATCATATGTTAATAACACAACAAATACATAGAACCTAATTCACCACGTTCTTGAAAACAATTCGTAATATGCTTCTCATGATATTTAGCATTATTGTGTACATAAAACATACATACAGTCGGACACACATAAAATGATCATATGCTGTCCGGAAACATCACATTACACACAATCACAAACGTTCCTAAGATTGTCTACCAGCAAACATACCAACGCATGCATCAACTTTTCAGAGGAAAGAAAACCCATACCTTTTTAGCCTTTACAACTATCCACAACCACACGTTTCCACCCACACACAAACCTTTCTTCCGAGCTTTGATTCTTGTTCCCAAGTGAAGTTCTTTACGTGATTTCTTAAAGCACTTAGGCGTACAATTTTTTTCTTTTTTGTTTTTGATGAATGCAGCCTATAACTCTTTAGAATCAGTAGGCTTACTTTATTTTTCTGTTTTTGAATTGTAAAATAAAGCTGAAAAATGTTTTTAGAAGAGAATGAATTAAGAGTGCACTTTGAGTACACTCCTAGTGGAGGTCGTGTACTTCTTTCCTTGGGAGTTTGTTGTTGACTTATTCAACACAATTTAAATGATAAAATCAGATTATAATGTATATATTAAGTTACTTTAATGCCCCTCCTTATTTGTTTTTCTTTAGTGAATGAACGTGAATGTGCAAAGAACAGAATAATCACTAGTGATTATCGTGGCTTAGGATTAGGGAAGTAGTTTAGACTTAGTCAACTAGGACTCTCAATTCAAACTTTAAAAATCTGATATTAAATCATTAAGTGAAATGACCATTAAGCCCTCACCTTAATTTCGCATGAAAGATGATTTTAAATCATCACTCAAAATGTCTCCAACTCGGCTCGAACCCGAGTGGAGAGGACCCGATCAATCTCGAGTTTGACCATCGAGCTTTGAACCATTTTGACTAATTAAAACCTTATTTAATTAATTAAATATCACCCTAGGGTAATTAATTTACTACCCTAGCCCCGAAATTACCTTTATACCCATAGAACGCTTAAAACCTAGGACTAACCCTCTAAGTCCGGTTAAAACTCATCCGGGTAAATCCTCGAATTCGGGTACCCAACATGGCTGGAACCAACCCTGCGTAGCTCAACTAACTCACCAAGTTGGTTGGCTTGGCTGGTGCATAGGTCCAGGGGTCTGGTTCCACGCGCATCAAGCTGTGTGAATCCGGTCTAACCTAGGCATTCTAGGTACGTATAGGCCTTACTTAGCATAGTCATTTTTGGGTTGTCACATTATCCCCCCCCTTAGGAACATGATACGCTCAAACTTACTTCTCAAATAAGAAGTAAAGCGATCGTATCAAGTAAAGAACCCAACTAATGAGGTTGGGGTCGATCCCACGAGGAAAATGGTTCAAACTTAACTTTATTCTATTATTACTTTTATTTAGTCAATTATTTTCCGAAAACAAATAACTAAAGGGGGGGTTTTGATTAATAAAAGTAATTAACTAAATTAAAGTAATCAACTAACAGGTTCAAGTATTGGAGTTTAATCAAGTGATGAGAGTAACTAGGGCTTAAGTGTTCCTCACAGGATCCTAACTCGGTAATTCTAGCTATAACAATTCTTTCATAATATCTTGCATGTAAAGTGATAAGTTAGGTATCTCTAAATCCTTGGTTCGGCATCTAGAGAATTTCACTCCACACCTTGGTCCGGCTACGTGTGTTGCTTTACTAAACCTTATCTTTACCTCATATTAAGCATCGTAATCGATATTTGACTAAGTTGTTACTTCGCACCAACCAACACTAGCCTATTAGATAGTATACACTAAATCTACTTTGATAATTCTTTTCCTATTATCTACCTCCTTGGTTCGGAAAGTAGCATTAAGGCGAGTTCTAACGTTGGCCATCCGTTAAAACGACTTCTAAACGAAAGAATTATCAATACATGCATATTGTTATTTTAGCTAGATTTTACCTTGTTATTTACCCATGGTTCCCACAACCCTAGTTATGGAGTTTAGTTACCCATGGTCATAATCACACAATTCATATTAATAATATAAGAATTCATGCACTTACTTTAATGAGAAGGAAGAAAATCCAGAAATTCACTTGAATATTTCACAAAAACACTAACAATCGATTCCGGAAAAGTATGATCAAATACCAAAATCAATAGTTCAATACTTAAACAAGAGAACTAAAAAAAATATCCAAAAGTCTAACCCCCAAAACGAGCTTTTTCGGACTATTTATAATAAAATAAAACCTAATAAAAGAAGGAATCTAATTAAGGAAAATCTGTCCAAAATGCGTCTGAGTCGACGGCCCATGTGACGGACCGTCGTGGCCACGATGGATCGTCATGGCCTCCGTCGCTCCATACTTAAACTCTAATCTTTGCTATTTCTTTCATCAACTCTGTTACCCTCGACGGACAGGTCTGACGAACCGTTGCAAGAACGACGGTCCATCGAGGGGTTCTGTTCCACAATACTTAGAAACTTCTTGGAATTGGGTACTGGGACTACTCTCTGACAATCACGACGAACAAGCAGGACGGACCGTCGTGGCTATGATGGTCCGTCGTGAGCTTCCGTAGTCCCACACTTAGTCAGACTTCCCCATCTTTCTTCAGCAGCTACTCTCTTCTCACTACGGTGCCACCTACGGACCGTCACAGTCGCGACGGACCGTCGTGAGCTCCGTAGGTGGTCACTTTTGCAATTTCTGCTCAAAACCTCCGAGTTCTCCTTTGGACAGATTTCCTGTAAATAAAGATAAACCTACGTCAAAAATCAATACAAAAAGGCTTTGGACACACACTAAACTTAAGGAAAAAGCATTAAAAGTACCGTGAAACCACGGTACATCAACACCCTCAACTTAAATTCGTTGTTTTTCCTCAAGCGACGCACTATGACTCACTACAACATCTTTGTACAAGAGTATCCATATTTTAGCTTTCGCAATAATTTAGCTATCAATCCCGATTATTCTTATTATATTCATGCATGCTATCACTATTAGGCTTGAATTATGTGGATCAGACCATGACACAAACTTACTACGCACTGACACCTATCCTCTTCAATTTCTCACCAAGGTGCTAATTTTTTGCGGTATTGCAACTGGTGTCCTCACTTCAAAATAACATTCTCATTTTTCACACAATGATTTCAGTTTGAGTATAAGGATTACTTTTCAACACTCGCTCTCAGAACAACTTCACTACTCATTTATACATATTGCCATAAGCTTTCCCTTATTTTCACTGCTTTAAGTTCGCCATAACAACTCTTAGGATCACGATAGGACTTTCTTAGTTTGTAACATAGGCTCAGGGTCAGGTAGAGTATATTTAGATATATTTTAGTGACTTGTCTCCCTCCTTGACATATCGGCTAAGCGTACAACCTTTTTATCATTTTATTTCGCCCTATTTCTCAATTTTCTTTCACCTTGCTATTTTCCCTTTCTTCTCCTTATACGTAAGTGACTCTTCTCTTTTCTTGTGTTTATTTTTTTTTATTTTTTTTAAATCACTTTTGTTTTGTTCTTTCTTCCTCTTTATTCTTTCAACCCCACTTTCCGGAGTATTCCTTATAACAGCCACCCTCAACTCATGATTTTGCCATGAGTCAAGGTTCACAATACCCATGGTTGGGTCAGGGCCACGACAAGGTTACTTTCTGCATTAGCTACCCTCAACTTATGCTTTTGGCATAAACTGAGGTGGACATGTCCAAGGAGGGACCAGGACCAACGCATTGTTCCCAGAGAAGATCAGTTGGGTTGAAAAAGAAAGATCGATTTTAAGCTCAAATCATTTGGATCAATAAGGGATTAACTTCACTTGGTTTTCTGTTATTTTAGGCTCAAGATTTCTATTTTGAACAAGGGCCTATGATCCTTTCCTAATTGTTTATTTCGGCTTACTTTTAGCAAGACTAACCAGGTAAGTTCTAGCTCAGTATCAATGGTGGATCATTCGACTTTGCCTCACACTCACTTGACATCTCATTACACTACCAGATTATCAGACACCTAGTTTGAGTCTTAGATGGAGGGTCATGCAGTAGTGTATCTCTATGTCATGCTTAGAGCCGCACATTTATCAATTACTATGCCTAGTCATGCATCATTATCATTACATCAGGATATCATTTCTGTTTTAGCTATCATGTTTCAGAGTTATACTATGTACACAAGATATAAACATGCCGGTTCAACAATAAAAGTAATCAGTCTCTTGGGGAAAAAGAACACAGGCAAGAAAACCCCAAGAGAGGATCGTGAATTGGGCTACTCAGACTTCACCCTAACACTCACTTTACATTTACCCCACCCCCAACAAAAAATTTATGCAATTGTCCCCAATGCATAAAAAGAATCTAAATTAAGCGAGTGATAGGTGAAGCAAACCTGAGGCGCAAAGCGCCAGCGATCAACAAGCTGGTGAGTCTGGTGTCCTGGAACCCACTCCCTCTGTAGTTTGGACACCCTCAGTAGTGTCCTCAGCAGTAACAACACCATCAGTAGTGCCTCTCTCCGTCTCAACAACTCTGGAGCTAGACGCCCCAGTAACCAACTCTATAGTCCTCATCTGACGGGCCTCATCATCAGCAATCGAGGCTCTCTTCGCTGCCTCCATCTCTCGGCGCTCCTTCTTTCTTGTCCTAGCCTCATCATTGTCTCGACCCCTACGCCTCTTGGCATGCTCTCGTGGGAGAGGTGGTGGCACATCTGAAGTGGCGAATAAGGCAGCCATCACTGTGTCCTCAGCAGGCTCTGCAGAAGGGGCCTCTAACTCGGGCACCCTAGCCTCTAGAATCGTATCCAAATCCGCTCTCAGACTCTCTAACGCAGCCTGAAGGGTCGACACGTCCACCGGAGGAGCTGGCCGGGCTAGCACCCGCAACTCAAAAGCGTCCAAGCGCTAATGAACCTCCAGAATCTTCCTCTCCATATGCTGGGCCATCTTTCGCTCCATGCGCTCCTCCGCCTCAGCAATAGACCTCTGCATCCAAGACTGGATGTGATGCAGAAGTGTGGCCATCTGGGACTCGAGTTTCTGGACCCGAGCAAGTGGGACCAGATTAGTGGAAGGAGTCTAACGAGAGGAGCTCGAGGCGGTGCTACCACCCGAGATATACTCGACCGGGGTGGTGTCAGTAGGCTCAGATGTAGCCTGGGTAGCCGCTCGGGCTTGCTCTACTGTATCCGCTAGGTTCTCACCAAGCGGAGGCACCACCAGGCGGGGCCCCCTGTGTGGAGCCAACTTATTGGCCTCATCCCTGATGAGGACGATATCAACATTGCCCTGCGGGGTCTTGAGCTGATCTATGTGCCAAATGGGCACACGTGCGGACCTGCACAAAGAAAACACCATGCACAGAAATGGGTAAGTAGTGGTGACCTTGAAGGCCCTCTCGTGCATGACTGCATGAAGAAGCCAAGCAAAGTCGACCTCAAACCCCGCTATCATTGCTGCCATCAGAACTGCGCTATCCCATGTAACTATATTATCTACAGCAGTGGGGGAAAGGCATTGGCGGACTATCAACCATAAAAACTTGGCCGTGAAGGTCAAGTTAGCCTTCTTGATGGCTCCCTTCGGCTCCAGTACCCAGTCAGTAGCCTCTCCATCAACAGACAAATACTGGGCCATCCACCTCTTGGTGGTCTCTCTCAGCGCTGGCTCACGCAAAAACCGTCCATATTTAACAAGTTTCCACCGGTAGTCAAACTCGGCAGTGAGAGGGGTCCTGGTGGCATCAATATCCTCGTCGTATAGATACCGGCGGATGGCTGGCAAGGAGATGTCTACCCACTTGCCGCGGACTCTGATGTGATCAAGTTGGTCCTGTTTGGCGGGGGGAGCCCGCCTATCAATTTGGGATCGGAGAGTCGCCACATACGAGGCGTAGAACTCTCGGACCAACTCCTCACTGTATCAGCCCAAAGCTTGAGCCGTCCAATCTAGCCGGTGCCTGGTGAAGAGTGCATGGATATACAGCATGGTGGGGAGACTCCCCGTAAGGACCCGCCTCCCCAGTGTAAGGGTCCGGGTCATGACTCCCTTATCGTTCGACAGCTTGGCATCGGAGTACACCTGATACTGCCCCTCAACACACCACCGGTTGGGCTGGTCAGCAACCGAGGCGGGGACTCCAGTCTGTGGTGCTGGAGTGGAATCAGCACTGTCGGCCTCATTTGATGAGGCAGACTGGGATGTGGTGGCTGGAGCAGAAGCTTCCTCAGACCCGGAGACTTCTTCTAAACCCGACACTTCCTCAGTATCGGAAGCATCCCTGGTGTGTGCAGCGGACCCAGAAGGCGTGCCGGTCAGTGTGCGCTCCTCGTCAGACTGGGAGGCAGTGACTACGCCAGATGCCACCTTCGTGGGTGTGGCTCTGCTGGCGCGCACAGCCCGTGCAGGAGTGACAGTGCCTGGGGGCACGTACTCGGGGTCACGCTCATCGTCAGAGCCAATGACCAATCGGGCAGATGGAGCGACGGACTTTTAACGCCCTCGTGCGTAAACTCGATCTTGCTTTGGTGCCATAAGTGTTAGTACCTGTAAAGAATAACAATTAGTACCGGTAGAAGAAAACAAGACATGCAAATAAGAAAACAACAAACGTAAAACCAAAACTGTAATGGTATTGCTATAGTGTCTGTGAAGCACGACGAACCGTCGTGATGGTTGAGCAGGATGGACCGTCGAGGGCACGACGGTCCGTCGTATAGATCCGTCATGGGACACTTCAAAAATGTTTGGAGACCCTTAGGAATAGGGTCTCTGACAACCATGACGGTTAAGCAGGATAAATCGTCGGGGGTACGACGGTCCGTCATAAATGTCCGTCAGTGGACACTTGGAGAAAATAAATTGGGGATTGGTGGGACAGACCCCATAAAGGTCCGTCGTGGTCACAACGGTCCACCGACGGGGTCTCGTTCTGTCCCTTAGTGACAGAACTGAGGATGCCTCAATCGTCCCCTAAAATTTCAATCGAAAGACGACGTATCAACCCACACTTTCTAACCCAAATACCCAGCAAACTTGTAATTCTTAGGCAATAATTTCTCGAGTTTTAGCATGCCAATTTGGAGGACTATCAACCTAGGTCAGAACAAGATTCAGAAACATATTCCCCCCTTTTTGATTTAGTTAACCCAATACCCACATCATTTTTACTTATATGACGGGTCTTAAGGCATGTAGGATGAACGGGATGAGTTCTTAGCATACAATAGGGGTCAAAATTCGAAGACCCAACATTCAGAAACAGGCCTGTAGTATGTGAAAACAAAAATGAAATGTAGATGGGTTAGAGATTAGAACCACATACCTCAGACTTGGAGAATATGAAAACAGGGTAAGGCACACAACTCTGAAGATCAGCAGAAGAACAGTAGACTCCGATCGGCAGATTACTTGATGAAACAAGGAGATTGGGAGAGGGAAGATTAGGGGAATTTGGGAAGGGATGGTGAATCAGGAGTTTGGGAAGGGATGGTGAATCAGGAGTTTGGGAAGAGAATGAGAGTGGTAGGGAGTTGAAAAGAGAGGAAATGGGGGAAATGAGGGAAAGAAACGGTTGAAATGAAGAGGTGGGAAGTTAAAAGGTTTAAAAACTTTTAATATTTGCCGGTCGGGTCGGGTCGGGTTGACGGATATTGATATGACGAGTACCCGTCGACGGTCTGTCACAGCTGTGACGGTCCATTGTGGGTTCCGTCATGGGTGCCCTAATTTTAAAGAAATAGAAAAACTTACCTGGGCACGACGGATTCCTGCGACGGTCCGTCACATGCGTGACGGTCCGTCGATGGATCCGTCAATGAGTGCTGCAGACCATTTTTCTGCAGATTTTTCTGGTGATGTGCTACCTGCAAATTGAACACCCATTAAGCTATTCTTTTTGTATTTATCTGGACACTTATTGGACACGGACCCTAAACTACGCTCTAGCCAACACTTCTAACAAAACGAAAAACAAAGAAAATGCAACTATTACTAGAAAGTCATAAAAACAAAACCTATAGTTGGCTTAGAGGATACATATTGGGTTGCCTCCCAACCAGCGCTTGATTTAACATCGCGGCACGATGGAGGACACTTGATTACTCAGACTTCATCAAGATGGTATGCCTCATTCATTTCATTCGCCGTTTCAGCATGCTCCAGATATATTTTGATTCGTTGTCCGTTCACCTTAAACTGCACTCCCTCCTTGTTTTCCAACTCAACCGCTCCGTGAGGGAATAGTTGGGTGATCACATAAGGGCCAGTCCATTTGGACTTGAGTTTTCTCGGAAACGAGCGCAACCTAGAATTGAATAAAAGCACCAAATCCCCAACCATAAAATTGCGTTTCTCAATCTTTTGGTCATGATACTTCTTCATCTTTTCTTTGTAGAGGGCTAAACTTTCATAAGCTTTTAGGCGAAATTCATCGAGCTCATTCAACCCATTTAACCTCTGTTCTGCAGCTTCATTCCAATCCATTTTCAACTTCTTCATCGCCCACATGGCTTTATGCTCTAATTCAATCGGTAGGTGACAAGCCTTCCCATATACAAGTTGGTATGGGGACATACCTATGGGAGTCTTGTATGCTGTCCAGTAGGGCCAAAGAGCATCATCAAGCCTCCTTGACTAATCTGTTCTACTAGTGTTCACCGTTTTTGACAAAATCTGCTTGATCTCCCTATTTGACACCTCAACTTGCCCACTAGTTTAAGGATGGTAAGGAGTGGCCACATTATGGCGAACACCATATTTCTCCAATAATCCCTTAAACAATTTGTTGCAAAAGTGGGATCCCCCATCACTAATAATCGCCCTTGGGGTACCAAATTGAGAAAATATATTCTTTTTCAAGAACGCGGTGACACTCTTCCCTTCATTATTTGCGAGTGCGATAGCTTCCACCCATTTAGACACATAATCAACCGCTACTAGAATGTACTTCATCCCATGAGAACTCACAAAAGGGCCCATAAAGTCAACACCCCACACATCAAATAACTCAATCACAAGAATGGGATTTAAAGGGAGCTCTTGCTTTCTTGAAATGCCGCCATCTCTTTGGCATCTATCACATGCTTTGGCAAACTCATGAGCATCTTGATGAATAGTTGGCCAGTAGTAGCCACATTGTAAGATCTTGTGAGCGGTTCGGATACCACTATGATGTCCACTTACGGGTGAAGAATGGCATGCCTCCAAAACACTCAACATCTTAACTTCTGGCACACAACACCGAATAAGCCCATCGGCACAACTCCTATATAAGTATGGTTCATCCCAAAAGAACTTCTTCACATCGTACATGCATTTTTTCCTTTGATGAAAGGACAAGTCCGGTGGAACAATATAGCCAGATAATTTGCAAAATCTGCGAACCACGGAATCAAGTCTTGAGAGGCGGCCAATACATGCTCATCGGGGAAAGTATCATCAATATCAATCTTATCCCCCATCTCTCTCATTGCTTCATCTTCTAAACGGCATAAGTGATCAGCAACTTGATTCTTGGTCCCTTTTCTATCTCTCACCTCAAAGTCAAATTCTTGCAATAGTAATACCCAACGAATCAACCTCGGTTTTGCATCCTTCTTTGCCATCAAGTATCTCAAAGCAGAATGATCAGTATGCACTATAACTCTAGTGCCTAGCCAATAGGAGCGAATTTCTCAAAAGCAAAGACTACTGCAAGGAGTTCTTGCTCAGTCACGGTGTAGTTCTTTTGGGATTCATTGAGGGATTTACTAGCATAGTAAATGGGATGAAGGATTTTGTCCCTTCTTTGTCCCAATACCACACCAAGAGCAACCCCACTAGCATCGCACATCACCTCAAATGGACTGCTCCAATCCAGAGAAATAATGATAGGTGCAGACAACAACTTTTCTTTTAACTCGCCGAATGCCTTAAGACAGGATTCATCAAATTAAAATTTACACTCTTTCTCAAGCAACTTGCACAAAGGATGCGCAATTTTTGAAAAATCCTTTGATGAACCTCCGGTAAAAACCTGCATGCCCAAGAAAGTTTCTCACACCTTTTAAAGAGATAGGTGAGGTAAGTCTCTCTATTACCTCGACTTTAGCTTGATCAACCTGTATACCCTTCTCTGAAATGAGATGACCCAATATAATACCCTTTTTTACCATGAAGTGACATTTTCCCCAATTTAGTACTTAATTGCAGTCTTCACACCTCTTAAGAACCTCAGATAAATGACTCAAACACCGCTCAAAGGAGTCACCAACCACAGAAAAATCATCCATAAACACTTCAATAGTGTCCTCCACCATATCGGATAATATCGACATCATACATCTCTGAAATGTGGCGGGTGAATTGCACAACCCAAACGACATTCTCTTGAACGCGAAGGTCCCATATGGGCAAGTGAAGGTGGTTTTCTCTTGATCTTCCGGTGCAATAGAAATCTGATTGTACCCCGAATAACCATCAAGAAAACAGTACCACCCTTTTCCGGCAAGTCTATCCAACATCTGATCCATGAAGGGCATAGGAAAATGGTCTTTTTTGGTCCATGCATTTAATTTTCGGTAGTCCATACACACCCTTCATCCAGTCACCGGTCTCATTGGAACAAGTTCATTTTTTTAATTGGGGACCACATTCATTCCCCCTTTCTTAGGTACACACTGAACAGGGCATACCCAACTACTATCAACGATCGGATATATTACTCCGGCATCCAACCACTTAATAATTTCCTTGTTCACTACCTCTTGCATAGGTGGATTTAAGCGTCTCTGATGCTCAATACTTGGCTTATGATCGGGCATGAGTTGGATTTTATGAGATCAAATACCGGGAGGGATCCCAATAATATCTGCAATAGTCCACCCAATAGCTCTTTTGAACCTTTTTAACACTTTCACCAAACTATCAACTTGTTGTACATTTTCAGATCTGATGCAATGATAACCGGCAAAGTGTCACCATTTCCTAAGAATTCATACCTCAGATGAGGTGGTAGAGCTTTTAGTTCTAATTTTAGAGCCTACTTTATAGATGGTTTCACGGGTGGAGACTCGCGATTCTTCATATCTAACTCATATTTCTTCGATTTAAACGGAACATCACCTCGATCAAGTGCCGCGACCAATGACCCATATTCTTAAATGCAATCGCTATCAAAATTCATGATCACTGCTGCTAGTGCTTCAACACCCAGTCGTTCTTCAATTTGTACCTCAGATGACATTTCAACTTTGTAAGATATGGCAGACACTGATTGGAGCTCACCACTCTGCCTCATGGACCTACAAATGTTGAAGGCCACTTCTTCATTATTCAACCGAAATTTCATATGCCCTTTTTCCATATCAATCCAGGCTCTACCCGTAGCAAGGAATGGCCTCCCAAGAATAATAGGCACCTCAAAATCGACCTCACAATCAAGAATAACAAAATCAGCCGGAAATATGAACGACTCTATTTTTACTAGCACATCGTGGAGTATCCCAATAGGCCTTTTTACTGTTCGATTGGCCATCAGTAGCCGCATCGCAGTGGGCTTTGGATCACCCAAACCCAACTTCTTGTAAATCGAGAGGGGCATGAGATTTATGCTTGCCCCAAGATCATATAATGCTTTCGCAAAATGTAGTAACCCGATTGTACAAGGAATAGTGAAAGCACCCGGATCTTCTTTCTTTTGCACTAGAGATCTTGTAGCAATAGCACTACAGTGCTGCATTCTATCATCATCCTCAAAAGTGACCGATCTTTTCTTCATAACCAGATCTTTCATGAACTTGGCATAACTGGGCATTTGTTCCAGAGCTTCTACCAAAGGGACATTGATGGAAAGCTGTTTCAACATCATTATAAAATGCCGGTATTTACCATCCTTATCTTTTTTTACTAGTCTTTGTGGGAAGGGAGGTGGTGGTCTAGGCATGGGATTCACCTTTTTGGGTACTTCAAAATCTTTTCCCGTTTTATCTTCTAACTCACCACTAACCTCCACCACCTTATCATCATCTCTTATCACCTTTTCTACATCAGACGGCATAGGTGGGTCAATGGTCTGCTTACCACCCCGAGTAGTGATTGTCATACAGTGTCCATCATTTTTTGGATTTTGGACAGTGTTTCTAGGGAGAGTACCCGGTTGCCGTGTGTTCATAGTTGCAGATAATTGGGCCATTTGCAACTCAAGCTGCTTAATCAAGATTGTATGTGTATCAACTTTCTGCCCAATACTCGCTAAGTCACTCCTTAACTCTTTAGTGTGTTCATCACTAGCATCGAACCTCCTCATCATTTTGTGCAACATATCCTCAACTCGCGCCATACTACCTCCACCATCCCTAGGAGCAACTTGACGATTTTGAGGAGGAACATAGGGCCCACTCCTATCATTTCTGTTACCATAGTTACCCCGGTTGAAGTTGTTGTCACGGTTGTAATTCCCATCTCGGACATAATGACCCTCGCGGTTATAATTACCATAGTTCCGACCTTGGTTTCCTTGACCTTGGCGCCAATTCTCCTGATTAGAGCCTTGGGCGTTTGGTCGGAAACCCCCCGTTTGCTCATTCACCGCATAGGAATCCTCCTCATAATAATATTCATCATTTGGCGGTGGTGGTTTAGACAAGTAGTTCACTGCATTTACCTTTTCTGCACCCCCAGTGACATGTTTTAATACCAACCCAAGCTCAGTTCTCATCTGAGCCATCTCTTCACGAATCTCGTCTGTGGCTGGATTGTGTGAGGATTGTACTGCGAAGGTGTTTCTTCCAGTATCTGACTTCCTAGTACTCCAAGCTTTATTATTTCGGGAGATTTTCTCTAACTTTTCAGCAATCTCGGCATAAGGACACTCCCCATAAGAACCACCCGCTATCGTATCCAACACCGCTTTATTATTATCATCTTATCCCCGATAGAAGTATTCTTTCAGTGACTCATCATCAATGCGGTGATTGGGGACACTTCTCAAGAATGAAGTGAACCTATCCCAAGAACTACTAACTGACTCTCCCGGTAGTGCTACAAAGTTGTTCACTCTGTCTTTGTGGTTTAGTTTCTTAGAGAGCGGGTAGTAACGTGCTAAGAAAGTATCCCTCAGTTGATTCCAAGTGAAGATTGAGTTATAAGGGAGCTCAGTAAACCAGATAGCAGCCTCTCCCGTCAGTGAAAGAGGAAATACTCTTAGCCCTATTACATCCATATTCAAATCGGGCCTCCCTACACAACTTTTGCACACTGCCCTTAACTTAGCGATGTGGGCATGTGGATCCTCAGAAGGTAGCGCTGAAAACAAACCTCTGGCAGTGAGCATTTGCATCAGACTAGTGGTTACCACAAAAGTGTGGCCGTGTGGTAGAGGGGGCAAGACAAGTGGCCCATCAGAGTCTGCGATGTTATCATAACCCTTATAGTACTCTTGAGGGCGTGGAGCGGGGTGGTGTCCCCTTTGTTCATCTTCACCACGATTTTCAGGTAATAACCGGCCATGAGCATCAACTGGAGCTGGAATGTCCTGGTTGGGATCATCGTCGTTAATATCCAAGTTTTGATTTATATTGCATAGTGCACGCTCTAATTCGTGGTCGTACAGAAACAAGGGTTCTCTTCTACTTCGCGTAATTGGCATACACGGAAGTTAGACCTGCAAGAGACAAAAAAACAACAGAAAAAGTAAAATTAGGAAAAATATTGACTAAACTTTTAGTAATAAGTTTTAAGTGAATCTAAAAGCCACTTTCCCCGGCAGCGACGCCAAAATTTGATACGCTCAAACTTACTTCTCAAATAAGAAATAAAGCGGTCGTATCAAGTAAAGAACCCAACTAATGAGGTTGGGGTCGATCCCACGAGGAAAATGGTTCAGACTTAACTTTATTCTATTATTACTTCTATTTAGTCAATTATTTTCCGAAAACAAATAACTAAAGGGGTTTTTGATTAATAAAAGTAATTAACTAAATTAAAGTAATCAACTAACAGGTTCAAGTATTGGAGTTTAATCAAGTGATGAGAATAACTAGGGCTTAAGTGTTCCCTACAGGATCCTAACTCGGTAATTCTAGCTATAACAATTCTTTCCTAATATCTGGCATGTAAAGTGATAAGTTAGGTATCTCTAAATCCTTGATCCGGCATATAGATCATTTCACTCCGCACCTTGGTCCGGCTACGTGTGTTGCATTACTAAACCTTATCTTTACCTCATATTAAGCATCGTAATCGATATTTGACTAAGTTGTTACTTGGTACCAACCAACACTAGCCTATTAGATAGTATACACTAAATCTACGTTGATAATTCTTTTCCTGTTATCTACCTCCTTGGTTCGGCAAGTAGCATTAAGGCGAGTTCTAACGTTGGCCATCCGGTAAAAAGACTTCTAAACGAAAGAATTATCAATACATGCAAATTGTTATTTTAGGTAGATTATACCTTGTTATTTACCCATGGTTCCCACAACCCTAGTTATGGAGTTTAGTTACCCATGGTCATAATCACACAATTCATATTAATAATATAAGAATTCATGCACTTACTTTAATGAGAAGGAAGAAAATCCAGAAATTCACTTGAATAGTTCACAAAAACACTAACAATCAATTACGGAAAAGTATGATCAAATACCAAAATCAATAGTTCAATACTTAAATAAGAGAACTAAAAAAAATATCCAAAAGTCTAACCCCAAAAACGAGGTTTTTCGGACTATTTATAATAAAATAAAACCTAATAAAAGAAGGAATCTAATTAAGGAAAATCTGTCCAAAACGCGTCTGAGTCGACGGCCCATGTGACGGACCGTCGTGGCCACGACGAATCGTCATGGCCTCCTTCGCTCCATACTTAAACTCTAATCTCTGCTGTTTCTTTCATCAACTCTGTTACCCTCGACGGACAGGTCTGACGGACCGTTGCAAGCACGATGGTCCATCGAGGGGTTCCGTTCCATAATACTTAGAAACTTCTTGGAATTGGGTACTGGGACTACTCTCTGACAATCACGACGAACAAGAAGGATGGACCGTCGTGGCTATGCCGGTCCGTCGTGAGCTTCCGTAGTCCCACACTTAGTCAGACTTCCCCATCTTCCTTCAGCAGCTACTCTCTTCTCACTACGGTTCCACGAACGGACTGTCATAATTGCGACGGACCGTCGTGAGCTCCGTAGGTGGTCACTTCTGTAATTTCTGCTCAAAACCTCTGCATTCTCCTTTGGACAGATTTCCTGCAAATAAAGAGAAACCTACATCAAAAATCAATACAAAAAGGCTTTGGACACACACTAAACTTAAGGCAAAAGTATTAAAAGTACCGTGAAACCACGGTACATCAGAACATTCATCCCCGAATGGTACTACTCTTTACTAGCAACAAGCCAGTCATCCACAGTACATATGCATACATAAGCAATTCAATACTTTTCATTGGTGAATATTTGATTCACCTATTAGCATGGTGGTGCACATCTTTGAAACCTACTAGCATCTTCACATTAATAGACTGAGGAAACTCTTTCCTAACTAGACTCATCAAAGCATACAACACAAGTAAACATATAAGTCACACAAATCAGCAACCAACATGATGACTCAAACATATTAACCTCATACTAGTGCATAAACACCATACACAGTCAAATACATGAAAGACTAATTAAGGCTACGCACCCGAGACATCACCAGAAGTGCCTTCCTCTGCACCACTAGACTTGAGTACGAAGAATCGTTGTCTCCTTGGAGCCTCTTCACTTGGACCATTAGGCTGAACTTTCTCCTCCACTTTTTCTTGACTTATCCTATTCGAACAATCCTTCATCATGTGACCCGGTTTGCCACAACTGTAACAACCATTAGATCCCATCATACACTCTCCTCCATGCAGTTTGCCACACTTCCTACACGGTGGCCTCTCCTGAGGTGTATCTACTTCATTGTTCCTCTTAACTCTGGGCTCGGAATCCCTATCATAGCGACACTTGGATGAACTTGACTCCCCTTGGTGGGAGAGTCCCTTCTTAAACCTGGGCTTATCCCTGATTTCAGTACTACTCTTCTTTGAAAAATTCTCCTCAGCTTGCCTTGACCTGTTCCCTGGCCTAGTGTGCCTCCTCTTCCTGCTTTCGTTCACTTGCTGGGCATGCACCATCAACCTGCCCAGATCCATATTATCATGCAACATGGATGCCTGACAATCTTCCATTAGATCCTCCGACACGCCAGTCACAAACCTGCTTATTTCATCCCTGCTATTTGCCACCAGAGAAGAAGCATACATCGAGAGTTTAAACGAATTTCAAGGAATACTCCTTGACTGACATACCTCCCTGTCTCAGGTTGATGAACTCTTCAACCTTGGCTTCTCGTTGCTCTCTTGGGAAGAATCTCTCCAGAAATGCAGTCTTGAGAACATCCCAAGTGATGGGAACATCTCCACATGCTCGGCTATCAGCCCACATCCGGTATCAAATCTGTGCCACATCCTTGAGTTGATATGCAGTCAACTCAGCCTTCGCCTCCTCATTTACTCCCATGGCACAAAGTATCTTGTGGACCTCATCCACAAACTCCTGGGATCCTCATGGGTCTTGGATCCGTAGTAAACTGGGGGGTTCATTCTAGTGAAGTCCCTCAACCTTCTAGCCATGGTGCCAGCATGAGGATTTTCTATGGGAGCACCCTCTCTCGCGGTCTTAGCCGTGATGGCTTGAGCCTGAGTAGTGATTGCCTGTGCCATCTGTATCAAGGCATTCCTCACTTTTCCATCTATCAACCCAGCTGGATTGACAGACACCTGATCAGCAACAACTGGGGCTTGAGGAGGAACTTGATTTCCTCCAGCAGCTGCCTCACCTACCCTCCTGCCTGAATTTCTCCTTGTATTCATTATTACACATAGATAAAAGAACAGAGTTATGTTCGTAATGACACAATCGTGTCACAATTCCACATATAACGATAGAGAGTAGAAGAATGAAAAATTTCCTAAACATTATGCAGTCTCTAATTCATGATAGTGGTGCACTTTACTACCATAACTTAGAAACTACTTAATGTGGTTGATATGAGCCTGATGTCTTGGATATTTGACCTGATGCTCTGATACCAAGTTTGTCACGACCCGGATTCTGGAATCCGAATTGCAACCGGCGTTGTTGACCTCTCAAAGGTCGCAGACACGCCTCTTCTTGCATTCATCACATTCATACGGTTAATTTTAGTGGAAAATTTAAAACTTTTTGTTTATAGTTGAAGTATACATAGACTTCATATAAACGCATATTTGAAAAAAAGTTCATTGCTCATACATCAACCATCTAATTATAAGATCATTCAACTTGAAAGAAATGGAATCTCATGTCATAAGTAATACTTGCCAAAACGGCATCATTATAAGAGTTTGAGTAAAATAGGAAAGAAACACTAGTGGAACCTACGACACTAGTTCAAACCTACTACTAAGCAAGAAATATAAAGGCAAAAATCCTCAAATGCATGAGGACCTACCAAGTCTGGATGAAATCTCTGAGTCCGAGCACCTGCAATGATACCCTCAACGTCCACCTGAGCCTGCACCTAAAATAGTATTATTGTATGGAATTAGTACACACTTTTACTAAGTATGGGTACATGCAACAACACATAACGGTAATGCATGAAGAAGAATGGCTCTTCCTAATCAACATGCTTTCTTAGAAGGTCAAGTCTCTTGACTTTGACTATTTCATAATAGGAAGGTCATACCATGAATATGTCACACATCACACACACATAGGTTCACATAACATACATTTCATGTTTCATATAGTATACATTTCATTTCCATGAGACCTTGGAATCATGGACGTAGCATTAAGACATCTCAAGTGAGGGCCCAACATATGGGATCTCAATCAGAGGGTCTCCTTTAGAAAACACAGAGCCTGCTTCATTCGTTCATTTGTACTTCACATTATTCATTTCATTCATTCATAGTCTGATATGAATACCAGCTATACCTAGGATGAAGTTTGAGATTCTCTTCGGGATCATGAAGTGCAATGACCAAGAATGACCTAATGTCAATACTTGAGTCCTGTCTCACCTCCTGATTGTCTTGCACAAACACCTTCGGTATCGTTCATTTCATTATCTTTCATACTTTGAGAAACTTCAACCTTAACTGACATAGATCATGTGAGCATCATGAAATCCGGTGTCTCCCCCACACCGAGAAGAGGTGGAGTCACTGGCCAAAGTGAAACCAAAACATGCTAGCTTTATGGGTTCGAACCAAGCTAGTTCCCTATGTTGGCAACATAGTTCAAAGACTAGGAGATTTAAGGAGACCCATACCCACCTTGGTGGACAGTCTCATCTCATGACATTTATGTGAACCTCCGTACTTCCCGAAGGAAGGCATCACCACTCATAGCTAGCCTATCGGTGCTTAGTTTAAAGTTCCTATTTACATTTAACTCATACATCATTGAAGCTTGCTTCTTAGCATGAGGTATTCATAGCTCATTAGATGATTTTTCATCTCTTCTTTACGTATTAAGTGTGAATTGTCCTTACACTTACATATAGAATGTGATTGAGACTTGTCTCTTAATGTTCAACACTCTCTTAGGTGAGTACTTTTGGTGACCTTTACTTAGGCTTGGTTGAGACTTGTCTCACCATTCATCTTATCCTCTTATCATGTTGTCACTATTTTCATTAGCATCATAGTATAATATAATGACTCACCTCAGTACGTGAATGTTCATTTAATAATCTTACCATTAACTCATGGTCTTACCCAATTCGGGTTACTCATAATTGACTAAGTGTTTCATGACAATCTAAGTATATGTTGTCTAAGACTTATGCATTTTACACATGCAGCCAAGGGACCCAATTTCATCCCTAGTGGCTGCATTTTATTTCATTTTAATGTGTCTCACAATTTCAGTCAAGGTACCCATGTTCGAATCCCTTAGGGAGCACTTTATTTTTAATTATTTAGAGTGCTAGATGACTTCACTCATTCGGCCAAGAGGATCTGGGATCGAATCCCAGTGGCCTCAATTTTTATTATTTTATTTTGGTGTGAGATTTATGTATATCACACCCTTGGCCAAGGAGCCGAGTTCGAACCCCCCCTCCCTCACTATTTTCTTTTTCTTTTAATTTAAGGCTTCTTCAACCTGCCCAAATTCGAATCCCCTCTCTCACCCTATTTTCTTTTCTTTTATTTTAAAGCTTAATCTCTTAGTATTAGGACCTTAAGGTCTCGAGTTCCACCCTCAATGGCAGCATATATTTTTCTTCATTTTTACTAGTGAATAGCCGAAACTATACTCAATTAACATATGCCTTTAATTCACTTTCTTTGCATTTAGCTTAGGCGTTTAGTTTAGAGTTTTACATAACCTTTTAACCAATTCGTTAAGGAATTTACTCTTATTTTCTTGTTCATGAACATCACGATTTCATCATCATATGTTAATAACACAACAAATACATAGAACCTAATTCACCACGTTCTTGAAAACAATTCGTAATATGCTTCTCATGATATTTAGCATTATTGTGTACATAAAACATACATACAGTCGGACACATATAAAATGATCATACGCTGTCCGGAAACATCACATTACACACAATCACAAACGTTCCTAAGATTGTCTACCAGCAAACATACCAATGCATGCATCAACTTTTCAGAGGATCTAATGACATGGGCATGCAACGGGGGCAACCTTAGTTTTCTATTTGAATACGTACTGAACCTTAGGGGACTCTTGGGAAAGGGACCAAGAGAGAAGAAAACCAATACCTTTTTAGCCTTTAAAACCAGCCACAACCACACGTTTCCACCCACACACAAACCTTTCTTCCGAGCTTTGATTCTTGTTCCCAAGTGAAGTTCTTTACGTGATTCTTAAAGTACTTAGGCGTACAATTTTTTTCTTTTTTCTTTTTGATGAATGCAGCCTATAACTCTTTAGAATCAGTAGGCTTACTTTATTTTTCTGTTTTTGAATTGTAAAATAAAGCTGAAAAATGTTTTTAGAAGAGATAATGAATTAAGAGTGCACTTTGAGTACACTCCTAGTGGAGGTCGTGTACTTCTTTCCTTGGGAGTTTGTTGTTGACTTATTCAACACAATTTAAATGATAAAATCAGATCATAATCTATATATTAAGTTACTTTAATGCCCCTCCTTATTTTTTTTTCTTTAGTGAATGAACGTGAATGTGCAAAGAACATAATACTTCACTAGTGATTATCGTGGCTTAGGATTAGGGGAAGTAGTTTAGACTTAGTCAACTAGGACTCTCAATTCAAACTTTAAAAATCTGATATTAAATCATTAAGTGAAATGACCATTAAGCCCTCACCTTAATTTCGCATGAAAGATGATTTTAAATCATCAATCAAAATGTCTCCAACTGGGCTCAAACCCGAGTGGAGAGGACCCGATCAATCTCGGGTTTGACCACCGAGCTTTGAACCATTTTGACTAATGAAAAACCTTATTTAATTAATTAAATATCACCCTAGGGTAATTACTTTACTACCCCTAGCCCCGAAATTACCTTTATACCCCTAGAACCCTTAAAACCTAGGACTAACCCTCTAAGTCCGGTTAAGACTCATCTGGGTAAATCCTAGTATTCGGGTACCCAACATGGCTGGAACTAACCCTGCCTAGCTCAACTAACTCACCAAGTTGGTTGGCTTGGCTGGTGCATAGGTCCAGGGGTCTGGTTCCACGTGCATCAAGCCGTGTGAACCCGATCTAACCTAGGCATTCTAGGTACGTTTAGGCCTTACTTAGCATAGTCGTTTTCAGGTTGTCACATAAGTAAACCTCATGAAGTAGATGTATATGAAAAGTTTTAATTTCCCGCACTTTTTAACCTATGAATGTAATGATGAATGCTAAGAGTCTAGTCTCAGTCCTCTCTGAGGACGACGACGCCGGTTACGTCTAGGGGATTCTCCGAGATGTGACAAACCTGGTATCAGAGCATGAGGTTGATATCCCTAGTATCAATGTCTCATTACACCACGTCTATGTAGATTCTTATTCATAATTGTGAAGCGCGCCACACTTATGAATAAGGGACTATTTGATTCTTAGAAAACTCTCATCTTCTTGCATACATATGTCGTTCCTCTAGAGTCTTATTATGTGCTTTCACCTAAACCTTGTATCGTGGTTATAGGTATTGAATACTCGAAGAGCAGTGGAAAGAAGGTCCGAAGAAGGCATTACTAATGTGGGAGCTAATGACAACCAAGCTCCTCCACAAGACAACAAAGTGCCTCCACTTGAAGAAGTTGCTATGGGTAATCAAGTTCCAATTGTTCCTCCACCGATGATTGATAGAGAGATAAGGGCGGCTTTTCTCAATTCAGAACAAGCCATGACCTCAGAATCCAATGTCGTCACTTCTCTAGTCCAAGCCATGACGACTCAAGTGAATAGGGAGGTTGGACCTCGAGTGCCTCAAAGTGCTAACACTATGGCCTCTCGTTTGAGAGACTTAACTAGAATGAATCCACCTATGTTCTTTGGGTCGAGGTCGGATGAGGACCCTCAAGATTTCCTCGATGAGGTCATAAGTGTAACACTTGGGAAAGTCCATGACTTAGACTAGAGCTTAATCTATTTAATAATGCTTAAAATGATATTTCCAGAAAATGTACTTGTCTAGTGAAGAGCCTATTAGGTTTTAAGAATATGTATTGAGGTACATAGGCATCCTATTGTCAAATATTTAGTAATATTGGGCATGTTAGAGAATACTGGCTCAAGGATGTTAGCCAATTTCTATGTATACACAAGTAAATGAAAATAAACCTTGATGTTCAAATGCTCCAATCCAAGATTATTTAGGAATTGTACCTACAATGAAGACCCTAAGCTAAAATTATTATTTATTTATACACATTAGGTACGAGGCATCCAAGTGTCAAGCCTAGGTACCATAGCACATGATCATTTAAAATGGTCATGTAGATTAAGCAGTGCCCAAGGACATAGTGAGGATCCTTGGATAAGAAATGAACTTTCCAAAAGTGCACGGTTAGGAAAGTGCACAGCAACACATGTGCAAGCACATGTTCAACCGGCCGAGACACAAGGCCAACCGATTCGGTTAGGGCGGTTATGGGACAAGCGTGTCGGATCAAGAAACGTGGGGCCGAGCCTCCTAACCAAACCTAGGTTCTAACTAACCAACCTAACTAACTAACAAACCTAGGACTAACTAAAATGAACTAACTAGTGTGCCCGAAATCCTAAGACCTAACCGGGTGACACTAGCCGAGTATCTAACTAAAGAAACATCCTAGTACCTAACCTAGGATGGTCCAAAGGGGTTGGTTATGGTCCTAACGACTTAGGAGTACTTTGGTAATTATCCTAGGTCACTTAATTAATTAAATTAGCTACTTAATTAATTAAGTTAATTCATGGTCAAACCCGAGACCCTTAGTCAAACGCTCTCCTAGTTTTAGTCGATTTAGGAGGGACGACTGTATATTGATATTAGGTCAGTTTTAGACCACTTTTACATGTCCCAAATAATATCAAACGAAATTCTCTTAATCTATCAAGAACGCTCTCTTTTTCAAAATGCATTGAAGAACAAGAAAAGCTTAAGGAAGAAGACGAAGGTTTCGAAGTTTCCAATCAGATTTCGTAGATTCTTCATCTATAAGCTATGGGTTTTTAACTCTTGGGATTAATTTCCCCAAGAGGTCCCTTCAAGATAACCTTACAAGAACTTCAAATACTAGGGTTTTTACTCTACAAAACGGTTTTTCTTCCTAACCCTAGATTTATGATTTTCAATGAAAAGTAAACCTTTTCTATATTCAATTTCGCACAAATTGTTGAGTAGTTGATTGATAATGTTTTAATTTCATGCGATACATGATCTTTCTCTATGTGATGGTTTTGAATGGGTGGTTTGTAGTGTTTGATAACGTGAAAACATTAGGGTTAGAATTTAAGGTTTGAATAAACCATTTAATGACCCGTTTACCTTCTCCTATGCTATGTATTGATCTTGTACATGATTTTATGAGTCGTTCTTGATTATGTCATTGAGTATTTCACTATATATGATTATGAATATTGCATGATGAATAAGATTCTTGGAAGCAAGAGGTAAGTCTTCTAAGTGTGATTACTCTAAATGTTTATGTTAGCCTATAAACTATAATGCTATGTTATGAAAAGTATATATGATGTTGCTATGTGAATATGCTGGGATATGAACATGTTACTTGATAGATTATGATAAGAATACGAATATGCAAGTTATGATACTCTCGTGTATGCTTTACACAAGATAATTATGCCATGTAAATCTCACAAAAGAAAGGTTACGATGAAAGGACAATTCTCATCTAATCTAAAAGAGCTCATGATCATGTTATACAAGTAGAAAATCTCCTATGACATATGATAAGTTTATGATAAAAGAAAACTTAAAAGGCTATTTCAAGAAAGGGACTTAAGCTAAGCACCGATGAACTAGATATGGGAAGTGTCCCTTCCCTAGCGGGAAGGTAGGTTCACATTGATTCTCATGAGATTGAGGCTGCCATGTAATGTGGAACTATGGGTCTCTAATACATTTCCTAGTTCTTGAACTATGTTGACACCATAGGATACTAGCTAGTGGATCCACCTAGAAAGCTATGTCATGTTAGGTTCTACTTTGGCCGGTAGACCACCTCTTTTCGGAGTGACACAGGATTCCATATTTAGATCACATGGTCTATGTCGGTTAATGTGTATGTTCCATCATGTAAAATAAAAGACAAGTAAATGAATGTTGACTAGGGTGACTTGAGGAGTTTGCTTAGTATAGGTAGTGGTATGGGACGCTACCTAGACATTGCACAAGTTGACTCTAATGGAAGTCCTAGGAGATTGTTCTTCTGTAATATGATAACATGAAAAGTATGATGCTTATGATATATGATGTTACTCTTACATGAATGTTGATCCTTATGATGAATATGTTATTTGCTTATATTGTTATATAAGGTGATGACTACTTATGGTACAAGTATATGAAGCAAGTCTTTACTTATGGTCTCCTATCTTATCTACTTGGTTGTGTGAGGTTATGGGGCCTCACATGACCATTGCACTTGTAGGTTGGGGATGGGGTCATTGGTAAATATTTTGTATGTTGTGTCTATATGATCTATTAAATATGAAATGTTAACATGACTCTATGAGATTATGTCATTGATTATGATCATGCTTTAAGTGATGAAATCCTTACTTGTATATGTTATATGGTATGTGCATTGAAAATTTTCATATGACTTAGCATATTTTCTAAAGAGATGATAAATGAATCTTTTTCATGCATGTCCTTATGTGTTATGTGCATATACCCATACTTAGTACATGTGGCGTACTAACCCCATTACTTTATTTTACTACAACTGTAGGTTCCAGTCATTGAAGTTAAAGAGTAGGTTCCGGTCATTGAAGTTAAAGAGGTCGATTTGAAAAAGCTTGGAACTCTTTCTCCAAGTCTTGGTAGGTCCTCATGTTCGAGACGCTATCATTTATTTTCCAGCCTGTGAAGACTTAGTAGTTTTTAGAATACGTTATTCCGTTATGTTGTTTGGATTCTTTTGTATTAAGGCCTATATGGCATATTGACTATTACTGGCTAAGTCCAGATTTGCACTCTTAGATGGTTTTATATATGTGAGACAAGTTTTAGAATATCGTATATCTTTATGATTCATAAGTATGAAGTCTAAGTATACTTCATTAGTATGTTTAAAGTTTTTAATTTTTCCACAATTTTTAATGATCACATGTTATGACGACTGCTAAGAGGCTTGTCTGCGACCCCTGAGAGGTTAACGACGTTGGTCTCATCCGAGGTCTAGGATCCGTGTGTGAAAAACTTGGTATTAGAGCATGAGGTTAAATATCCTTAAGATCAATGTCTCACTAAACCACATTACCTAGTGTCTTGTTCATGGTTGTGAAGCGCGCCACAATTGTGGATGAGAGGCTATGTGATGATTAGGGAACTTCTCTTTTCTTGATACTCCTATGTCGTGCCTTTAGAGTTTTGACACTATGTGTCTAGTAGAATCTAATACCTTTCTTGTGTATTTAGGTGATGAACACAAGAAAGACAACCTCTAGAAGGGTAGGAGGGGAGATTGCGAATGCGGGAGCTACTCCGCAGGTAACCGAAATGCTCCTAAAGTGAAAGCTACTACAAATAATCAAGTTCTGGAGAATCCTCCGGCTATGACGGATGGTGAGGTGAGGGCAGACCTGTTCTAAATGGCCCAAGACCACCACCCAAGCTCAAGCAATTACGGCTCAAGCTAACCGAGAGGTTGCACCTTGAGAAAACCAACATGCTAGTACTATCGCTAGCCGTTTGAGAGACTTTACGAGGATGAATAATCCCATGTACTTTTGATCAAAAGTTTATAAAGACCCCTAAGACTTCCTAGATGAGGTCTACAAGGTTTTGTTTGCTATGGGTGTAAGTACTACTAAGAAGGCTGAACTTGCTACTTATCAACTCAAGGACGTGGCTCAAGACATGGTACAATCTATGAAAGTATAGTAGGGCTTTAAGAGATGGTCCCGTGACTTGGGAGATCTTCAAAAAGGCCTTTCTTGACAGATTCTTTCCAAGGGAACAAAGAGAAGGTAAGGTATAGGAGTTCATTAACCGTCATCAAGGAGGTATGAGTGTTAAGGAATACTCGTTGAAGTTCATTAAACTGTCCAAATATGCTTCTTCTTTGGTTTCTAATGCTAGGGATGAAATGAGCCATTATGTAACGGGCTTGTCCGAAGAGCTTGAAGAAGAATATCGTGCAGCCATGATTCATGACAATATGGATCTTTCTAGGTTGATGGTTCATGCTCAAAAGGTTGAGGAAAGTCGCCTAAGGAAGAGAAATAGGGAAGCTAAGAAGGCAAAGTCTTTTGAGTGTGGTTCTCCTAAAGTAGGCTTGATGTTCAAGACAAGCCTAAGTTTAAGAAGAGGTTTTCAAACCAAGTTGCTTAAGATTTATTCAAGAATCTCAATGATAGAGGTTCTAATCCTAAACCTCAAGAGGGGAGAAACGTTGATCCACAAAGAGAAAGACCAACTTGTGGTAAGTGTGGTAAGAAGCATGGGGGCGAATGTCTTATTGGAACTAATAGTTGCTATGGTTGTGTTAAGGGTGGCCATATGGTGAAAGTTTGTCCTAATGTGAGAATTCAAGGTAAGGGCTATAGTCAAGCTCAACCAAACGGTCCTAATTCAAAAGCTCCAAAAAAGAACCATTTCTATGCACTCAAGGCTGGGGGTGAGCAAGAAAGCTCTCCCAATGTTGTGACGGGTATGTTACAAGTTTTCTCTGTTAATGTTTATGTTTTGCTTAACCTAGGTGCTACTCTTTGTTTTGTTACACCTTTGGTAGCTAGGAAGTTTGATGTACTTCCCGATGTTTTTATTGAGCCCTTTTCCATTTGTACCCCAATGGGTGACTCTGTAGTTGCAAAAACGAGTCTATAGAAAATGCCTTGTCATGTTGCCCAATCGAGTTACTCTTGTTGATTTGGTAGAACTTGACATGTTTGATTTTGATATCATCTTGGGTATGGATTGGCTTCATGGTTGTTTTGCTTCCGTAGATTGTAGAACAAGGGTAGTGAAGTTTCAATTCCCTAATGAACCTATTCTAGAGTGGAAGGGGGGAAATTCTATGCCAAGGGGTAAAATTATTGGTGTTCAAAGGCTTGTAAGATGATAGACAAGGGTTGTATATACCATGTGGTGAGGATAAAGGAGGCTTTTCAAACATATTGAATTCAAGAAAACCGAAATTAGGGTTGTTCCCAATGAAATTGTTGAATGTTAATCTCCCTAGTTCTCCCTATTTCCGATTCTAGTAGTATGTATAATGCTCAAGCTTTCAGTAAGAAAGTAAGAAAGAAAGAAAGAAAGAAGTAGGAAGATGAGGGGTGTTCGGATAGGATGACCAAAGGGTGAGGTTAGACTAAGTAATGATGTAAGTCATTCTTAGTCATTGCACAGAAATATCCCAATGGAGGTCTTAAAAGAATATCCTAAGTCAACATAGCATGTTCAAAGTGAACGTGAGATCAAAGAAGAAGAAATGTAAGTTCAAAGTGAACTAAGTAAGCAAAGCATGAGAATGTCAAATCATCAGTGATTGATAAGAATGAAGTTTTAACAGTTATTGATTTATGCCAATATTAGAGTATGAATATATGCCCCAAGAACTATATATTATGCAAATAATCAAAGAATGGGTATATCCAATAAAGATTGGCTTATAAAGACTTCATGCCCAATTTAACAAGAATGAAAAATTTAACTTGTTTACTAAATAGGTGCATGTTTTGGTAAAATATAGTACTAACTAGAGTTTTAAGAAGATGTTTTCATACTCTATTCTCGCACTTATGTGAAACTTGTATGCATATGTTTTCTTGAGATTTTGATGTTATGTTGTTATCTTGAGAAAATTGATAGCATGGTAACTCTTTGATGCATTTTGAGCTTATGATAAGGTTGAGAAGGAAATTCCTCACTATGTGTTATCAATATGTAGCTCTTATATGTTTTTGCATCAGGAATTGAGTGCCAAATGTATTGATATGTTATGTGCTGTTTGTGCTTCTAGTATTGAGTCTTTTTCCTACCCTCCAAAAGGTTTTAGTGTCATTCGGGGACGAATGTTCCTAAGGGGGGGGGGGGATAATGTAACACTCCGGAAATTCCATGACTTAGACTAGAACTTAATCTAATTAATAATGCTTAAAATGATGTTTCCAAAAAATGTACTTGTCTAGTGAAGAGTCTATTAGGTTTTAAGAATATGTATTGAGTTACATAGGCATCCCATTGTCCAATATTTAGTAATATTGGGCATGTTAGAGAATATTGGCTTAAGGGTGTTAGCCAATTTCTATGTATACACAAGTAATTGAAAATACACCTTGATGTTCAAATGCTCCAATCCAAGATTATTTAGGAATTGTACCTGCAATGAAGACCCTAAGCTAAAATTATTATTTATTTATACACATTAGGTACGAGGCATCCAAGTTTCAAGCCTAGGTATCATAGAAAATGATTATTTAAAATGGTCATGTAGATTAAGCAGTGCCCAAGGACATAGTGAGGATACTTGGACAAGAAATGAACTTTCCAGAAGTGTACGGTTAGGAAAGTGCACAGCAACACATGTGCAAGCACATGTGCAACCGGCCGAGAGACAAGCCAAATCGATTCGGTTAGGGCGGTTAGGTGACAGGCGTGTCGGATCAAGCCACGTGGGGCCGAGCCTCCTAACCAAACCTAGGTTCTAAATAACCGACCTAACTAACTAACCAACCTAGGACTAACTAAAATAAACTAACTAGTGTGCCCGAAATCCTAAGACCTAACCGGGTGACACTAGACGAGTATCTAACTAAAGAAACATCCTAGTACCTAACCTAGGATGGTCCAAAGAGTTGGTTATGGTCCTAACGACTTAGGGGTACTTTAGTAATTACCCTAGGTCACTTATTAATTAAATTAGCAACTTAATTAATTAATTTAATTCATTGTCAAACTCGAGACCCTTATTGAAAAGCTCTCCTAGTTTTAGTCGATTTAGGAGGGGCATTTTGGTAATTTAAGTGGAGGGTCTTTAGGGTAATTCATGAGACGACTATATATTGATATTAGTTCAGTTTTAGACCACTTTTACATGTCCCAAATAAGATATAACGAAATTCTCTTAATCTCTCAAGAACGCTCTCTTTTTCAAAATCCATTGAAGAACAAGAAAAACTTAAGGAAGAAGACGAAGATTTCGAAGTTTCCAATCAGATTTCGTGGATTCTTCATCTATAAGGTATGGGTTTTTAACTCTTGGGATTCCTTTCCCCAAGAGGTTCCTTCAAGATAAGTTTTCAAGAACTTCAAATACTAGGGTTTTTACTCTACAAAATGGATTTTCTTCCTAACCCTAGATTTATGATTTTCAATGAAAAGTAAACGTTTTCTATATTCAATTTCGCACAAATTGTTGAGTAATTGATTGATAATGTTTGAATTTCATGTGATACATGATCTTTCTCTATGTGATGGTTTCGAATGGGTGGTTTGTAGTGTTTGATAACGTGAAAACGTTAGGGTTAAAATTTAAGGTTTGAATGAACCATTTAATGACCCGTTTACCTTCTCCTATGCTATGTATTGATCTTGTACATGATTTTATGAGTCGTTCTTGATTATGTCATTGAGTATTTCACTATGTATGATTATGAATATTTCATGATGAATAAGATTCTTGAAAGCTAGAGGTAAGTCTTCTAAGTGTGATTACTCTAAATGTTTATGTTAGCCTATAAACTATGATGCTATGTTATGAAAAGTATGTATGATGTTTTTATGTGAATATGCTGGGATATGAACATGTTACTTGATAGATTATGATAAGAATACGAATATGTAAGTTATGATACTCTCTTGTATGCTTTACACAAGATAATTATGCCATGCAAATCTCACAAAAGAAAGGTTACGATGAAAGGACAATTCTCATTTAATATAAAAGAGCTCATGATCATGTTATACAAGGAGATAATTTCCTATGACCTATGATAAGTTTATGATAAAATAAAACTTAAAGGTTATTTCAAGAAAGGGACTTAAGCTAAGCACCGATGAACTAGGTATGGGAAGTGTCCCTTTCCTAGCGGGAAGGTAGGTTCACAATGATTCTCATGAGATTGAGGCTGCCATGTAATGTGGAACTATGGGTCTCTAATACATCACCTAGTTCTTGAACTATGTTGCCACCATAGTATACTAGCTAGTGGATCCACTTAGAAAGCTATGTCATGTTAGGTTCTACTTTGGCCGGTAGACCACCTGTTTTCGGTGTGGGGAAGACACTGGATTCCATGTTTAGATCACATGGACTATGTCGGTTAATGTGTATGTTCCCTCATGTAAAATAAAATACAAGTAAATGAATGTTGACTAGGGTGACTTGAGGAGTTTGCTTAGTATAGGTAGTGGTATGTGACGCTACCTAGACATTGCACAAGTCGACTTTACGGGAAGTCCTAGGAGATTGTTCTTATGTAATATGATAACATGAAAAGTATGATACATATGATATATGATGTTAGTCTTACATGAATGTTGATCCTTATGATGAATATGTTATTTGCTTATATTGTTATATGAGGTGATGACTACTTATGTTACAAGTATATGAAGCAAGTCTTTACTTATGGTCTCCTATCTTATCTACTTGGTTGTGTGGTGTTATGGGGCTTCACATGACCATTGCACTTGTAGGTTGGGGATGGGGTCATTGGTAAATATTTTGTATGTTGTGTCTATATGATCTATTGAATATGAAATGTTAACATGACTCTATGAGAGTATGTCTTTGATTATGATCATGCTTTAAGTGATGAAATCCTTACTTGTATATGTTATATGGTATGTGCATTGAAAATTTTCATATGACTTAGCATGTTTTCTAAAGAGATGATAAATGATTCTTTTTCATGCATGTTCCTATGTGTTATGTGCATATACTCATACATAGTATATGTGGCGTACTAACCCCATTACTTTATTTCACTACAACTGTAGGTTCCGGTCATTGAAGTTAAAGAGGTCGATTTGAAGAAGCTTGGAACTCTTTCTCCAAGTCTTGGTAGGTCCTCATGTTTGGGACGCTATCATTTATTTTTCAGCCTGTGAAGACTTAGTAGTTTGTAGAATACATTATTCCATTATGTTGTTTGGATTCTTTTGTATTAAGGCCTATATGGCATATTGACTATTATTGGCTAAGTCCAGATTTGCACTCTTAGATGGTTTTATATATATGAGACAAGTTTTAGAATATCGTATATCTTTAGGAATCTTAAGTATGAAGTCTAAGTATACTTCATTAGTATGTTAATAGTTTTTAATTTTTCCGCAATTTTTAATGACCACATGTTATGACGAATGCTAAGAGGCTTGTCTGCGACCACTGAGAGGTTAACGACGTTGGTCTCATCCGGGGTCTAGGATCCGGGTGTGGAAAACTTGGTATCAGAGCATGAGGTTAAATATCCTTAAGATCAATGTCTCACTAGACCACATTACCTAGTGTCTTGTTCATGGTTGTGAAGCGCGCCACAATTGTGGATGAGAGGCTATGTGATGATTAGGGAACTTCTCTTTTCTTGATACTCATATGTCATGCCCTTAGAGTTTTGACACTATGTGTCTAGTAGCATCTAATCCCTTTCTTGTGTATTTAGGTGATGAACACAAGAAGGACAGTCACTAGAAGGGTAGGAGGGGAGATTCCGAATGCGGAAGCTACTCCGCAGGTAATCAAAATGCTCCTGAAGTGCAAGCTACTGCAAATAATCAAGTTCCGGTGAATCCTCCGGCTATGACGGATGGTGAGGTGAGGGCATCCCTGTTCCTAATGGCCCAAGCCATCACCACCCAAGCTCAAGCAATCAGGGATCAAGCTAACCGAGATGTTGCACCTTGAGAAAACCAGCATGCTAGTACTATGGCTAGCCGTTTGAGATACTTTACGAGGATGAATACTCCCATGTAATTTTGATCAAAAGTCGATGAGGACCCCTAAGACTTCCTAGATAAGGTCTACAAGGTTTTGTTTGCTATGGGTGTTAGTACTACTGAGAAGGCTGAACTTGCTACTTATCAACACAAGGACGTGGCTCAAACATGGTACAATCTATGGAAGGATAGTAGGGCTTTAGGAGATGGTCCCGTGACTTGGGAGATCTTTAAAAAGGCCTTTCTTGACAGATTCTTTCTAAGGGAACAAAGAGAAGCTAAGGTATAGGAGTTCATTAACCGTCGTCAAGGAGGTATGAGTGTTAAGGAATACTCCTTGAATTTCATTAAACTGTCCAAATATGCTTCTTCTTTGGTTTCTAATGCTTGGGATGAAATGAGCCATTATGTAACGGGCTTGTCCAAAGAGTTTGAAGAAGAATGTCGTGCAGCCATGATTCATGACAATATGGATCTTTCTAGGTTGATGGTTCATGCTCAAAAGGTTGAGCAAAGTCGCCTAAGGAAGAGAAATAGGGAAGCTAAGAAGACAAAGTCTTTTAAGAGTGGTTCTCCTAAAGTAGGCTTGATGTTCAAGACAAGCCTAAGTTTAAGAAGAGGTTTTCAAACCAAGTTCCTTAAGATTTCTCCAAGAATCGCAATTATAGAGGTTCTAATCCTAAATCTCAAGAAGGGAGAAATGTTGATCCACCAAGAGAAAGACCAACTTGTGGTAAGTGTGGTAAGAAGCATGGGGGCGAATGTTTTATTGGAACTAATAGTTTCTATGGTTGTGTCAAGGGTTGCCATATGGTGAAAGATTGTCTTAATGTGAGAATTTAAGGTAAGGGTAATAGTCAATTTCAACCAAGCGGTCCTAATTCTAAAGCTCCAAAAATGAACCGTTTCTATGCACTTAAGGCTAGGGGTGAGCAAGAAAGCTCTCCCGATGTTGTGATGGGTATGTTACAAGTTTTCTCTGTTAATGTTTATGATTTGCTTGACCTAGGTGCTACTCTTTCTTTTGTTACATCTTTGGTATCTAGGAAGTTTGATGTACTTCCCGATGTTTTTATTGAGCCCTTTTCCGTTTGTACCCCAATGGGTGACTCTGTAGTTGCAAAAAGGAGTCTATAGGAAGTACCTTGTGATGCTGCCCAATCGAGTTACTCTTGTTAATTTGGTAGAACTTGACATGTTTGATTTTGATAACATCTTGGGTATGGATTGGCTTCATGATTGTTTTGCTTCTGTAGATTGTAGAACAAGGGTAGTGAAGTTTCAATTCCCTAATGAACCTATTCTAGAGTGGAAGGGGGGAAATTCTATGCCAAGGGGTCAAATTATTGCGTGTTCAAAGGCTTGTAAGATGATATACAAGGGTTGTATATACCGTGTGGTGAGAATAAAGGAGGCTTTTCAAACGTATTGAATTCAAGAAAACCAAAATTAGGGTTGTTCCCAATGAAATTGTTGAATGTTAATCTCCCTAGTTCTCCCTATTTCCGATTCTAGTAGTATGTATAATGCTCAAGCTTTGAGTAAGAAAGTAAGAAAGAAAGAAATAAAGAAGTAGGAAGATGAGGGGTGGTCGGATAGGATGACCAAAGGGTGATATTAGACTAAGTAATGATGTAAGTCATTCTTAGTCATTGCATAGAAAGATCCCAATGGAGGTCTTAAAATAATATCCTAAGTCAACATAGCATGTTCAAAGTGAACGTGAGATCAAAGAAGAAGAAATGTAAGTTCAAAGTGAACTAAGTAAGCAAAGCATGAGAATGTCAAATCATCAGTGATTGATAAGAATGAAGTTTTAACAGTTATTGATTTATGCCAATATTAGAGTATGAATATATGCCCCGAACTATATATTATGCAAATAATCAAAGAATGGGCATATCCAATAAATATTGGTTTATAAAGACTTCATGCCAAATTTAACAAGAATGACAAATTTAACTTGTTTACTAAATAGGTGCATGTTTTGGTAAAAGATAGTACTAACTAGAGTTTTAAGAAGATGTTTTCATACTCTATTATCGCACTTATGTGAAACTTGTATGCATATGTTTTATTGAGATTTTGCTGTTTTGTTGTTATCTTGAGAAAATTGATAGCATGGTAACTCTTGATGCATTTTGAGCTAATGATAAGGTTGAGAAGGAAATTACTCACTATGTGTTATGAATATGTAGATCTTATATGTTTGTGCATCATGAATTGAGTGATAAGTGTAATGATATGTTATGTGTTGGTTGTGCTTCTAGTATTGAGTCTTTTTCCTACCCTCCAAAAGGTTTTAGTGTCATACGGGGACGAATGTTCCTAAGGGGGGGATAATGTAACACTCCGGAAATTCCTTGACTTAGACTAGAGCTTAATCTATTTAATAATGCTTAAAATGATGTTTCCAAAAAATGTACTTGTCTAGTGCAGAGTCTATTAGGTTTTAAGAATATGTATTGAGTTACATAGGCATCCCATTGTCCAAAATTTAGTAATATTGGGCATGTTAGAGAATATTGACTTAAGGGTGTTAGCCAATTTCTATGTATACACAAGTAAATGAAAATGCACCTTGATGTTCAAATGCTCCAATCCAAGCTTATTTAGGAATTGTACCTGCAATGAAGATGTCACGACCCGAAAGCACCCCTTAAAAGTTAGGGAAAACCTTTGAATCATGACCGAGCGTACTTGACCCCTTTGGGGTCTCGTACAATCCCTCTAACTAGCATTCATAACATAAAGCATCAAAAGTTGTGCGGAATTAAAACTTTTCACGATAATAATAATAAAAGAAGTCTTTTTATAAATACTAGGAAATCTTATCGTCACAAGCCAACTTAAGGGCACAACTTTAAAAAATCTTAGGGACACGGCCCCTTTACAATAAAAATAAACACATTTTTAAGTCTTAATAAAGAAACTAAGAAACATAAAACTATGTCCTCGAATATATGAGGACATACCCAATTCTTGAGAGATAGAATTCCCAAGCTTCAACTCCGATCCTCCAAAAAGGCTTCCAACCTATACTCATAAGGTATATAAAAATGGGGTTAGTATAACAATGTACTAAGTATGGCATATGCAAAAACATACGAAAAGGGACATTTTAGTAAAAATAACTTTTTATGCAATTAAAGCAATATTCATGAATCTAGAAACAAACCAACATAAGAATCGACAATCAACACTTTATGGCAACTTTACCAAAACTTAGAGTAATCAAAAGGAACATTTCAATGAACTTACTAAACTTAAAATGAAAATTGAATAAAGCATCACAGTGAACATAATGGATTCTTACAATGGAGACCTAACAGTGAATGGCACGGTCCAAGCCATATGAACTCTTTTCCTTTGAAGTTGCCCTAACCCAAGGTTATCCTAAGACTCCCTAAGGTGAGCTAAGAAGGGATTTTCATTACACCTCCCTTCAAAGCACACCAAAGCGACCCTTAAAACTACCAAATCTTAGGCTTACTTCGTTGGAAATCAAATCCACGCCCTTGGCTAACATATGCAAAATACTCATGGAAATATAGGTCATACCATGTGCAATGTGAGAGTAGCATCCCATACTACCACTCCCACTTATTACTCCTAATGGATTCCATTTACTCAAGTACTCCACAATAATCCTCCATAACACTACACCATAGTACTCATTCACACATATTTCATGAAGGTACTCTTCTCCCATAGTAGGTATAGGTCACACCAAATGCAATGTTAGAATAGCATCCCATACTACTACTTCCACTCAATGCTCCTACTCGGTAACTAATGTGGATTGAGCACTTCACGACATACATACACAAATTCAACAATATACAAGATAATTAGTTTCAAATCAATTTTTTTGTGGGGATTAGCTTAACCGACAAAGACCATGAGAGCTAGACATGGAATCCCGATATTAACCCCTATCGGATGAGGGATCCTACTTGCCTAGTGTAAGGTCATGCTTCTTAGCGTTTACATGGATTTTCCAATAGCTACACCTATGCGGGCACATAGTTAAGGGATAAGGAGATTGATACTAAGTAACTCACTCTCTACTAACGAGGAGTACTCATCTCAAGAGGTACTTTGAATTACAACATCTCAACTCACGAAGTGCAATCCACCTCCCCTTCATATCCTCTCGGTGCTAGGCATAACTCCCCACGGATTTCTCAATATAATAGTCTATCTTAGAAAGCTCACTAGGAATGGAGAGGTTGCTCCTAGACACTACGTCTCAACTCACGAAGTGTGTCCACCTCAAGATTCCCGTTTTTGCTCAACTTGGTATACTACATTCTTTAAAGTGTGTGTGTGTGTACATGTGTACACTTTGCATATAAGCATCATCTGATTATCAACAAGTTCTACGCATACTTTAACCTCGATTCATCAAGTTACACACTCTACATGCTTCTCATAATCATATACTTTATTTAGACATAAACTAGGTCAAGCATGCAATTTAAGCTACACCAAACACAATAGAACACCCATATACAATATATCTTCATTTAACATATTAGACCTTCAAGATTACCTACTCAACACATACTAAACAACATCAAGCTCATCAATTAGCACCGCCACCCATAAGGTGGACCATACCACTCAAATAGCAATTCATAATAAGAAATATACAATGAGAACAACTCATCAACAATTCAAACCATAATCAACCATAATCAATTTATAAACATTTCACCATATTAAGGCCCTTAGGACAGTAGCTACACCAACATGACATACACAAGAAGGCCCAAGTTCATACCTTACTCAAATCATGCTCACATAACCCATTTTTAAGTCAAAAGTTGAAGTATGCATAAACAAGAGTTTTATGGAGTTTTAACATCAAAATCATCAATTCAAACCAAGATAAATACATTTAAACCATTATAACTTAAATACAAGAAGACCCATACTAGAAATCAAAGTTAGAAGAAGATTGAGTTTAGAAACCCTTTTGAAAACCATTTTGGAAAAATTGGCTTCTTGAATGAAAAGATATTCAAGAATGGATACCATAACTTTAAGAGAAGGAAATCCACTAATTTTGATGAAGAAACAAGTCCAAGGCATCCGTCTTTTCCTTCCTTGACTTCTAGCTTCCAATGGAGTCTTGAGAGAGTTTTTTTAGAGAGAGAGAGTTGAATTTAGAAGTGAGGGGGTCTTGTCTAGGTATAGGGTTTAAAACTCATTTAATATAACCTAAAAATACCTTAACAAACCGTCCAAACTCTTATTTAGACGTGGGGTGAATTTACAAGTTCACCCCTAACTTGGCAGAAAAATCTGCGCACAGGGACAAGGCTTGCGACGACCTGCTTGTGACGGGGCATCACGGGTGCAACGGCCCGTCCTGACCATCCGTTGCAAGCTTTAGTGGCTTGCAAAGGGTCCCCTCTACACCCTTGAACAATTCCCCCACGCCGGAACCTTGTGACGGGACGTCACAGCCATGACTGGCCGTCGACTGCTCCGTCGCCAAGGGTGTTTGGGACAGCCTGCTTACCAGCTTTGGGGTCCTTCCTCAAGGACCCTTCGATGGTCTTTGGGGATAATTTCCCGGATGTTTCCAACATAAATATGATCATATATAAGTTTAACACCTCTCACATGAATTTCATCCAAAACGAACACATAAAACGCGACGAAATCGTCTAGACGTACAAGGTCGACTCAAGGCATATCTTTCGAATGCCTTGGACGTTCTTGGTCGTTTGACCTCCAAACTTCACGAAACTTTGCACACTGCCTAAGGACACTAAAATAACTCCGTTTTACTTAAAATCAACTCGAGAAACAATCATGAGGCTCTAGTTCACCTTAGTTCATTTTGGGACGTTATAGAAGAACCTAAGCTAAAATTATTATTTATGTATACACATTAGGTATGAAGCATCCAAGTTTCAAGCCTAGATATCATAGCACATGATCATTTAAAATGGTCATGTAGATTAAGCAGTGCCCAAGGACATAATGAGGATACTTGGACAAGAATTGAACTTTCCAGAATTGCACGGTTAGGAAAGTGCACAGCAACACATGTGCAAGCACATGTGCAACCGGCTGACAGACAAGCCCAACCGATTCGGTTAGGGCGGTTAGGTGACAGGCGTGTCAGATCATTCCACATAGGGCCGAGACTCCTAACCAAACCTAGGTTCTAAATAACCGGCCTAACTAACTAACCAACCTAGGACTAAATAAAATAAACAAACTAGTGTGCCCTAAATCCTAAGACCTAACCGGGTGGCACTAAAAGAGTATCTAACTAAAGAAACATCCTAGTACCTAACCTAGGATGGTCCAAAGGGGTTGGTTATAGTCCTAACGACTTAGGGGTACTTTAGTAATTACCCTAAGTCACTTAATTAATTAAATTAGCAACTTAATTAATTAATTTAATTCATGGTCAAACCCGTGACCCTTAGTCAAACGCTCTCCTAGTTTTAGTCAATTTAGGAGGGGCATTTTGGTAATTTAAGTGGAGGGTCTTTAGGGTAATTCATGGGACGACTATATATTGATATTAGTTCAGTTTTAGACCACTTTACACGTCCCAAATCAGATATAACGAAATTATCTTAATCTCTCAAGAACGTTCTCTTTTTCAAACTCCATTGAAGAACAAGAAAAGCTTAAGGAAGAAGACGAAGGTTTCGAAGTTTCCAATCAGATTTCGTGGATTCTTCATCTATAAGGTATGGGTTTTTAACTCTTGGGATTCCTTTCCCCAAGAGGTACCTTCAAGATAAGTTTTCAAGAACTTCAAATACTAGGGTTTTTACTCTACAAAACAGATTTTCTTCTTAACCCTAGATTTATGATTTTCAATGAAAAGTAAACGTTTTGTATATTCAATTTCGCACGAATTGTTGAGTAATTGATTCATAATGTTTGAATTTCATGTGATACATGATCTTTCTCTATGTGATGGTTTCGAATGGGTGGTTTGTAGTGTTTGATAACGTGAAAACGTTAGGGTTAGAATTTAAGGTTTGAATGAACTATTTAATGACCCGTTTACCTTCTCCTATGCTATGTATTGATCTTGTACATGATTTTATGAGTCATTCTTGATTATGTCATTGAGTATTTCACTATGTATGATTATGAATATTCCATGATGAATAAGATTCTTGGAAGCAAGAGGTAAGTCTTCTAAGTGTGATTACTCTAAATGTTTATGTTAGCCTATAAACTATGATGCCATGTTATGAAAAGTATGTATGATGTTGCTATGTGAATATGCTGGGATATGAACATGTTACTTGATAGATTATGATTAGAATACGAATATGCAAGTTATGATACTCTCTTGTATGCTTTACACAAGAAAATTATGTCATGTAAATATCACAAAATAAAGGTTACTATGAAAGGACAATTCTCATCTAATCTAAAAGAGCTCATGATCATGTTATACAAGGAGATAATCTCCTATGACCTATGATAAGTTTATGATAAAAGAAAACTTAAAGGTTATTTCAAGAAAGGGACTTAAGCTAAGCACCGATGAACTAGATATGAGAAGTGTCTCTTCCCTAGCGGGAAGGTAGGTTCACAATGATTCTCATGAGATTGAGGCTACCATGTAATGTGGAACTATGGGTATCTAATACATCTCCTAGTTCTTGAACTATGTTGCCACCATAGGATACTAGCTAGTGGGTCCACCTAGAAAGCTATGTCATGTTAGGTTCTACTTTGGCCGGTAGACCACCTCTTTTCGGTGTGGGGAAGACACTGGATTCCATGTTTAGATCACATGGTCTATGTCGGTTAATGTGTATGTTCCCTCATGTAAAATAAAATACAAGTAAATGAACGTTGACTAGGGTGACTTGAGGAGTTTGCTTAGTATAGGTAGTGGTATGGGACGCTACCTAGACATTGCACAAGTTGACTCTACGGGAAGTCCTAGGAGATTATTCTTATGTAATATGATATCATGTAAAGTATGATGCTTATGATATATGATGTTACTCTTACATCAATGTTGATCCTTATGATGAATATGTTATTTGCTTATATTGTTATATGAGGTGATGACTACTTATGTTACAAGTATATGAAGCAAGTCTTTACTTATGGTCTCCTATCTTATCTACTTGGTTGTGTGGGGTTATGGGGCTTCACATGACCATTGCATTTGTAGGTTGGGGATAGGGTCATTGGTAAATATTTTGTATGTTGTGTCTATATGACCTATTGAATATGAAATGTTAACATGACTCTATGCGAGTATGTATTTGATTATGATCATGCTTTAAGTGATGAAATCCTTACTTGTATATGTTATATGGTATGTGCATTGAACATTTTCATATGACTTAGCATGTTTTCTAAGAAGATGATAAATGATTCTTTTTCATGCATGTCCCTATGTGTTATGTGCATATACCCATACTTAGTACATGTGGCGTACTAACCCCATTACTTTATTTTACTACAACTGTAGGTTCTGGCCGTTGAAGTTAAAGAGGTCGATTTGGAGAAGCTTGGAACTCATTCTCCAAGTCTTGGTAGGTCCTCATGTTCGGGACACTATCATTTATTTTCCAGGCTATGAAGACTTAATAGTTTTTAGAATACGTTATTCCGTTACGTTGTTTGGATTCTTTTGTATTAAGGCCTATATGACATATTGACTATTATTGGCTAAGTCCAGATTTGCACTCTTAGATGGTTTTATATATGTGAGACAAGTTTTAGAATATCGTATATCTTTATTAATCTTAATTATGAAGTCTAAGTATACTTCATTAGTATGTTAAAAGTTTTTAATTTTTCCACAATTTTTAATGATCACATGTTATGACGAATGCTAAGAGGTCTGCGACCTCTGAGAGGTTAACGACGTCGATCTCATCCGGGGTCTAGGATCAGGGTGTGGCAATAAGATTCTCTATGTTGTGGGTGTGACCTCAATGGAGAAGTCCGAGTTTGTGGCCTATCAACTCAAAGATGTGGCCCAAACTTGGTACGTGCAATGGCGGTATAATAGGGCACTTAGAGGTGGTCCGGTGACTTGGGAAATCTTCAAGAGGGCCTTCCTTGATAGGTTCTTTCCTAGAGAGTTGAGGGAAGACAAGGTGGAAGAATTCATCAACCTTCGTCAAGGAGGTATGAGTGTACTTTACTATTTCTTGATATTCACTAAATTGTCCAAGTATGCTCCATACTTGGTATCTAACCCAAGGGATGATATGAGTCGTTTTCTTACAAGGGTGTGTGAAGACATGGTAGAAGAATGTCGTTCGGCTATGCTACATGATAATATGAATATTTCTCGTCTCATGGTCCATGATCAACAAGTGAAAGAAAGTAGGTTCAGGAGGATGAATAGGGAGTCCAAGAAGGCAAGGTCATATGAAGGTGGTTCTTCAAAGGGTAGGCTTGACATTCAAGACAAGCCTAGATTCAAGAAGAGGTTTTCTAATCAAGTTCCCTTCAAATTTACCAAAGCTCGTGATGATAGGGTGTTTAAACCTAAGTTTCAAAAGGGAGGAGGTACTAGCTCACCAAGAAAGAATCCAATTTGTGGAAAGTGTGGCAAGAAGCATTGTGGTGATTGCCTTGTTGGGATGGACAATTTCTTTGGGTGTGGTAAGAGTGGCCACAAGGTTAGGGATTTCCTTAATTTGAAGGGGAAAAACAAAGGGAGTGGGCAAGCTCAAGCTAGTGGTTCTAATGTTGATATTCCAAAGAAGAATCGCTTTTATGCACTTTGCTCAAGGGGTGAACAAGAGAGTTCTCCCGATGTGGTGATCGGTACATTACAAGTCTTCTCTATTGATGTTTATGCTTTACTTGATCCAGGCGCTACCCTATCTTTTGTTACTCCCTTGATAGCTAGAAAGTTTGATATTTTTCCCAATATTCTAAATGAACCCTTCATGGAAATACCCCGGTAGGTCAGTTGGTGATTGCAAAAAGGGTATATAGAAATTGTCCTATAATGTTGCCCAATAGAGTTACTCTTATTGAATTAGTAGAACTTGATATGGTCGATATTAATGTCATTTTGGGAATGGATTGGTTGCATGATTGTTTTGCTTCCATTGATTGTAGAACAAGAATTGTCAAGTTCAATTTTCCAAATGAACTCGTCTTAGAGTGGAAGGGAGGAAATTCTATTACTAGAGGTTGTATCATCTCTTGTCTTAAGGCTTGTAAAATGATCTCAAAAGGGTGTTTATACCACATTGTAAGAGTCAAAGATTTAGACTCCGAAATCCTCCCATTGAGTTAGTCCCCGTAGTGAGGGAATTTTTGGAGGTATTTCCTAATTATCTTCCCGGAATCCCTCCCGAACAGGAAATTAGTTTTGGTATTGACTTGCTACCGGATACCAACCCCATTTCAATTCCTCCTTATCATATGGCTCCGGCCGAATAGAATGAGTTGAAGTCTCAACTCAAGGACTTACTAGACAAAGGCTTCATTAGACCTAGTATTTCTCCATGGGGTGCTCCGGTATTGTTTGTGAAGAAGAAGGATGGGTCCCTTAGAATGTGCATTGATTATTGCCAGCTCAATAAAGTCACCTTTAAGAACAAGTATCCTCTCCCTCGGATTGATGACTTGTTTGATCAACTCCAAGGGGCAAGCTACTTTTCTAAGATTGACTTGAGATCGGGGTATCACTAACTTAGGGTGAGAGGTGAGGATATACCAAAAACGGCATTTCGACCTAGATAAGGTCACTATGAGTTTGTAGTAATGTCCTTTGGTCTCACTAATTCCAGCGGCATTTATGGACCTAATGGATAGGGTGTTTTGAAGTTACCTAGATTCATTTGTCATTGTCTTCATTGACGATATCTTGGTATATTCGAAAAACGAGGGTGAACACATTGACCACTTGAGAGTTGTTTTGCAAGTGTTTAAGGAACACCAACTATTTTCCAAGTATACTAAATGTGAGTTTTAGTTGAGGTCGGTGGCATTTGTTAGTCATATCATCTCTAGTGAGGGAGTTGAGGTTGATCCAAGGAAAACCGAGGCGGTGAAAAATTGGCCTAAGCCATTGACTCCAACCGACATTAGTAGTTTCTTGGGTCTAGCTGGATATTATAGGAGGTTTGTGGATGGTTTTCTGTCCATAGAATCTCCTTTCACTACCTTGACCCAAAAGAGTGTGAAATTTGAGTGGTAGGAGGAATGTGAAAGAAGCTTCCAAATTTTGATGGATAGGCTTACTTCCACTCCGGTATTGACTCTACCGGAGGGTACTAAGGGCGTCGTGGTTTATTGTGATGCATATCGAGTGGGCTTGGGGTGTGTTATTATGCAACATGGGAAAGTAGTAGACTTTGCCTCTAGACAACTTAAGGTGCATGAGAAGAATTATCCAACTCATGATCTTGAGTTAGAGGCCATAGTATTTGCCTTGAAATTGTGGAGGAAATGTCTTTATGGGGTTCATGTGGATGTGTATACCGACCATAAGAGTCTTCAATATGTGTTTACTCAAAAGGGGTTAAATCTCTGACAAAGAAGATGGTTGGAATTGTTGAAAGATTACGATATGATTGTCTCTACCACCCCGGCAAAGCCAATGTGGTTGCGGATGCTCTAAGTCATATAAACATGGGTAGTGTGTCTCAAGTGGAAGAATCCAAGAAAGACCTAGTGAAAGATGTTCATGGGTTGGCTCGTTTGTGTGTTATATTGGATAATTCTCCAAATGGTGGTGTAATGGTCCATCATAACTCTGAATCATCTTTGGTAGTTAAGTGAAGTCTAAGCAACACCTTGATCAATCATTGATGGATTTGAAGGAATCAGTCCTTGGTAAGCTCAATGAGTCATTCTCCTTAGAGGGGGATGATGTCTTGAGGTATCAATGAAGGTTGTATGTGCCCAATATTGATGACTTGAGAAACCGGATTCTTGAGGAAGCTCATGGTTCCCATTATTCCATTAATGCAGGTTCTACAAAGATGTATCATGACCTTAGAGAAGTGTTTTGGTGGGAAGTCTTAAAAAGGGACATAGCGGAATTTGTTGCAAAATGTCCAAATTGCCAACAAGTGAAAGCCGAGCACTAAATGACAAGTTGTTTAATTCAAGAAATACAAGTTCCCACTTGGAAGTGGAAAGATATTAATATGGACTTTGTGGTAGGTTTTCTTTAGACAGAAAAGCAACAGGACTCCATATGGGTATTTGTGGATAGGTTGACCAAATCCGCTAATTTTATTCCTGTCAAGTCCACTTACTCGGCGGAGGATTATGCAAGGATCTTCATAGATGAGATTGTGTGTCTCCATGGTATTCCATTATTCATTATATCGGATAGGGGTGCACAATTCACATCTAGGTTTTGGAGGTCATTCCAAAAAGGGTTGGGTATAAAGGTGAAGCTAAGCACTATTTTCATCCCCAAATGGAAGGTCAAGCGGAGCGTACTATTCAAACCCTTGAGGATATGCTTAGAGATTGTATAATTGATTTCAAGGGAAATTGGGATAAACACTATCCTTTGTTTGAGTTTTCTTATAACAATAGTTACCATTCAACTATATCTATGGCTCTTTTCGAGGCCTTGTATGGTAAGAGATGTAGATCTCCAATTGGATGATTTGAAGTGGGAGAGTCTTCACTCTTGGGTACCAAATAGATTTATAAGACTTTGGAGAAAGTTCATATGATAAGGAATCAATTTAAAACAGCCTATAGCCGGCAAAAGTCTTATGTCGACCATAGGAGAAGAGACTTAGAAATTGAAGAGTGTGATAAGGTGTATCTAAAAATTTCACCCATGAAAGGAGTGGTGAGATTTGGCAAGAAAGGGAAGTTGAGTCCTCGTTGTGTGGGTCCTTATGAAATTTTACAAAAGGTTGGCAAGGTTGCGTACGAGTTGATATTACCTAGTGAATTGGCTTTGATTCATCCGGTGTTCCATGTCTCCATGCTTAAGAGGTGTATCAGTGATCCCGAGTCCATTCTTCCTATTGAGGGTCTAGGTGTGGAAGATAACCTCTCCAATGAGGATGTTCCGGTTGAAATCCTTGATAGACAAGTAAATAAATTGAGGAACAAGGAGGTGGCCTCCGTAAAAGTGTTATGGAAGAACCACCTAGTTGAGGGAGCAATATGGGAGGCCGAGGCTGATATGAAGTCCCGTTACCCTCATATCTCTTTGTTGAATAAGTTTAGTTGTTCCTAATAATAATGAAAATAATAAATAAATTAAAATTGACTTGTTTTACAAAGATATGCATAATTATGATAAAGGTTTTTGCTAAAAAGAAGTTTCATGTGAAAATGATCTTTTGCTCAATGTTGCAGTTATTTGTGTATTTGTGATGATGTATCCTATATGAAATTAGATTGAGCATGTTGATATGTTTTGAAAGAAATTTTGGCATAAGTGACTCTATATGTTGTGTTGAGCTCATGTTGTTGATTGAGAAGGTAGTTCCTCATCTTGTGGTTTTGAGCACTTATGTGGTGCAATTGATGTTTTGAGTTACTTTATGTAAATGCCATGTAGTCATGTTGATTTGAGTTGTAACTCATATTGATTTTGTATGTTCTTGGTTCGGTTGCTAGTATTGAGTCTATCCTTTCCCTTCAAAAGATTTTAAGTGTCATTTAGGGACGAATGTTCCCAAGGGGGATAATGTTAACACTCCGAAAGTCCAAAACCTAATCTAGAGCCTCACATGAGTGTCTAAGGTTTGTAACACTGTTTTAAGGTCAATAATAGTGTATAAAGGTCATTTAAGAAGTTTTAGGGTCAAGACATCAAGGAACATCCGGAGACTAGTGCAAGAGGTGCTAGTGTGCCTTAGTCTATTTGAAAAGGTTTTATGAGTCGGAAATTGATGAAATTTGGTGGAAAGGTGTGTAACATGTATTAGAATAGGTTTAGGTTAGAACATTTTGGGTACGACTCTCTAAGGACCACCTAAAGGGTCCTTGAGGAGGACCCTTCCATTTTAGCCAAAAGGCTGTCACAAGACAGTGTCCACCTACGACCTGCAGGTGACGAGGCGTAGCTCAATCGACGGGGGATCAATGCCTCTGTCGATGGACACTTATCCAATTTCAGGATATGTCCAAAAACACAACTCTCTGAATAAAACTACGGTTGCACAGGGCAATTGGGGTCTTGGCCGTCGACTGACCTACGGCCCGTAGGTCGGGGTCACGTAGGTAAGGCCTGTGAGTTTTCTTTTTTATTTTAATGGGTTCATATAATTTAGTTAGTTAGGGGTTTAATTAGTGACTAGGGGGTGGTTAATTAGGTTAGTTAATTAACTATATAACCTACCCTAAGTCTAAAAAATCACTTAACACCTCTAAATTCCCAAACCCAAATTGCTCTTCCTTTCCTCTACTTTCTCTCTCCCAAAGAAGAACTCCATTGAAGGGATAGGTCAAGGTATTTAGGGAAGCAAGAAGGGTAATTTTATCCATAAATATTCAACAATTAACAAGGTATGGGGTCCTTTCACCTTTGGATTATTTTCCCCAAAGGGTTCTTCCAAAATTGATTTCAAAAAGATGCGTTTCATGTGGGTTTCTTTCTAATACGAATTTTACCTTCTAAATTTTATTTTCTACGGTTTATTTTGATTATTATGCTTATAATATGATATATTATGATTCAATTATGCTAGTTATTGATGAATTAACCTATTATGAAAAGTAGATCATGAAATTGACCCAAGTCCCTAACCCTAGGTTATGTACTAGTGTTGAATTGAGTTGTAGTGATTCAATTGACTTCATTGTTGTGTTAATTACTATTGTGTGATGATATTACACCCATTTTTGGATTGAATTGTATGGTTGATGGTAAAACCTTGGATGATGGCTTGTGAAGGAGATTGGGTAAGTCTTTGTGATCTGTAACCTTTACTTCAATTATAGTGGCTTGTACTTGGTGATGAAGTTTAATTGAAGTATACCTTGTGATTGAATTAAGTAGGTGTTGGTATGATTATGCAATTGAAATGTCTTGATTTTGTATATTGTGAGATTATGTTAAGATGTAATGATATAAAGTTGGTGATGAAGTACCTATGTGCCTTACTATATTATGATGATGTTAAAGTGTTAATCTCACATGTGACAGTTGTAATGAAAGGTGTTCTCATGCAATTCCTATTGACTTAAAGACTATAACTATATAAGGAGCAGTCTCCTATGACCTAAACTAAGTTATGATTATTAATGAAAGACATTTCAAAAGGGACTCTAGCTTAGCACTGAGTGAACTAGTAGTGAGGAGTGTTCCTTCGCACATATGGAAGGTAGGTTCACTATTGTACACATGAGATTGAAGACTATAATGCATGTAGCATAAATATTGTCCCAAACACATCTCCTAGTTCTTGAACTATGTTGACCCCATAGGAATACTATCTAGTGGATCCACATAGATGTTATGTTTATGTTTTGGTACTATCTTGACAAGTAGTCCACCTTCTTTCGGTGTAGGGTTCTATGACATCAGATTCCACATTAGCTCATGTGGTATATGTCGGTTAAGGCAAGATTTTCCCAAAAGTAAAATGAAGTTATAAGGTTAACTCTAACTAGGATGACCTAAGGGGTTAGACTTTGTCTAGGTAGGGGTATGTGACTCTACCTATACATTGCACTAGTTAGACTTGAGGGAAGTCTTGGAAGAATGTTCCTATGTTCTTATGAATGTAAATAATATGCATATGTTGATCTTACATATTAATGACACTATATGATATTAGTTCCGCTTATGAACACGTTGATGGTCTCTATTGCTAAGTATGATGATGACTATTCTCGATGTATGGTTGGTTAATCTAGGCATTGCTTATGGTCCTTGTTTGGTTTACTTGGTTGAGTGAGGTTATGGGGCCTTACTTAGTCATTGCATTAGTGAACTTAATGGGGGTTTGTGAGTAAGGGTCTTGCTTAGGTTATGATGTCATGAACTCTTATGCATGCTTGTTGATGTTATAACTTGATGTTAGAGTTCCTTTGGTTATGTGCTCAATTATGTTGATATGCATGTTGACTTGACTAGACTTGATATTGTTGGTCTTGTGTTATACATGATCTTGACTTAAGGACTATGTGCTTATTGACTTGTATTGGTTCTTAATTGTGCATAAGGCTTTTCAAAGTGACTTTGCATGATTTTTGAAGAAATGTCCCTTTTTAGCATGATTTCTATGTTGTTTGTGCATATGGTTCCATACTTAGTACAGTGATTTGCTAACCACATTTCTCCCTTTTCCCCCCAACATTTTAGGTTCCGGTCGTAGAAGGTTTTGTGACCACTTTTGAAGGAAGGCTTGGATCATTTCTCCAAGTGTGGGTACGTCCTCAAGTTCCGAGGATGATGCATTTTTCTCATTCTACCTATGTTACATTGTTATAGTCTAAGGACATGTAACATTCCGGAAAATCACATGTCTAGTGAAGATCCCAATAGGTCTTTTAGAATGCGTATTGAGGATACATAGGCATTCCAATGCCCAATATTGAGAAATATTGGGCATAGTATAGAAAATTGGCTAAGGAGTATTAGCGAATTTCTATATAATACCCAAATAAGAAAAATATTGGGCATATTAGAAATATTGGCTTAAAGGGGTGTTAACCAATTTTCTAACATTAATGATGCTTGTTTAAGAATTGTACCTGCAATAAAGATTCTAAGCTAAAAACATAGATTTCCAAGTATTCACTGAGGTATGAGGCATCTAAGTGTCAAGCCTAGATACCATTCCACATGACCATCTTAAATGATCATGTAAATTAAGCAGTGCCCAAGAACATGGTGAGGGTCCTTGGGACAATAAGTAAACATTCCCAAAGGAACCATAAATAATAGTTAGTTAGGAAAGTACAACCAACACATGTGCAAGCACATGTGCAATACATGTGGAGAAGCGGTCAAAGGAGGGGACCACCCTAACCGAATTCGGTTAGGGTAGTTAGGGGGGAAAACGTGCACAAGGAACCACTCCATGTGGGGCCTAACTTCCTAACTAATTCTAGACTCTAACCTAGTGCCCTAAATAGCTAACTAACCTAGGACCAAATGAAATAAACTAATTAGTGCACCCGACAACCTAGGACTAAACTGGGTTGACACTAACCTAGTACTAGTTGAAGAGACAACCTAGTAGCTAACCTAGGATGGTCCAAAAGGTTAGTTATGGTCCTAACAACTTAGGGGTACTTTAGCAATTCCCCTAGGTTACCTAATTAATTCATTTATCAACTTAATTAATTAATTTAAAAGGGCTTAAACCGAAACTACAAAGGAAATTTCCTGATTTTGGTTAAGACAAGAAAGGAATAATCTAGTACCTAACCTAGGATGGTCCAAAAAGTTAGTTAAGGTCCTAAAACCTAGGTATACTTTAGTAATTACCCTAGGCTAATGAATTAATTAATTAACAACTTAATTAATTAACTTAAAGGGAAAAAACCGAAATCAGAAGGCAATTTCCAGATTTCGGTTAAAACAAGAAAAAGACAACCTAATACCTAACCTAGGATGGTTCAAAGGATTGGTTATGGTCCTAAAGACTTAAGGGTACTTTAGTAATTACCTTAGGTCACCTAATTAATTAAATTAGCGATTTAATTAATTAGTTTAAATGATCAAAATGAATTCTTACACTAACCTAGTACAACTCAAGAAACATCCTAGTACTTAACCTAGGATGGTCCAAAATGGTTACTTTTTGTTCCAATGACTTAGAGGTACTTTAGTACTTACCCTAGGTCCATAAATTAATTAAATTAAGGATTTAATTAATTAATATAAAGTCAAAATGTTTACCAAAACCATAGTCAACACCAATTTTCAGATTTGACTAAGTGTTATGTTCTCCCATGTTTAGTTAATTTAGGAGGAGCGTTTTGGTAATTGGTTAATTAGTTTATTAAATTAACTTATTAAACCTAAGTTGTATAATTCAAGATCAGTTATTAAACCTAAAAATCACGTTCAAACTCATAGAAAAAAAGGACGTAAAAACAGTAAGCAACAAACGCAAGAAAAAGGCAGAAAATTTATCGATTTCTCTAGGGCATTTTCAAGGTTTCTTCAAGGTTTCATTCAAGGTGTTCTTCGTAGATTAAGTTCTACATAAGGTATGGGTTTCTATCCTGGACTTCTTTCTCCAAGAGAACTTTCTTTCCAACGATTCAAAGATCTTGAAAACTAGGGTTGTTCCCGTGTTCTCGTCGAACTCCTTTGTCCCTAGTATCCTTTTCGTAGAGATCATGTTGTTGGTATGTGGTGCTGGCTGATCTTATGTGTAATGTTCTTTAATTATGAATTTCGATTAACCTATGAGGTTATGATCGTATAAAGTTAAGTGCTTAAAACGTGAATCATGAATCGACGATGTGTTAGTTACACCCGTAATTGTTTAAGTGTTGATGTGTTTGTCCGAATGTTGTCTTGCTGTTATTTTGATGTTATGAAGATGCTAAATTCATCAAATATTAGTATGATGCTGTCCAATATGTCTTAAAAACGTTACCCTAAAGTCATGAACTAAGATGGGTTAAGAGAATGATATTATGCTAAGATGTGTCCGAAAATGTTATGTATAAAGATAATTTCGGTCTGTTGTGCATACCTACTGTTAATGTGACTTGTTGATGAAGTTGTGTCCGTTAAATGATCATATTATGCTGTCCAAGATGTTTAAAAACGTTATGCCTAAAGTTATGTTATAAGGTTGGCTAAAAAGATCTCCATGAAATCATAAGTTGAATGAATGTTTGGTTTATGCCAATAAATTGGCTAACAATGTTTTGCCCCAAAAAGTTGAATGAAATTGGCTTGTAATGTTATTTTAAGATAACAAATTGGCCAATGACTAAGCCATACCAAATTAAGTATGGCCAATGTAAACTATGATGTTTCTTGTAATGCAAAAAGTTGGCTGCTCAACATGATAAATTATTATAATGTATTTATGAAGTAATTGGCATGGCTAGTGATAATGTTATGACAAGTAACTAGTGAAATTGGGATTTATGCCAACAAATTGGTTAGTAAAACATATGTCTAATCATATTACTTCCAACTCATGTAAAATCATACCATTCTCTACATCAATGAACTCATAACATAGGGTATGCTAATCAATGGGACAAGTCCCAACATACCCTATACTATCTTATATGACTAAAATGTTGGAATGCCAAATGAATAAGTACACCTAAGGTAATTCAATGAATCTATAACCAAGGGTATGCCAACAATTGGGACAAGTCCCAACATACTCTAACAAAATGAACTATGAAGATAATAGTATATCAAATGGTGTTCACAACATCCATAAATAATGAAATAAAGCTACCAAATGAATGTGAACAAGATGAAGTGAGTAATAACATAAATAAAGACTTAAAAGTCATGAAAGTGACCAGAATGAGGTGTTAAAGAAAGTGAGACAACTCTCACTTACACCTAAGACAACTATGTTAAAGATACTCACATAAGAGGGTGTTAGAACGTGTAAGACAAGTCTCATTAACACCTAAGGATGATATGTAAGGACAATTCACATTTCATCAATGTAAAGTAAGGATTATATGTAAGGATAATTCACATTTCATCAATATAAAGTAAGTATGATATGTATGGACAATTCACATTTCATCAATGTAAAATAAGGATGATATGTAAGGACAATTCACATTTCATCAATGTAAAGTAAGGATGACAGGTCATAAAAGAGTAAGTAAATCTCAATCTAGAAGAAAGCTTCCACAATACTTGAGTCAACTCTAAAAGATAAAGAAGATAATGAAAGTGAGCACAGCACCGATAGGCTAGTTATGAGTGGTGATGCCTTCCTTCGGGAAAGGCGGAGGTTCACGTAATTCTCATGAAGATGAGACTGTCAACCAAGGTGGGTATGGTTCTCCCTAAATCTCCTAGTCTTTGAACTATGACTAGCCAACATAGGAACTAGCCAATGATTTCCACCTAAGCGAGCTAGGTATGTTCGATTTCACTTTGGCCGGTGATTCCACCTATTTTCGGTGTGGGGAAGACACCGTATTTCATGTTTAACTCAAATGATATATGTCGGTTAATGCTCACGATATGTTCTTGGTTCACTATAGCCATGAGCCACTCCTTTTCGGTGTGGAGTGAATACTTGAGATGGATTCGCCTTAGTCGGGGATCACCCCTTTCCATGTGTGGGGCAGACACTGGATTCCATGAGTAGCTCACATTGTCTAAGATTCATTTTAACCGGTGAATCACCTATTTTCAGTGTGGGGAATACACTGGATTTCATGTTAAGATCGCATGATCTTATTCCTAATGATATCACTATGAAAGTGAGAACGAATGATGATGATGGAACGTATGTTCAAAGTGAGCAATGAAGAAGAGCTTAAGAATGTCAATTTCCAATGTCACACTCATGAAGTTTCAACAAATAATGGGCAAAGCCAAATAATATTGACTTATAATGACTTCTTATATGATGACAATAAAGGGAAGTAGAAACATAATGTTAACTAAATAACTCATAACTTCCCTAACATGAAAGTAATGAAACAGATGCATAGACAATAAAATTGGCTTATGAAATGTTTATGAATACTAAGAGTAAAGAATGACTCACTATAAGGTAGTGAAATCATTCCTTAGTCCTTCGATTACTTACATCGATTCATTGTGGGTATGGGACTACAATGAATTATTGCACTTGTAAGTAAAACATAGGACTAAAGGAATTATTGAACTACACAACAACAAGAAGAAAAAGACTAAAAATAAAACTAAGTATGGGGAAAGGAGCTCTCGGATTTGGAGGACTAGAATTTCAAATCTTCGCTCGAGTGGTTCTAAAATTATGTTGATGATACTAATGTCTTGTAATCATATAGAAAATGATTTGTATGCTTTGAATGCATTAAAATACATCATAATCATACCACAATTAACAATCACGAATTAGGAAAGTCTAATGACTAGACTTTCCAAAAATGGTATATTGCTTAGGAAGAAATTTCATTGATCATGCATAGACTTATGTGTATGTGTGAATACGCCCATACTTAGTACAAGTGGTGTAATAACCCCCTACTATTTACTATTTTTATAGGTGCAGGTCAGAGAGCAGATTGACGACACTTGCAGCGGTTTGAACTTCAGCGTTTCTCCGGACCATTTGGTAGGTCCTCTTAATTTCGAGGATGCTACAAGCATTAGTCCAGCTTTAGATATAGACATAGCTAGTGGATGTTGTCCCTAGAGTTTCTTTCATATTTCATTTCAAACTGTTTTGATGTAAGGCCGTGTTTGGCAAACTATTTACAATATATTCATCTTCAGTTTTGAATTGATTCCTTATAATAGATGGTTGTCCTCTTTATGTTGATCTTAGTATATGATGAATACATGTAATGACTATATGAAGTCTAAGTAAACTTCATACACCTAAAAAGTTTAAAAGTTTCCGCAAATTTAACTAGATGAATGTGATGAATGCAAAATGAGGCTTGTCTGCGACCTCTGAGAGGTCAACGACGCCGGTGGCGATTCAGATTCCAGAATCCGGGTTGTTACAAACTTGGTATCAGATCATGAGGTTAAATTACTAAGGAACTAAAGCTCAACACAACCACGTTACGTAGTTTCTGACTTATAGTTGTGAAGCGTGCCACAATCATGACTTAGAGACTACGCGATGATAGGAAATTCTCCCTTCTTACTCTTTATCGTGCTATCTAGAGCTGTGACACTTTGTTTCATTCTAAGTATCTAACTTCCTTGTTGTGTGAGCACGTAGAAGAATATATACAAGAATTAGGATGGCCAAGTGGTCTAAGGCGCCAGACTCAAGATCTAGCCTTCCCAAGAACGGGCCATAATGGAAATGCCCAACGTGGATGAAAGACGTGTGGTGAGTGTGGCTGTTCGCATGGAGGTGAATGCATGGTAATGTCTAAAAGCCTACTATGAGTATTGATGAGGAGGAGAAGGATAAGTTGACTGCATACCAACTCAAGAATATGGCTTAGACATGGATTTGCTTCATAAGTGTTACGCTATAATAGACTATAGAAACAGGGTAGTAAGGCTTCAGTTTCCAAATAAGTTGGGTTAAAATGAGAAGAGCGTGGTTCAAATCCAACAGGACAACAAGATGTTATCTAAGAGGTTAGATATACTCTTCCTAGATCTGGTTTATGTTTAAGAAACTCTAAGTTTAAGTGCTTTAGTAGATTTGGTGTTATAAGTCACTAATCGTATGTCTTATAATAGCACTATGTGCGTTAAAACGAAGTTCTGTTGAATTTTTTATGTTGCTGTTTTTGTGTAGCATAGGCGTGTTTTATGTGCTGCATGATTTGTAATGTGCATTAAGTTAAGTGTGATTGAGAAGGAAATCCTTAATCTCAAATATGAAGCTTCAGATAAGCTTAATGATATGCATCATCCAAATAAGTGTGAATGAGATATTCACAAAAGAGAAACGTTTAAGTAAGATAAAGTAACCTTTGAATGTCACCCTCTTTGTTTAAATGATGTGTAAGTGTCATTTGGGGACAAATATTCCTAAAGGGGGATAATGTAACATTCCGGAAAATCACATGTCTAGTGAAGAGCCCAATAGGTCTTTAAGAATGCGTATTGGGGATACATATGCATTCCAATGCCCAATATTGAAAAATAGTGCGCATAGTATAGAAAATTGGCTAAGGAGTATTAGCCAATTTCTATATAATACCCAAATAAGCAAAATATTGGGCATATTAGAAATATTGGCTTAAAGGGGTCTTAGCCAATTTTCTAACATTAATGATGCTTATTTAAGAATTGTACCTGCAATAAAGACCCTAAGCTAAAAACATAAATTTCCAAGTATTCACTGAGGTATGAGGCATCTAAGTGTCAAGCCTAGATACCATTCCACATGACCATCTAAAATGATCATGTAAATTAAGCAGTACCCAAGGACATGGTGAGGGTCCTTGGGACAATAAGTAAACATTCCCAAAGGAACCATAAATAATAGTTAGTTAAGAAAGTACAACCAACACATGTTCAAGCACATGTGCAATACATGTGGAGAAGCATCCAAAGGAGGGGACCACCCTAACCGAATTCGGTTAGGGTAGTTAGGGGGAAAAACGTGCACAAGGGACCACTCCATGTGGGGCCTAACTACCTAAGTAATTCTAGACTCTAACCTACTGCCCTAAATAGCTAACTAACCTAGGACCAAATGAAATAAACTAATTAGTGCACCCGACAACCAAGGACTAAACCGGGTTGACACTAACCTAGTATTAGTTGAAGAGACAACCTAGTAGCTAACCTAGGATGGTCCAAGAGGTTAGTTATGGTCCTAACAACTTAGGGGTACTTTAGTAATTCCCCTATATTACCTAATTAATTAATTTAGAAACTTAATTAATTAATTTAAAAGGGCTAAAACCGAAACTACAAAGGAAATTTCCAAATTTCGGTTAAGACAAGAAAGGGACAACCTAGTACCTAACCTAGGATGGTCCAAAGAGTTAGTTAAGGTCCTCAAAACCTAGGCATACTTTAGTAATTACCCTAGGCTAATTAATTAATTAATTTAGCAACTTAATTAATTAATTTAAAGGGAAAAAACCGAAATCACAAAGCAATTTCCAGATTTTGGTTAAAACAAGTAAAAGATAACCTAGGATGGTTCAAAGGATTGGTTATGGTCCTAACGACATAAGGGTACTTTAGTAATTACCTTAGGTCACCTAATTAATTAAATTAGCAATTTAATTAATTAGTTTAAATGATCAAAATAAAATTCTTACACTAACCTAGTACAACTCAAGAAATATCCTAGTACTTAACCTAGGATGGTCCAAAAGGGTTACTTTTTGTTCCAATGACTTAGGGGTACTTTAGTACTTACCCTAGGTCCCTAAATTAATTAAATTAAGGATTTAATTAATTAATATAAAGTCAAAAGACCAAAACTATAGTCAACACCAATTTTTAGATTTGTCTAAGTGTTATGTTCTCCCATGTTTAGTCAACTTAGGAGGAGCGTTTTGGTAATTGGTTAATTAGTTTATTAAACATAAATTGTATAATTGAAGATCAGTTATTAAACCTAAAAATCAAATTCAAACTCATAGAAAAAAAGGATGGAAAAACAGTAAGCAATAAATGCAAGAAAAAGGAAAAACATTTATCGATTTCTCTACGACGATTTCAAAGTTTCTTCAAGGTTTAGTTCAAGGTGGTCTTCGTAGATTAAGTGCTACATAATGTATGGGTTTCTCTCCTGGACTTCTTTCTCCAAGAGAACTTTTTTCCAACGATTCAAAGATCTTGAAAACTAGGGTTGTTCTCGTGTTCTCGTCGAACTCATTTGTCCCTAGTATCCTTTTCGTAGAGATCATGTTGTTGGTTTGTGGTGCTGGCTGATCTTATGTGTAATGTTCTTGAATTATGAATGTCGATTAACCTATGAATTTGTGATAGTATAAATTTAAGTGCTTAAAACGTGAATCATGAATCGACGATGTGTTAGTTACACCCGTAATTGTTTAAGTATTGATGTGTTTGTACGAATGTTGTCTTGTTGTTATTGTGACGTTATGAAGATGCTAAATTCATCAAATATTAGTATGATTCTGTCCAATATGTCTTAAAAACGTTACCCTAGAGTCATGAACTAAGATTGGTTAAGAGAATGATACTATGCTAAGATGTGTCCGAAAATGTTATGTATGAAGATGATTTCGGTCTGTTGTGCATACCTATTGTTAATGTGACTTGTTGATGATGTTGTGTCCGTTAAATGATCATATTATGCTGTCCAAGATGTTTAAAAACGTTATGCGTAAAGTTATGTTATAAGGTTGGCTAAAAAGATCTCCATGAAATCATAAGTTGAATGAATGTTTGGTTTATGCCAATAAATTGGCTAACAATGTTTTGCCCCAAAAAGTTGAATGGAATTGGCTTGTAATGTTATTTTAAGATAACGAATTGGCCAATGACTAAGCCATACCAAATTAAGTATGGCCAATGCAAACTATGATGTTTCTTGTAATGCAAAAAGTTGGCTGCTCAACATGATAAATTATTATAATGTATTTATGAAGTAATTGGCATGGCTAGTGATAATGTTATGACAAGTAACTAGTGGGATTTATGCCAACAAATTGGCTAGTAAAACATATGTCTAATCATATTACTTCCAACTCATGTAAAGTCATACCAATATCTACATCAATGAACTCATAACATAGGGTATGCCAATCAATGGGACAAGTCCCAACATACCCTATACTATCTTATATGACTAAAATGTTGGAATGCCAAATGAATAAGTACACCTAAGGTAATTCAATGAATCTATAACCAAGGGTATGCCAACAATTGGGACAAGTCCCAACATACTCTAACAAAATGAACTATGAAGATAATAGTATGTCAAATGGTGTTCACAACGTCCATAAATAATGGAAATAAGCTACAAAATGAACGTGAACAGGATGAAGTGAGTAATAACATAATAAAGACATAAAAGACATGAAAGTAACCAGAATGAGGTGTTAAAAAAAGTGAGACAAGTCTCACTTACACCTAAGACAACTATGTTAAAGATACTCACATAAGAGGGTGTTAGAACGTGTGAGACAAGTCTCATTAACACCAAAGGATGATATGTAAGGACAATTCACATTTCATCAATGTAAAGTAAGGATGATATGTAAGGACAATTCCCATTTCATCAATATAAAGTAAGGATGATATGTATGGACAATTCACATTTCATCAATGTAAATAAGGATGATATGTAAGGACAATTCACATTTTACCAATGTAAAGTAAGGATGACAGGTCATCAAAAGAGTAAGTAAATCTCAATCTAGAAGAAAGCTTCCACAATACTTGAGTCAACTCTAAAAGATAAAGAAGATAATGAAAGTGAGCATAACATCGATAGGCTAGTTGTGAGTGGTGATGCCTTCTTTCGGGAAGGTAGAGGTTCACATATATCTCATGAAGATGAGACTGTCCACCAAGGTGGGTATGGTTCTCCCTAAATCTCCTAGTCTTTGAACTATGTCTAGCCAACATAGGAACTATCCAGTGATTTCCACGTAAGTGAGCTAGGTATGTTTGGTTTCACTTTGGCCGGTGATTCCACCTCTTTTTGGTGCGGGGAAGACACCGAATTTCATGTTTAGGTCACATGATCTATGTCGCTTAATGCTCACGACATGTTCTTGGTTCACTATAGCAGTGAGCCACTCCTTTTCGGTGTGGAGTGAACACTTGAGATGGATTCGCCTTAGCCGGGGATCACCCCTTTCCATGTGTGGGGCAGACACTGGATTCCATGAGTAGCTCACATGGTCTAAGATTCATTTTAACCGGTGAATCACCTATTTTCAGTGTGGGGAATACACTGGATTTCATGTTACGCTCGCATGATCTTATTCCTAATGATGTCACTATGAAAGTGAGAACGAATGATGATGATGGAACGTATGTTCAAAGTGAGCAATAAAGAAGAGCTTAAGAATGTCAATTTCCAATGTCACACTCATGAAGTTTCAACAAATAATGGGCAAAGCCAAATAATATTGGCTTATAATGACTTCTTATATGATGCCAATAAAGGGAAGTAGAAACATAATGTTAACTGAATAACTCATAACTTCCCTAACATGAAAGTAATGAAACAGACGGCATAGCCAATAAAATTGGCTTATGAAATGTTTATGAATACTAAGAGTAAAGAATGACTCACTATAAGGTAGTGAAATCATTCCTTAGTCCTTCGATTACTTACATCGATTCATTTTGGGTATGGGATTACAATGAATTATTGCACTTGTAAGTAAAATATAGGACTAAAGGAATTATTGAACACACAACAAGAAGAAGAAAAAGACTAAAAATAAAACTAAGTATGGGGAAAGGAGCTCTCAGATTTGGAGGATTAGAATTTCAAATCTTCGCTTGAGTGATTCTAAAATTATGTTGATGATACTAATGTCTTGTAATCATATAGAAAATAAGTTGTATGCTTTGAATGCATTAAAATACATCATATTCATACCACAATTCACAAATAACAAATTAGGAAAGTCTAATGACTAGACTTTCCAGAAATGACATGTTGCTTAGGAAGAACTTTCATTGATCATGCATAGCTTTATGTGTATGTGTGCATACACCCATACTTAGTACAAGTGTTGTACTAACCCCCTACTATTTACTATTTTTATAGGTGCAGGTCAGAGAGCAGATTGACGACACTTGCAGCGGTTTGGACTTCAGCGTTTCTTCAGACCATTTGGTAGGTCCTCTTGATTTTGAGGATGCTACAAGTATTAGTCCAGATTTAGATATAGACATAGCTAGTGGATGTTGTCCCTAACATTTCTTTCATATTTCATTTTGAACCGTTTTGATGTAAGGTCATGTTTGGCAAACTATTTACAATATATTCATCTTCAATTTCGAATTGATTCCTTATAATAGATGGTTATCCTCTTTATGTTGAGCTTAGTATATGATGAATACATGTAATGAATATATTATGTCTAAGTAAACTTCATACACCTAAAAAGTTTTAAATTTTCCGCAAATTTAACTAGATGAATGTGATGAATGCAAGATGAGGCTTCTCTGCGACCTCTGAGAGGTCAACGACGCCGGTGGCGATTCGGATTCCAGAATCCGGGTCGTTACAGGACACTCATTTCACTCTTGTTGTTTCAAGATATTGTTGTAAGCCCTAAGTGGCATTTATACATTTGTGTAAGGGTTATGCCCATATTGTTCTATTCCGTTTAGATGGTTTAATATGAGACATCCCTATTAAGACTATATTGTGTATCTTATATATATATATATATATATATATGTGTGTGTGTGTGTGTGTGTGTGTGTGTGTGTATGTGTGTGTGTGCGCGCGCGCCATAAAAGTAGAAGACTATGTAATCTTCTAATATGAGGAGTCTAAGTAAACTCGCTATGAATATATTATTAGTAAGCGAGAGGACTAAGTAAATCTCATGAAGCAGATGTTCATGAAAAGTTTTAATTTTCCACACTTTTTAACCTATGAATGTAATGATAAATGCTAAGAGGCTAGTCTTAGTCCTCTCCGAGCACGAAGATGCCGTTAAGTCTAGGGGGTGCTCCCCGGATATGACATAAGTTGTTGATAAAGAGTAAGTGAGAAGACAGAAGTTTCACAATTAAATACGCAAGAAATTTTATATTTTATTTACGCTACCCCGAACAAGCATAAGATGTGCGGAAAATAAAGTTTTGAAAATTGAGTAGGTTATAAATAAAAGTTTTTAAAAAATATATATGTTTCTTTATAGGGATGATACCACGATATTGTTAATAACACTCCTCCACCATAGAAACAATTTTTATTTGAGATCGTTCCTAGAAAAAATTAATAATAGTTTATATTTGGAAGATGATTAAAAAGATTTCGTTTACACATAAGCACAAAAATATTTACTTACACATAATCCCTTTTAAAAATCATGGGTAGATGATACTCCCGGAGACGCATCAGCTTAATCTAAAAAATTAGAATTAGACTTCGTAATTCTTTTTTACTTTCCCACTAACTATATGTTAGGAGATAGCATTTTTATAATTTCTAAAAGTCATGTTCAATCTAGATTTTTAAATAGAATGCACTGCACAATGATTTTTGACTAAGAAATAAGGCCAAGATGATATTTGCATTTAAAAAGCGGGCAGAAAATTACTCAAATGCAGCAACAGAAGGTCAACAATGCAAAATAATTATTTTTTTTGAATGGCAAACAATATATTCAATGAAGAATTATTATCTTAGACAAAATTATTTTATCAGGATAGATTAGTTATATGCAATTTATATTCAGAAAACATAATTACTATGCTAAGTTAACTCATAACAGGCAAGAAGTCAATATGTAGGTCAAAATTAATTTCTTATTTTAATATATAAGACCTATAGGCATGATTTTCTAAATGTGGAGATGTTGAAAATTTATAATTTTCAAGAAAAACATTATAGACAAGGTTTCTAATTATTATTTTAACAAATTAGCATGTGAGACAAGATTCAAAAAGTAGTTCAAGATCGTAAAAAATTTAACGCATAATTACGATATTGAATTAAAGGATCGGGTTATAGACAGGGTTGAGTTTAAGCCATTTGTTAAGATATTCCAATATGTTGGCCTATCCTCTCTTAATCACACATACATAAAATAAAAAAAATAGAAATAAAACATTTTGCATGTATTTCCCCCTCCCCTTAGATAATCCCCCATATTATATTATATATAGAGTTAGAGAGTTACTACAAGATTATTACAAAAATCAAAATAGCAAATAAAATACAACAAATATTATGAATAAAATTGGATCTTGTCCAATAACTTCTCTGGCTCTTCAAACTTGAAATCAACTCCGAACCTGCTAAAGTAAGAGACACACAAACATAGCACATAAAACAACATAATATAAGTAAACTAATACCAATTATGGACAGATTCATCATACATATATTTATTTCATACAAACAAACAACAATTTGTATAAGTAAGCATGACAATGATAATGTCACATAAAGAGGGAAGAATGAAACTGACCCAGGTGCTTTCCTAAAAAATCCTCATATAAAATTGCACAGTTAACTAATTATAATGCAAAGCCAAAATTAACTAACGAAGAAGACGAACCAGTTGAGCAGTTTATATTATCAGCAATGAAGTATTTAGCAAGGATTTCAATCCACAACTGTCACATCCGTGGAGCACCCCCTAGAAGTAACATGGCGTACATGACCTCTCGGAGGTCTTATACGAGCCCATAGTTAACATTCATCGCATTGTCATAGTAAATTTAGCGGAAAATTTAAAACTTTTCATAGCACATCATATGCTAGAAACATCACTTCATATATATATAGATAAAATATAAGTCATAATACATATTTAGACCTTAAGTATCTTTTTCATCCTAAACTCAACATCATAAGAGTACTTTAGGGACACGGCCCTTACAACATAATACATAAATATAATACTAAAGAACTTTACAGTAAACTAAACATTAGGACATCCTTGGACTTAAGGATTCCTTTCCTTGAGCATGAGAATCACATATCAAGCTCCTCATTTATAGAGACATCCTTTAAGCATACATAACCTACACTTTGTGTAAAAAGTAGGGAAGAATGTAGTTAGTACAAGAATGCACTAAGTATGGCAACCATGCAAAAACATGCATTTAAAAGGGACATTTTCTTGAAATCATACTTTATGCCTTTTTGAGTAAATCTTCATAAAACCTTTATACAATAGCATTTATATCATTCACATGCTTCATATAGGCATATTCAAAAGCCAAACATCATATAAGATCACATATAGAATTTAAGCCACTTTTAGGGTCACTTTACAGTGAACTATTTTGCTTTACAGTGAACTTCCCTTCTTCTAATTTCTAGTCTTCCCAAGTATCCCTCTAGTGATACTTGGTGCAATGTATCACCTTAAGGCTACGAGGAAACCATACATACGTACACAAGCCAAAACATACCATTATAGAGAATAGCACACCACAAGACATCTTCAAGTTAAGACCATAAGGCATTACATGGATCTTTACTTATTATTTACATATACCAATTTCACTTCACATAGAACATTCAAAGACCTTACTCATAATCCCAATCTAAGTCTACTAGTGCAATGTACAGGTGTAGCCCCATAACCTCTCACATACTTAGTAGACCTATCATGAGACCACAAGTCTTACCATTCAAATTATACCTCAACAAATAAGTGAAGACAACTTCATTCATATCAACAACCTTCGTCATATAGTCATTAAGACCAACATAGTGCATATAAGAATAAAACCACATCATATAGACTCATACCATGCACATCTTAATAACAAGTAGACCAATACTACCAATTCATGCATAAGGAACATATACATAGTCACATGCATTAGAACACCTTCCTAGGACTCCCTTAGATATCTACTTGTGCAATGTCTAGGTGGGTTCATTACTTCCACCTATCCTAAGTATCTTCTCTTAGGTTATTCTAGTTAGGGTCCTTAGTCATTTACTTCCATTGTCCATTTTACTTTAGGAAAACTATAGCCTTAACCGACATTAAGACCATGGGTGCTAAACATGGAATTTGGTGTTGTAGAGCCTTACACCAATGGAAGGTGTTCTTACCTAGCCAAGGTAGAACATTAACACATGCTAGCATCTTTAGTTGATATCACTTGCTAGATCCTTTGTGGCAAGCATAGTTTATGGAACTTGGGGGCTGTCATGGAAACATCACTCTACTCCCTTTTTGGGTCATGAGGCTATCCACCCCATGAGGACCGTTAGTGGACCCTTTAGCCTTCCCTCCTTAGAAAGGTGTCACCCCCTCATCTACAAGTTCACTCGGTGCTCAGCTAAGTTCCCTTTATTGAAAAGCCTTTCTTATCATTTCTTTATAAAACATAGGCTTAGGAGAGTCATCCCCTCATATGCTTAGCTTATAGGTCATAGATCAGATTTCATCAACCTAAATCATGTGAGAAACCCTTTAACATGGACATAGCATATGTAATAGCACTATCTAGTTAATGATACACTTGAGAACATCTTTCAAGGCGCCTCTATTGACTAGATCATCATTCATGTGTGTGTATACATATATATGAGCACTCCTTTCACACAAACACATTAAGACCACACATGACCTTGCATTCATATTCATGCACATAGATAACTAAACCTAGGAACTATCCTATCAAGGCACACATGTGATATGCATAGGCAAGGTCCCATACCCTTGCCCATGCTAGTACACCTATCAAGTCATCCTAGTTAAGGAACCACATATCATACTTTGATAGACATAAGCTTAACATGCATAGTAGTAGACTCTAGTAAATATGAGTACAACCTTTCATTAGACACCATGAACCTTTACTACATTGTAAGCATGCATGTAGAGTGAGGGTCTGTGTGAATTGGTCAACATGATCACATAATGGCTATTAACAACACATTGAGGAATCCACCCTCTTAGGACCACAATACACGTTCGAGCATAGATCACATAACACACAATAGCATATGAGACAAGTCAACTTCATATTACACTTAAGACTCTTAACTTTTGTTATTCATGGATTCACATAGGGGTACATAGGTAAGGGATTATTAACCATTTTAACTCATCAATGGAATCACCTACACTTTATCATAACATATATATGCACATGCTTATACAATAGCCATACAACCTAGATCACAACTAGAATAGGAAAGTAGGCATAAACTTCTCATAGTATGATCATCATAACCACAAACTCATATATTCATCAAATTGCCTTCAAGGCCATAGTAAATACACATATAATGATAATAAAGTAAACACCGCCAGCATAAGTGGACCATACCACACCATTCCATACAAGGCTTCAACAACTACAATAATTTAGAAAAGTAGAGAAGTAGAAGAGTAGAGCAATTCTTACCAATCCTTTAGTCTTTGGTCATCATTGACCATTACTACTCTTTAATCAATAAATAAAGTATAGGGCAGTAGCTAAACTACAATAATCATATACGAAGTCATGCATAGGCTACTACAAGACCAAGCTACAAACTAGTGCAACACATCACCAACATACTAGAAAGTAGAAGGACATAGACTATTAACCAATTTCACATGCATGGATCATCAATCATATTTCAACAATAGTATCAATCTAGGGCAGTATCTAAAGACATAATAAACAAGTCTAACTCATGCTTTATCTACCCTAGAATTAAGATAATATAATGTACATTACAACATTCAATTCATAGGCTAGAAGAACCTAGATCAATTCATGCCAAGACTCCTTTACTTTGATCATCAAAGATTCATACCACAATTCATTAATAACAACAATATAAGGCATTAGCTATAATCATCTTCACCTAATCGAATTCAACATTCAATCATTATAAAGGCAATGTTACAGTGAATACCTAGAGATCTAAGCTAGTAATATTCAAATCTTCATACATTGATCCACATGGATCCTTCATCATCAATTCATCATCAATACATGTAAATAAAAGTTGACATAAGCAATTCAACGTAATAGAATCACGATTCAACCAATAACAAGCCACAGCCACAATGCCCATGCAAGGACCAAATCGAGTTTCGGAAGGGACATGGATTCATCATGCAATTGGATTGAAAATCATGTTAAAATCAATACATTATCATCAATTTATAATGATTTCGCCATTAAAAACATTTTTTAAAAAAACCCATGGCTAGATTGAAGAAGAAGAGATTTGATCATATTTTCTCTTTGAAAACTTTGAGATTAACTCTCCAAGTGAAAGGTTACTAGAGATGAAGGATCACCATACTTTTATCTAGATGAAAACCTCTAAAACATGATGAAAAAAACATAAGAATCCAAGATCCAAGCTATTCTTGAGCTTCACCATCAATGGAGGTTTCTAGGGAGAATTGGTTTTGGAGGGAAAGTCTAATTTGTGTGAATTGGTTTGCGAATGGGTTGATCACGTGTTTGATCACTTATATACACCCAAAAATCACCAAATAAATCATGTAGGTTCAGGTTAGGACGTGGAATAAATTTCCCATTCACCCCTTAAATAAAACAGTCGCAGGCATGCAGTTGCAGGCAACCATCGACGGACAGCATCGACTGGACGATGGGGCGTCCTGCTGCTCCGTCGTTGGTGACTGCAGCTTCCTCTTGGTGGCTTCAGCTCCTGAGGCTAAGTGTCAGCCTACGCCCCAAATCGACGGGGCGTCGATGGACTGACGAGGTGTCAATAGAGCTCGTCGATTGACACTGCCAAGGCAGTGTCTTGACAGCCTTTGGGTCCTTCTTGTAGTCCCTTTTGCGGGGCCCTTGGGAAGTCGTACCCGTACGTTTTCAGCGTAAATATGAACATTAACAAGTCAAGGACCTTACACATCAGTTTCACCCAAAACAATTACACGTAACACGTCTAAACATGCTAGGCCCCATCAAGACACACACATGCATGTCTCAAGGACTATCTTACGAATGTCTTGGACGTTTGACCTCTAAACTTCATGAAACTCCATATACTGCCTATAAAAATCATTATAACTCATTTTAAGACTTCATAAGCTCATGAAATACAAATATAAGCACGTATAGACACATGAGGCACATAGGTGACTAGTCGTCGAACGTCTTGGTCGTCCCTTGACGTTTGACTTCCAAATCACCTCAAACTTTACACACTGCCTCAATGCCATATTATAAACCATTTTAGTACCTTAGACCCTGATGATGAACATTTTAGGCTCTAGACACCCTAACTCATTTTGGGGGTCTTACATCAACAACAACACAACAATAAAGAATGCACAAAGTTTCCCCTAAATCTTCTTCTTTTTGAGAGGAGAGAGTATTATATTTTTTTTTGGTGTTAAAATGTGAGAGTATGTTATGAATGCAGAACCGGTCAGGATTGAGATACCTTTTGATAAGGATTTAAATGGACGGACGAGATTAAGATGGGATTTGAGAGTTGGATTGGAATAGCCAAAATTGAAATAAGAATTGGCCAGAATTGAAATGAAAGGGTGGTTATGATTGGAATTGGTATGGCTAGAATTGAATAAATTTTAATATAATGCGCTAAGATTTAAATAATTTTGATGAAAATTAAGTAATCACTATCCAATTAAAATACTACATATGTTAAAACATTTTTATATAATTGCAAAAAACTTATATTTTAAAACATTTGAATGAAATAAACATTTTGAGTTTACTAATAATTTTAAAAATATTTTAATAATATTTACAATAATTTTATAAAATGTGCATACTAAATATAATTTATTTATTTTTGATAAAATCTACGAAATTATAAACTCGAAATGTATTTTAAAAAAACTTATTTAATCGAATAACATTCATAAAAAAGGTTAAAGGTCGGTCAAAATTGGTTGTCAACAGCTATTCTCTCGCGCCCCATTTTTTACAAAATGGGTTTTGATGCACGACCTAATAACTCTTATGGATTTGGTTTGAAGAGTCGCCACCTAACGGATTAAGGCACGTTCAGGCATCTATCTAACCTAAGTAAGTCTAACTAAGGTCAACGAACCAGAGAAATGGGTAAGAGTTTAAATTACCTCGAGGGGAAAGTGTTAATCATCCCTAGAGGTCTACAAATGTGGATCCCGGCCATATCTTATGCAGTTTATGTGGGGGTTACAAGTAGCGAATAAGGTCACTTTATTATTTAATTAGTCAATTAATCAGGCTTACTAAGTAGTAACATAATATTAAACAATTAAAACTATTTTATTATTTTAATTCATTAATTAAGCATGCAAGGCTAGGTGATTATAATATTAAACAATTAAGATCACTTTATTTATTTATTTAGTTAATTAAGCATGTAAAACTAGGCGATAACATAATACTAAACAAATAAGATAACTTTATTAGTTTAGGTAATTAGTTAAGCATGCATAACTAGGTGATAATATTAGACATAACAAATACCAAACGGTTGATAAATGGATAAGCGAGGAGACATAAATTACACAATTAAGTAAGCAAGCAAGTTTATATTTTATTTAAGTTGCTATAAACAAGCATAAGATATCTGGAAAATAAAGTTTTGAAAATTTAGCAAGTTATAAATAGAAGTTCTTTTTTTAAAAAAATGTTTGTTTATCTATAGGGATGATACCACGATATTGTTAGTTGCGCTCCTCCACCATAGAAACAATTTTTATTTGAGGTTGCTCTTAGAAAAAAAAATAGCTTATATTTTGAAGATGATTAAAAAGATTTAGTTTACACATAAGCACAAAAATATTACATACACATAATCCCTTTTGATAATCATGGGTATATGGTACTCCCGGGGACGCTCTTAATTTAAAAATTGTAATTAGATGTTGTAATTCTTTCTTACTTTCCCACTAACTATAGGTTATGAGATATTATTTGAATTGTTTTTAAAGTCATTTCAATCCTAATTTATAAAAAAGAATGGATTTAACAATTATTTTTGACTAACAAATAAAGCCATGATGATATTTGCAATTAAAAAATGGGCAAAAATATATCAAAGTCAGCAACAAATTCTCAACAACGCAAAATAATTTTTTATTTTTTAAAAATAGGCAAACAATTTATTCAATGAAGAATCATTATCTTAGACAAATTTATTTTATCAGGACATATTAGTTATATGTAATTTATATTCAGAAAATATAATGAATATGATTATTTTAACTCATAACAGGCAACAAGTCAATATGCAAGTCAAAATTAATTTTTTATTTTAATGCATAAATATACTAAAAATTATACAAAACCTATAGGCACGATTTCTAAATGAGAACATGTTGAAAATTTATAGTTATCAAGAAAAACACTATAGAAAAGGTTTCTAATTACTATTTTAACAAATTAGCATGTGAGACAAAATTCAAAAAAGAGTTCAAGATTGTAACAAATTTAACATATATTCACGATAGTTAATTAAAGGATCGAGTTATAGACATGGTTGATTTTAAGCCAATTGTTAAGATATTCCGATATGTTTGTCTATCCTCTCATAATAACACATACATAAAATAAAAATAGAAATAAAGCATTTAGCACGTATGTCCCCATCCCCTTGGACGATCCTCCAAATTATTTCATATATAGAGTGAGCGAGTTACTACAAGATTATTACAAAAATCAAAATAGCAAATAAAATACTACATATATTAAGAATATAATTGGATCTTGTCCAATTACTCCTATGGCTCTTCAAACTTGAAACTAAGTCCGAACCTGCTAAAGTAAGAGACACAGAAACATAGCACATACAACAACACAATATAAGTAAACGAATACTAATTATGGACATATTCATCATACACGTATTTATTTCATACATACAAACAACAATTTGGAAAAGTAAGCATAATAATAATAATGTCACATAAAGAGGGAAGAAAGAAACTGACCCGGATGCTTTTCTCAAAAATCCTCAAAGAGAATTGCACGATTAAATAATTCTAATGCAAAACCTGAATTAACTTACGGAGAAAAATAACAAGTTGAGCAGGTTATATTACCAACAATGAAGTATTTCGCAAGATTTTCAATCTACAACAGCAACACAACAAGAAGAATGCTCGAAATTTCTCCAAAATCTTCTTCTTTTTTAGAGGTGAGAGTATTAGTTTTTAGTGTTCAAATGTGAGAGTATTTTATGAATGTAGAACCGGTTAGTATTGAGATACCTTTTGATCATGATTTAAATGGACGGATGAGATTAAGATGGCATTTGAGAGTTGGATTGGAATGCCAAAACTGAAATTAGAATTGTCCAGAATTGAAATGATAAGGCGGTTATGATTGAAATACCATTGAAATTGGAATAGAATAAGCTAAGATTTAAATAATTTTGAGGAAAATTAAGGAATTACTATCCAATTAAAATACTGCATATATTAAAATATTTTTATATAATTGAAAATCACTCAAATTTCAAAATATTTGAATGAAATAAATTATTTGAGTTACTAAAAATTTTAAAAATATATTAATAATATTTACAATAATTTTATAAAATATGCATACTAAAATATAATTTTTTGTTTTGATAAAATCTACTAAAATATTATACTCGAAATGTATTTAAAAAAACATATTTAAACGAATTGCATTCCTAAAAAAGGTTAGAGGTCGATCAAAATTGGGTGGCAACAACTATTATGTCGCGCACCATTTTGAGCAAAACGGGTTTTAATGCACGACCTAACATCTCTTTTGGGATTTCGGTTTGAACAGTCGCCACCTAACAGATTAAGGCGCGTTCGGGCACCTATCTAACCTAACTAAGGTCAACGAACTAGATAAACGGGTAAGGGTTTAAATTACCTCAAGGAAAAAGTGTTAGGCATCCCTCGAGGTCCACAAATGTGGGTCCCGATCGTATCTCATGCAATTTATGTGGGGGTAAAAGTAGCAAATAAGGTCACTTCATTAATTAATTAGTTAATTAATCAGGATTACTAAGTGGTACATAATATTAAACAATTAAAACTATTTTATTATTTGAATTAATTAATTAAGCATCTAAGCCTAGGTGATAATAATATTAAACAATTAAGATCACTTTATTTATTTATTTATTTATTCAATTAATTAAGCATGCAAAACTAGGCGATAGCATAATACTAAAAAAATAAGATCACATTATTATTTTAGGTAATTAGTTAAGCATGCATCACTAGGTGATAATATTAGACATAAAAAATACTAATCGGTTGATAAATAGATAAGCAAGGAGGCAAAAATTACACAATTAAATAAGCAAGAAATTTTATATTTTATTTAAGTCACCCCATCCAAGCATAAGATGTGCGGGAAATAAATTTTTAAAAAATTGAGCAGTTATAAATAAAAGTTCTTCTTTTTTTAAAAAATGTTTGTTTATTTATAGGGATGATACCACGATATTGTGAATCGCGTTTCTCTAGCATAGAAACAATTTATATTTGAGGTTGGTCTTAGTAAAAATTAATACTCCATCTGTCTAATTTTATGTGGCACCATTTCCTTTCTGGACAGTCCAAAAAAGAATGTCACATTTCCATATATGGTAAATATTTAAAGGTACAATTCCTCTTTTACCCTTGTTGGTCTCACTTAATCTTAAAAATAGTACTCTAATACAATTGTGAGGAGAGAGAAAATAAGTGTACTTTTGAAGGGCGATTTGATAATCATTTCAAAGTCTTCATTTATTTCTTAAACTCCGTTGCCGGTCAAATGTTGCCACATAAAATGGGACGGAGGGAGTAATAATTTATATTTTGAAGATGATTAAAAAGATTTAGTTTACACAGAAGCACAAACATATTTACATATACATAATCCCTTTTGAAAATCATGGGTAGATGGTACTCCCCGGGACGCGTCGGCTTAATTTAAAAAATTGTAATTAGACCTCGTAATTCTTTTTTATTTTCCCACTAACTATAGGTTAGGATATAGTATTTGTATTATTTCTAAAGTCATGTTCAATCCCAATTTTTAGAAAATAACGGATTGAACAATGATTTTTGACTAATAAATAAAGCCAAGATGATATTTGCATTTAAAAAGCGGGCATAAAATATCTCAAATGCAGCAATAGAAGGTCAACAATGCAAAATAATTATTTTTTAAAAATGGAATACAATTTATTCAATGAAGAATTATTATCTTAGACAAATTTATTTTATCAGGTTAGATTAGTTATATGAAATTTATATTCAAAAAATATAATTAGTATACTGATTTTAACTCATAACAGACAATAAGTCAATATGCAAGTCAAAATTAAGTTCTTATTTTAATGCATAAACACATTGAAATCATATAAACCCTATAGGCATGATTTATAAATGGGAACATGCAGAACATTTATAAAATTTTCAAGAAAAACACTATTGACAAGGTTTCTAATTACTATTCTAACAAATTAGCATTTGAGCAAGATTCAAAAAGTAGTTCAAGATCGTAAAATATTTAACACATATTCACGATAGTTAATTAAATGATCGGGTTATAGACAGGGTTGATTTTAAGCCAATTGTTAAAATATTCTGATATGTTTGCCAATCCCCTCATAATCACACATACATAAAATAAAAATAGAAATAAAACATTTAGCACATATGTTCCCCTCCCCTTAGACGATCCCCAAATTATTTCATATATAGAGTGAGCGAGTTACTACAAGATTATTACAAAAATAAAAAATAGCAAATAAAATACTACAAATATTAAGAATAAAATTGGGTCTTGTCCAATAATTTCTCTGGCTCTTCAAACTTGAAACCAAGTCTGAACCTGCTAAAGTAAGAGGTACACAAACATAACACATAAAGACACATAATATAAGTAAACAATTGTCAATTATGGACAGATTCATCATAAACATATTTTTTTCATACATACAAACAACAATTTGGAAAAGTAAGCATGACAATAATAATGTCACATAGAGAGGGAAGAAGGAAACTGACTCGGATACTTTCCTCAAAAATCCTCATAAATAATTGCACAATTAAATAATTCTAATGCAAAACCAAAATTAACTAACGGAGGAAACTAACCAGTTGAGCACGTTATATTTTGAGCAATGAAGTATTTAGCAAGGTTTTGAATCCACAACAGCAACACAAGAAGAGAGAATGCTCAAAGTTTCCCAAAACTCTTCTTCTTTTTGAGAGGAGAGAGTATTATATTTTTAGTGTTCAAATGTGAGAGTATTTTATGAATGTAGAACTGGTCAGGATTGAGATACCTTTTAATCAAGATTTGAATGGACGGATAAGATTAACTTGGGATTTGAGAGTTGGATTGGAATGGTCAAAATTGAAAGAAGAATATGACAGAATTGAAATGAAAGGGCGGTTATGATTGAAATACAATTGGAATTGGAATGACTAGAATTGAAATAAATTGGAATAGAATGGGCTCAAATTTAAACAATTTTGAGGATAATCAAGGAAATTAAAATGCTACATAAATATTTTATATAATTGAAAATTACGTAAATTTTAAAACATTTGAATGAAATAAATATTTTGAGTTTACTAATAATTTTAAAATATTTACAATAATTTTATAAAATAAGCATACTAATATATAATTTTTTGGGGGGATAAAATCTACTAAATTTTAAACTCGAAATGTATTTAAAAAAACATATTAATCTAATAGCATTCCTAAAAAGGTTAGAGGTCGGTCAAAACTGGGTGTCAACAACTATACTGTCGTGCCCCATTTTTCGCAAAATGGGTTTTGATGCACGACCTAACAACTCTTTTGGGATTTGTGTTTGAAGAGTCGCCATATAAAGGATTAGGGCGCGTTCGGGCACTTAGCTAACCTAACTAAGTCTAACTAAGGTCAACGAACTAGAGAAACATGTAAGGATTTAAATTACCTCGATGGGAAGGTGTTAGGCATCCCTCGAGGTCCATAAATGTAGGTACCGGCCGTATCTCATGCAATTTATGTGAGGGTTACAAGTAACAAATAAGGTCACTCCATTATTTAATAAGTTAATTAATTTGACTTACTAAGTGGTAACATAATATTAAACATTTAAAACTATTTTATTATTTTAATTAATAAATTAAGCATGCAAGACTAGGTGATAATAATATTAAACAATTAAGATCACTTTATTTATTTATTTATTTAGTTAATTAAGCATGCAAAACTAGGTGATAACATAGTACTAAACAATAAAGATCACATCATTATTTTAGGTAATTAGTTAAGCATGCATAACTAGGTGATAATATTAGACATAACCAAAACAAAGTGATAGATAAAGAGATAAGCGAGGAGACAAAAATTACACAATTAAATAAGCATGCAATTTTATATTTTATTTAAGCCACCCCATACAAGAATAATATGTGAGAAAAATAAAGTTTTAAAAATTGAACAAGTTATAAATAAAAGTTTTCCTTACAAAAATATTTGTTTTTTTATAGGGATGATACCACGATATTGTTAATTGCGCTCCTCCACCATAGAAATAATTTTGATTTGAAGTAGGTCTTAGGAAAAATTAATAATAGTTTATATTTTGATGATGATTAATAATATTTAGTTTACACATAAGCACAAAAATATTTACATACACATAATCCCTTATAAAAATCATGGGTAGATGGTGTCACAACCCTCAAGTACACCCTAGAAGTTAGAGTATCCTTGAGTCGTCACACGGCAAATGAGACTTCAAGAAGTCTCATCTAAGCCACCCGTATCATTCATTGCATAATAAACATTCTAAAATGAGTAAGAATTTAAAACTTTCTTCACACACAAAGAACTCTTTTCATAATCATTACACAAGCGGAAGACTTTCATTTAAAACATTAAACCTTTACAACATCTCCTTGAACCATCTAAACTTTAGAGTATACAATACTTGGGACTAAGCCCATACAAGACATAAAATAAAGACTTAAGACATAAAGGAACATGTGGATATTGTCCTCGAATCGATGAGGATTCACCAATACTTCATCTTCAACCCTTTAGAAACCTATCCATCCTCCATGAAATATCAAGACTTCCAATTCCCTACAGTTTAGTCAAAAAGGGAAAAGAAGGGGTTAACACATTAGATGTACTAAGTATGGAAGCCATGCAAAAACCATGAAAAAGGGATATTTAGTAAATATCATGCTTTTCATGAATTTCGATTAAAACATTATACTACAATCATAAGAACAACATTTAACACTTAAGAAATACATATGAAATCATCCAAGCAATTATTCACATTTTTGCGCCCACTTTCCAGTGAACTACTTCACTGTACAGTGATGTTCCTTCACTGTTACAGTGAAGTGCTTAGCCTTCACATTTGACATCTTCTAGCATGTAATCAACCCACTAAAAATTATCCTTAGACTCACTTAAGTCACACAAAGAGAGACCGCCCATACACCCTCTCAAAACATGTCTAAACGATCCTTAAGACTACTTAAAATGAGACACATACACACTTACACTACATCAAGCACATCAACATGAGATTCTTCTATCAAAAGGTGATTTTCAAGGTTCACCTGAGTGAGTGTGGAGCGGCCGCCCATACAATCCCTTTCACACACACACAAGGGATCCTATAGATTACCTAAGATAAAATCATTCTTACTTAATATATCAACACATAGATAATATGACATTCTCCTTCCAAGGGCTATCAAAAGACTTACTTAAGTGAATCAAGAAGATAACGTCCATGATTAACCTCTTCAAGATTACCTAAGTAATCCTTAAGATTACCTAAGTTTGGATCATGTCCACATAAACAACCATCTTCCCTAACTAGAGTCATTCTTAATACTTATCTAGATAAGATAAGAAGTGACCATTCCTATGCCCCCTTCACACCATAACTAGACAACCCTTAACTTCTAGATAAGTACTTATTCATTTAACATATTTCCTTAACTTAAGTCATTACATTCATTAGTTCAGTAAGAGATATTCATCACATAAAGGACATTCAAGTAATGGTCTTGGAGAAGACCTAGGGACTCCAACTAACACCTTCAAAGCCTATTCTACAATGTCTAGATAGCGTCCGATACCACCACCTAAACTTCATAGAACTTCTATAATGCTATTAAGTATCCCATATGATGAGAATAGACAATAACCGACATAGACCATGGTAGTAAAACATGGAATCCGGAGTTGTAACCTACTCAGATGGAGGGTGTTCTACTTGCCAATGGTAGAACGTGGACACATCCCATGTAGGCACATGGTTAAGAAATATGAAGGGCTTACTTTGTATTCTAGCCTCATACTTTAACTAGAACTACTTCCCTTGCCATACTCACTCGGTGCTGGCCTTCGTTCTCATAGATTAAATCATATTAAGGTTCATACAAAAGGGTTTCATATCAAGTTCATAACCCAATTACATTTACCCTACCAAAGAAAGGTCCACTAGGGCTACCTCACAATGGCGACAAGAAGCTCATTATGAATTTCGTAAGGATTGATATGATGTCGTTCCAGCCAATCAACCTTAAGTCCATCATTCATTACATGAAGGATTCCATTACGACTTTCGACTTCAAGTTTCATAACCTTACCACTAGGTACATGGTTTCACATAAAGGACCCTCTTATCATCATTTAAGGTCTCACCTATCATTCATTCATTCAAGACTAAGACACTTCAGCTTTCTAAGTCAAGACATCATATATTCATATTATACATGCATCAAGTAAAGGAACACAAGTCTACCTAAACAAGACACAACATACTTCACCTTATCACATATTACATGTCATTCTAGAAGCACATAGAAACAACTATTATCATATTAAAGTCATCATATACACTAATATATCATCATCAACGTACCCATTATAGACTCATATAGTCAAGTAGGAACAACCATGGATCAATCCTAAGATTTCACACACAAGAACATAGTCATAGTCTACATGATTTCCTAACATACATAGAAAGAACACATACTTTCACATTACTTCACATATATATAGACATGCTCATACTTCACATAAATCAACTACATAAATCATCATAATACTTAAAGTAGAGCCGACAAGGACATGATCATCATAATACTTAAAATAACGCCGACAAGGCAACATCAATTCACATAACACCGCCACCATAAGTGGACCATACCAATCACAAATAATTCAAGAGCTAAATTACAATAGCTATACGTAATATGAAAGGAGTTAGGGCAGCATACCACCCAATTGATCTAATCTCTTCAATCCCAAGCTAAATCATCCAATTCAATACCATAAGGCCGCCCTTACGCATGACCATGAATATCAATTCAATACATAATCTATAATACTCAATGAAATCTACGTCAAATCAATATATATTTATTAATCTAAAACCAGTTAGATATCAATTGAATACAATTCTTACATCATTAGAAAGCCCATAGAAATCTACACTAGAATCTATAAGCATTAAGTTAATATCAATTCAATAAGCTTAGCATGCAATAGATATAAGAGTATTCATTACTCAATTAATCAAATTGAAACATCCCATACACCATACATACATAATCTATACATGAATCAAAAGCCCATAACAATCTACACATGAATTCATGAATATCAAAGCATAATCAATTCACCCATACTTTAGTGAAATTTAGAGATTTGAGAAGATCAAGGGTTCATGGATCATTTCATTGGAAGACATCAATTAAACATAAATAATATCATATATTAACGTTTGAAAACCTGTCATGCAAGAACCCAAGACTTAGAGTAGAAATTGGACTTTTTCATCTATTTGGAATCTTTGTAAATCATCTTTGAAACTGGATCGAAGGTGATAGAAAGACTTAGATGAATAACTTCCATACCTTATTAGAAGAACCCAATGATAATTTAAGAAGAAACTCCATTGAAGATCCATCTTCAAGCTTCATCTTCACTTTGAACTCTCATGGAGGTTTTTGGAGAAACTTTAGGAGGGAAGGGGTTTTGATTTAGATACTAGGGTTTAAATGAGAGTTTAATCACTTATATACTCTTAAAATACCCCTAAACACTTAAAACAACCGTCCCCATGTTTTATAAGACTTTGGGTGAATTTTCCGAAAACCCAAGTCTTAACAGAAAACTGCCAGATTTTTAGCACCATCGACGCTAGCATCGACGGTCCGTGGTCTCACCCACTCCCTGTCGATGGGGTCTAGTTGCTTGCACCTGCAACTCCTCAACCTGCAGTACACAGGGATACATCAACGAGACCCATCTACGGGCCATCGCCTGGTCGACTGGTCGTCATTTGGGTCGTCGTTTGGCCACTGCCTGGCAGTGTTGAGCTCCAAGTTGGGGTCCTCCTCTAGGGACCGTTGTGGGTCCTACGTGAAGTCATACCCGGACGTTTCCAATCCAAACATGTACGTATAGGATTTTAAGACCTACTAAATGAGTTTCATCCAAAACAAACACGTAAAACTCAACAAAACATGCTTAGACACACAAGGTCATTTCAAGGCACACCTTTCGAACGTCATGGACGTTCTTGGACGTTTGGCCTCCAAACTTCACGAAACTTGACACACTGCCTATATACAACATATAAACTCATTTAAGGACCATATAAGCTCATGCATCACACATAAACACATACAACCACATATGAGGCATGTAGGTGACTTAGTTGTCAAACGTCTTGGTCATCCCTTGACGTTTGACTTCCAATGCACCTAAACTCTTAGATACTTCCTATATAACACATTATATACCAATTTAGGACCTTATACCATCATGACAACAATGTTAGGCTCTAGATTCACCTAATTTATTTTTGGGGTCTTACAGATGGTACTCCCGGAGACACATCAACTTAATTTAAAAAATTGGAATTAGAATGCGTAATTCTTTTTTACTTTCCCACTAACTATATGTTAGGAGATAGAATTTGTATAATTTTTAAAAGTATGTTCAATCTAGATTTTTAAAAAAGAATGTACTGAACAATGATTTTTGACTAATAAATAAGGCCAAGATGATATTTGCATTTAAAAAGCGGGCAGAAAATTACTCAAATGCAGCAACAGAAGGTCAACAATGCAAATAATTTTTTTTTAATGGCAAACAATATATTCAATGAAGAATTATTATCTTAGACAAATTTATTTTATCAGTATAGATTAGTTATATGCAATTTATATTCAGAAAATATAATTACTATGCTGAGTTAACTCATAACAGGCAAGAAGTCAATATGTAGGTCAAAATTAATTTCTTATTTTAATGCCTAATTATATTAGAAATTATATAAGCCCTATAGGCATGATTTTCTAAATGCGAGCATGTTGAAAATTTATAATTTTCAAGAAAACATTATAGACAAGGTTTCTAATTACTATTTAACAAATTAGCATGTGACACAAGATTCAAAAAGCGCATAAAATCCCTTAATATTCCTTAACAATGTGCCTACGTGGGATGTGTCCTAGTTCTCCCTTGTCAAGTAGAACACCCTCCATCGTAGTAGGGTAGACTCCGGTCTCCATGCCTAGCTAGTATGGTCTATGTCGGTTAATGCCTATTCTCATCATGTGGGATACATCTTAGTGTTTGATAAGTTCTATAACGTTTAGGTAGTGGAATGAGACGCTATCTAGACATGACACGAGTAGGCTTTGATAATGCTAGCATGTAGGTTCCCTAGGTCTTTCCAAGACCATTATATGAAGTCTTTAACTGATATAATGTCTCTTAGTTGACTCAATGAATGATCATGACTTAAGTTAATTCAAGTACAGAAAAGGATCCATATCTAGGGTAACTTTGAGGGTTGCTTCGGTAGACTTGAAGAGGGTGTATGGGTGGTCTCTTCATGTTGTACTCAACTGAATCTTAGAGTAACCTTAGGTGGTGAGATAAATATTTAAAAGAAAATAATCTTATCTTAGGTAGTCTTAAGGATCACTTAGGTGTGTGTGAAGGGGTTGTATGGGCGGCGCTTCATGACTTGCTCAAGTGGGTCTTACGATAAACTTTGGTAGGAGGGTCTTATGATGATATAGTTTGAACAGATGTTGATGTTATATTATGAAATATCACTTATTTGTATTTATGTTGACTTGTAAATGACTCTTATACTTATCTTATGACGTTTTCTTCAAAAAGAGAATGTTTCATACAAATGTTCTTTTTGAATGATTTTATTGCATATCACCTACTTAATACATACAATGTACTAATTTCATATGTTGTTTACTTCTAAAGGTGTAGGTGGTGTTTGAGAGGAGTCATTTGAGGTGAAGCTTGGATACTAGCACTCATTCAAGCAAAACCTGTGGTATGTCTTCAATTGATTCGAGGAAATAAATATGTTTAGCGTTTCTAGTAAAGACATCGTAATACACTTTGTTAATTCGTATTCGATTTTTGTATGGGCTTTGACCCAAAGATGTTCATGAGTCTAAGTTGGCTACTTTGAGACTTAGCTTTTCTATGGTTTTCTATAAATGAGATTTTTAGATATGTTGTGAATAGTTTTAATTTCGCACTACATTTCATATTTATTATGCAATGAACGATGTCTAAAGGATTGTACAGGACCTACGAGCGATCGAGTACGCCGTGTATCGACCCAAGAGTGTCCTAACTTCTAGGGTGTACTTGTGTGTCGTTACAAACCTATTATCAGAGCATAAGGTTATGAAGTAGTCTTTAGGATTCAAAGTCTCATAAAAGCCACGTCTAGTAAAGTCTTGTTCATCGGTGTGAGTCGCGACACATCCATGAGCGAGAGGCTATAGGACGATATAGTTCCCTTATTTTCTACTCTTGTGTCATGTCGTAGAGATTTAAAAGTTATAAGTGTCCTTTCTTGATATTTTCTGTTATGTTTATACGAGATGAATATGAGGAGGACACCGGCTAGGAGGGTTGATGAGGAGGTGGTGATTGGGGGAGTTTCTCCCTGAGGTGAACAAGTGACCCAATGTGGACAAGCTCCACAAGGTGTGCAAGTTCCTCAAGGTGAGAAATTCCTTAATATGGCTCAAGGGGATGAGGTTCCGGTGGTTCCCCCGGTTATGGCTAATGGGGAGATTAGAGAGGCTCTGCTTACCCTAACCCGAGCAATGACAACTCAAGTAATAGAGACATTGGGACAAAGGTGAATGCTATGGAGAGTACTATGACCTCTAGATTGAGGGACTTTGTTAGGATGAATCCTCCTATCTTCTTTGGTTCTAAGGCGGGAGAAGATCCCCAAGCTTTCTTAGATGAGGTGTACAAGATAGTGCATGCTATGGGAGTGACTTCTAGGGAGAAAGTGGAGTTAGATTCGTATCAATTGAAAGATATTTGTCAAGTATGGTTTACTCAATGGAAAGATAATAGGCCAGTTGAATTGGGTCCCTTAAAGTGGGAAGAGTTTAAGGAATCATTCTTAGAAAGGTACTTTCCCCGTGAGAAGAGGGAGGTTAAAATTGAGGAGTTTATAAACCTTAGGCAAGGTAACATGAGTGTTGATGAATATTTCTTGAAGTTTATTCTATTATCTAAATATGCTCCATCCTTGGTGTCTAAACCAAGGGATGAGATGAGTAGGTTCTTGACCGGTGTTTCAGATATTGTGAAGGAAAAGTGTCGCACGACCATGCTCTGTGGTGACATGACTCTATCTAGACTTATGGTGTATGCTCAATCCATTGAAGAGTCTAAACTTGGGAGGATAAGTAGGGATGCTAATAGGGGAAGAATCGATGATCAAGTTCAACCTAAGTTTAAGAAGAGGTCTCCAAATCAAGATTGTTCTAGTGCTCCTAAGGCTAACTATGAGAGAGGTGGTGGTTCCCAAGTTGTTAAGCCTACTTGTGCTACTTGTGGAAAGAAGCACTTTGGTAAATGTCTAGCCGGTACTAGTGGGTGCTTTGGTTGTGGTAAGGATGATCACAAGGTGAGATATTGTCCTACTATAGCGGCTAGAGGAAGAGAGGCCAAGCAAGTTCCTCCTAATGCTCCGGATGGGGGTGCTCCAAAGAGGAATCGCTTTTATGCTCTCCAAGCAAAAGGAACAAAAATGGATGATGATGATGATGCCGGTAAGTTATAGTTTTCTCTCTTTAGTTGTGGGTTCCTTCTAAGTGGGGGAGTATGGTGAGAGAGAGAGAATATCATAGTAGCATGTTGCATTGTGTTTAGGAGTCTTATTGAATTGAATTTCATTGATTCCTTGCTTTGTGCGCTTTATAATGTTATGTTTAAGTGGTAAATTGAGTTCATATGATTTTGTCTCTCATTCTTTCATGATTTTATCATAAATTGCTTAAGAGTTGCATTTTTGGAAATTTGAGCATGTTTTACTGTAAACAATTTGGAGCTCAATGTAAAGATTTTGAAAATTTGACTAAATTGTTCTTTCATGAAAAATGGTTATAATGTGTATATAACTGATGTATATGAGCATGCCAATATGTGGAGAAGGAAGTTCCTCCAATATAAAATGAAAAATGTGACTCTTATTGCATGATGAGTTGTAGATGTAGTTCCTACCTTCTTGTTGTGTTTTGAGTCTCTTTGTTATGTGGAGTTGATGTTCTTCCCATTTAAGTGTATTGAATATGATGTGGTATGATTATGAGCTGCTAGTCTTTGACTCTTAACTCTTAAATTTTCTTAAAGTGTGGCAAATGTCATTCGAGAAAGAATGTTGTTCAAGTGGGGGAGATTGTATCGCCACTAAACATGAACTAGGTTGAACTAGAGCCTAACATGTTGGTTATGATTTATAAGGTCTTAAAATGGCTAATAATAGTGTTTATAGTCAGTGTGTAAAGTTTGGAAGTGTTTGGAGGTCAAACGTCCAAGAACGTCCAAGACGTCCTGAAACTAGTAGAAGTTGAACTAGTGTGATGTGGTGTTTTGTAGTGAAGTTTTGGGGGATGGTTTGAGGGTGAAATTGAGTATATATGGTTCCTATACATAGAGTGATATGTAAAGGGTCGAAAAGTCCGAGAACGACACCCCGTGGACCAGCCTAAGGGTCCCCAAGGAGGACCCATAACGGGTCAATGCAAGCTGCCGTGCCAGCCAAGAAATGGCAGTGGCTGCGTGTCGCACAGATGGCACTGAAAAGGGCAAAAGTTTTCCCTGCGATACGGGGACATCACAAACCGTTCTGTCTCAAAAATTTCCAAAACCAAGAATTGAAAATGCCTCCGCGACGCGCAGTAAACTCCCAGTTTTGATTGCGTCGTTTTTAAGTCAAATTTGAATTGGTTAAAATGTCCAATAAGTGCAGGGGTCTTTTGGGTAATTTTGGGATGACTTATTGACGGTTATTGAGTATTTTAAACCCCAAAACTCACCTATCAAAACAAAACCCTCAACTCAAAACAAAACCTCTCCATTCTTTTCTCCAAAACCTCCATTGATGAAGGTTTGACTCTCCAAGGAAGAAAAGTGATTTTCCAAGATTTTTATCCATCCATTTTTGGGCTTTCTTTACAATTCATCCCCACGTTTCAAAGATGATTAAAACATGAATTCTCCTATTTTCAACTTCTAGCCATGAGTTCTTGCATGAAACGACTTGATACTATGTTTTACAATATTGATGTTAATTGAATGATTTTAGATTCAAATTGCGATGAACCCATGCAAATCATTAACTTCTATTTTGGCTCTAATATGGGTGATTTGATCATGACTTAATAGTATTGGATTCTGATGTAGATTGTTATGGTCTATTGATATATGTATGAGTTATGTTAGAATTGTTTATAGGCTGCCTTAATTGGATGATTTTCATATACTATCTTGATATATCAATTGTATAGTTTGATTATTGGATTGAATTTGTGACTATGGATATTGGTAAGAACCTTGGTGTATTGGTTTGGTTTAATTGACTATGGATTGGAGTTGTTAAGATTGGATTGATGGTATGTTGACCTAACCCTTACTATATTGTGTAGTATAGATGTTTCAATTATGATGATTGGTATGGTCCACTTATGGTGGCGGTGACTATGTGTTATACTTGTGAATAATGTGGCCTTGTCGGCATTACTTTATGAATTGTATTGAACATGGTCTTGTCGGCATTACTTTATGAATAGTGATATTATCATGTTATGACTTGAATATGATAAATGTTAAGGACTATGTGATATATGTGTATATGTGATATTGGAGCATGAACTCTCCTAATTGACTATATGTGATCATCATAGACTAGGGTGATGTCTCTAGTTGTGTTACTAGTGTATCTTGATAGGTTGACTTGGTTATTTATGTATGATACTTTAATACTATTGAATATGTGATATGAAGATGATGTGTGCGTCTTGTAAGGTGGACTATGTTCCTCTACTTGATGCATACGTATATGAATATGAACATCTTGACGTAGTAGGCTTATGCACCTTTGTCTTGTTTGTATATGGATGAACGTTGAATGGAAGCCTATCGGTATACCTAAGATGGCGCCCTTCTAAGCATGACTAATGTGTGGAACCTTCTATACAGAAAGAAGGTTAAGAATGAGCTATCCTTATAGACCATTGAGTGGCAGCACTAGTGGACCCATCTTTGGTAGGTGCATTCTGACTAGGTAATGACTAAGAGATGGTACCTTTTCATATGCCCCTTTTAGTGAACTTACTCTATGAGAACAAAGGCTAGCACCGAGTGAATATGTTATGGGTTGTAGATATACTTGAGAAGGAGACTAGAGTGCAATGTAGATATACTTGAGGAGAAGACTAGAGTGCATAAAAGCCCTTGATATTCCTTAACCATGTGCCTACATGGGACGTGTCCTAGTTCTACCCTAGGCAAGTAGAACACCCTCCATCGGAGTAGGGTAGACTCCGGATTCCATGCTTAGCTAGTATGGTCTTTGTCGGTTAACGCCTATTCTCATCATGTGGGATACATCTTAGTGTTTGATAAGTTCTACAACATTTAGGTAGTGGAATGTGATGCTATCTAGACATAGCACGAGTAGGCTTTGATAATGCTAGCATGTAGGTTCCCTAGGTCTCTCCAAGAACATTATATGAAGTCTTTAACTGATGTAATGTCTCTTAGTTGACTTAATGAATGATCATTACTTAAGTTAATGCAAGTAAAGAAAAGGATCCCTATCTGGGTAGCTTTGAGGGTTTCTTCGGTAGACTTGAAGAGGGTGTATTGGCGGTCTCTTCACGTTTTAATCAAGTGAATCGTAGAGCAACCTTAGGTGGTGATTTAAATTTTGAAAAGAGAATAATCTTATCTTAGGTAGTCTTAAGGATCACTTAGGTGTGAAAAGGGGTTGTATGGGCGGCCGCTTCATGACTTACTCAAGTGTGTCTTAGGATAACCTTTGGTAGGAGGGTCTTATGATGATATGGTTTGAAGATATGTTAATGCTATATTGTAAAATATGACTTATATGTATTTATGTTGACTTGTAAATTACTTTTATACTTATCTTATGAGGTTTTCTTCAAAAAGAACATTTTCATACAAATGTCCTTTTTGCATGACTTTATTGCATATCACCTACTTAATACATACCATCTGCTAATTCAATATCTTGTTTACTTCTAAAGGTGTAGGTGGCGTTTTAGAGGAGTCGGTTGAGGTGAAGCTTGGATTCTAGCACTCATTCAAGCAAAAGTTGTGGTATGTCCTCAATTGATTTGAGAACATCAATATGTTTAGTTTTTCTAGTAAAGACATTGTAATAGACTTTGTTAATTCGTATTCCATTTTTGTATGGGCTGTGACCCAAAGATGTTCATGAGTCTAAGTTGGTTACTTTGAGAATTAGCGTTTCTATGGTTTTCTATAATTGAGATTTTTTTTATATGTTGTGAAAAGTTTTAATTCTGCACTACTTTTCATATATGTTTTGCAATGAACGATGTCTAAGGGCTTTTACAAGATATTCGAGAGGTCGAGTACGCCGTGTATCGACCCAAGAGTGCTCTAACTTCTAGGTGTTCTTGCGGGTCGTTACAATTTGCCCATTTATGATGATAATGATTGAATTTTTAAGTGAATATCATGGAATTTGGTGTGAGGTCTTGGATGACATTCTTGGAAGCCATTGGTAAGACTTTCAAGATCATGAATATTCTATTGTGTTAATGTTGGTCTATGCTTGGTAATATTGTTCAATTGAAGTATAAATGATGAAGTTATGAAAGTATGATTAGTATATGAACATGATGGATGTGAGATGATTATAGGTGTATGATTATGATTTATTGGAAGTGATTCTCTTGTGCATTTTATTACTATGATTATGATACAATGTTCTCACATAATGTTGGGTTGTGATGAAAGGAATTTCTCATCCTAGAACCTAGGAGTTATGATCATGTTATAGAAGGGGTAGTATCCTAAGACCTATATTATAAACTAATGTTAAGGATGACTTAAAGACACTTAAAAGGTTATGTAAAAAGGACCAAGGAGGATCCTATCCTAAAGGAGAAGGAGGAGGAGTAGGAGCTAGCCTTAGAGTGAACTAGACAATGAGAGGTGTACCTTCCAATGAGGAAGGTAGGATCACCAAAGGTCTCATGAGGTGGAAACTACTATGCGAATTAGCATAAAGAGAGTTTCTAATAACAATCTCCTAATTCCTTAACTATGTGCCCCCATAGGAAAACTAGCTAGTGGATCCACGTAGAAGCTATGATGATGTATATATCCTACCATTGCAAGTAGGTGTAACATTCCAGAAAATGTACTTGTCTAGTGAAGAGTCTATTAGGTTTTAAGAATATGTATTAGGGTACATAGGCATCCCAATGCCCAATATTGAGTAATATTAGGCATGTTAGAGTATATTGGCTTAAGGGTGTTAGCCAATTTCTATGTATTAACAAGTAACTTATAATACACTTTGATGTTCAAATGCTCCAATCCAAGCTTTTGTAGGAATTGTTCCTGCAATGAAGACCCTAAGCTAAAATTGTTAATTTCTTCGCTTACCCACAATAGGTACGAGGAATCCAAGTGTCAAGCCTAGGTACCATAGCACATGATCATTTAAAATGATCATGTAGATTAAGCAGTGACCAAGGACATAGTGAAGATTCTTGGGACACGAAGTGAACTTTTCAAGTGAAACTACAAAGTGCACGGTTAGGAAAGTGCACGGCAACACATGTGCAAGCACATGTGCTACCGGCCGAGAGACCAAGCGACCAAGCCCAACCGATTCGGTTAGGGCGGTTAGGGGGCCGGCACGCGTCGGGTCAAGCCATGTGGGGCCGAGCTTCCTAAACAATCCTTGGCTCTAACTAACTTACGTAACTAGATATCTAACCTAGGACTAACTAAAATGAACTAACTAGTGTGCCCAAAATCCTAAGACCTAACCGGGTGACACTAGCCGAGTAGCTAACTAAAGAAACATCCTAGTACCTAACCTAGGATGGTCCAGAGGGGTTGGTTATGGTCCTAGTGACTTAGGGGTACTTTAGTAATTACCCTAGGTCACTTAATTAATTAAATTAGCAACTTAATTAATTAATTTAAATTCATGGCCAAACCCGAGACCCTTAGCAAATTTTCAGCATTTGGCTAAGTCAAATGCTCTCCTATTTTTAGTCAATTTAGGAGGGGCATTTTGGTAATTAGTTAATTGATTTATTTAATTAAGTTAATTAGCCTAAGTTGAATTAGTCAATATTCAGTTCCTAAGACTTAGACTAACGTTTATACAGTAGAAACTCACGACTGAAAAACAATGAGCAAACGTAAGAAAAACAGAAAAATACTCTCGGTTCTCCTTAGGCTATTTCAAGGAAATTCTTCAAGATTTTCGTGCAAAGAACAAGGTGATATTCGTAGATTCAATTTTACAGTAAGGTATGGGTTTCTATCTTAGATTCCTTTACCGAGAAGGCTTTTCAAATGTTTTAAATTCAAGAAAACCAAAACTAGGGTTGTTCCCAATGAAATTGTCGAATGTTCATCTCCCTAGTACCCCCTATTTACGATTCTAGTAGTATGTATAATGCAAATCTCGAGCATGTTATTGGTATGTGGTGCTAATTAATCATTATGTATAGGTTTCTGTGATTTAATAATGTCGAATGAGACCTATAGGTTAGATCCATATGATTAGAGTATCATTTACATGAGATAAAAAATGTTGTAATGCCTAATTGTGTTCGAGAAGATGAAATTGTTATAAGTCATTTATGAAATTCAGTTTACTATTGAAAGGAATGAATGTTTTGATTACTGTGTGTGTTTATAGTAGATATGTTTGTAAGTGTATGGAATGCAATTTTTCCAAGAAGAAATAAGAATGAGAATTAAAGCTAGTTAATGAATCTTCAATGCCAAATCAACTTTATAGCTTGACCAAACTAAGCATTGAATTATTCTTATAAGCTAATCAAATGTTAAAAGTTGGCTTGCTTAAAATGATGAGATTACTATAGTATATACATGAAGTTAATTGACTTGGCTAGTGATAGTATCATGACAAGAGTTTAGTGAAAGTTTGGTTTATGCCAATAAATTGGCCAGTAATATTATTTCCAAAACATGTAATAGAATTGGCCAATGACTAAGTCATACCAATCTTATATGTCCAATGTAAAGTATGATGTTTCTTGTAAGGCCAAACACATGTTAAATATTGACTTGACAAGATGTAACTCAATGAACTCATAACCTAGGGTATGCCAATGATTGGGATAAGTCCCAACATACCATATCTAAATGAACTTGTGAACATAGTAGCACATTGAATATGTCCTGATAACTTTCATAAAGAATGGTACAAGACTACCAAATAACATTGAATAAGATAAGGTGAGTAATGAAATAACTAAAAGCTTATGAGTTATGAAATTGACCTAGAATGGGGTGTTAAAGGAAGTGAGACAAGTCTCACTTACACCTAAACAATTATGTTAAAGATACTCACATAAGAGGGTGTTAGAAAATGGGAGACAAGTCTGATTAACACCATGATGATAATGTAAGATCTAACTTTACATTCACCAAGTATTGAAAGGGATGACAAGTCATCCATTGAGCTAAGCATACCTCATACTAGAAGAAAGCTTCTATAGTGTATGAGTCAACTCAAAATGTTGTAAAGTATAATAAATTGAGCTAAGCACCGATAGATTAGTAATGAGCTTCTGCAAACACATGTAAGCCTCATGAGATGATACTACCACCATGGTGGATAAGGGTCTCCAAATTCTCCTAGTCTTTGAACTATGTCGCCAGCATAGGTTACTAGCTAGTGGATCCACCTAAGAAAGCTAGGAAGTATTCGGTTTCACTTTGGCCGGTGAACCACCTCTTTTCAGTGCGGGGAAGACACTGGATTTCATGTTAGCTCACATGATCTATGTCGGTTAAACGCTAAAGATTTCTTTAAGAAAGTAAGAAAGAAAGAAAGAAAGAACTAGGAAGATGAGGGGTGTTCGGATAGGATGACCAAAGGATGAGGTTAGACTAAGTAATGATGTAAGTCATTCTTAGTCATTGCACAGAAAGATCCCAATGGAAGTCTTAAAAGAATATCCTAAGTCAACCTAGCATGTTCAATCTGAATATAAGATCAAAGAAGAACAAATGTAAGTTCAAAGTGAACTAAGTAAGCAAAAGCGTAAGAATATCAAATCATCAGTGTTTGATAAGAATGAAGTTTTAACAGTTATTGGTTAATGCCAATAAATGGAGCAAAACATAATGACTCATCAATTAGAGTATGAATATATGCCCCAGCATCTTTATATTATGCAAATGATCAAAGAATGGGCATAGCCAATAAAGATTGGCTTATAAAGACTTCATGCCCAATTTAACAATAATGGAAAGAACAACTTATGAGTAGGGTAGTCAAATCATTTACTTAGTCTTTTGAATCACTGCACTCGTAATTAAAACATAGGATCAAAGGAGATCATTGAACTACACAACAAAAAGAAGAAAAGACTAAAAATAAACTAAGTCTGGGAGAGGGAGCTCTCGGCCTAAGGGGAGCAAAAATATTAAATTTTGCTTGAGTTGTTCTAAAATTATGTTCATGATTCCAAGGTCTTATGTTCATATAGAAAATGAGTTGTGTTCTTTAAATTCATGAAAATATGTCATATTCATGGCATGATTCATAAATAACGAATTAGGAAAGTGAAGTGACTTCACTTTCCAAAAATGACATGTTGCTTTAGAAAGAGCTTTCCTTGATCATGTATAGTCCTTATGTGTTTATGTGCATACACCCATACTTAGTATTAGTATGTACTAACCCATATACAATTACTATTTTTATAGGTGCTGGTCCTTGAAGAAGATTGAAGATCAGTTGAAGCTGTTTGGACTAGTACTTCCATACTTTGGTAGTTCCTCTTGAGTTTGAGGATGCCTACGCTTTATTTTCTAGCTTTAGTAGATTAGACATAGCTAGTGGATGTTGTCCCTAGCGTTTCCTTTCAAACATTTGTTCAAGCTTTTGTATTAAGGCCGGTTTGGCAACTATTAATGATATTATGAATTCTTCATTTTAATTGTTCAATCTGTTAATAGACGGTTGTTTATTTTGAGCTGTTAGTATATCACTCTTATGCAAGAATTATATGAAGTCTAAGTGCACTTCAGTAAATTTAAAAAGTTTTAAGTTCTCCGCTAAATTTAACTGTATGATTGTGATGAAAGCTAAGAAGAGGCTTGTCTGCGACCTCTAGGAGGTTAACGACGCCGGTCTCATCTAGGGTCTAGGACCTGGGTGTGACAAACTTGGTATCAGAGCATGAGGTTATATTACCTAGGAACTAAGGCTCAAAACAACCACGTTGCGTAGTTTCTATCTTATGGTTGTGAAGTGAACCACAACCATGACTTAGAGACTTAGTGATGTTAAGAATCTTCCTTTCTTCTACTCTTTATCGTGTTGTGTAGAGTTTTGACATCCTGTGTCATTCTAGCATCTAACTTCCTTCTTGTGTGTGCATGTAGAAAAATGAACACAAGAAGAAACGTAGGCAGGAGAGTTGGAAAAGCAGCTGCTGGGGAAACCAAGCTACTCCTCAAGCCCCAGCTGCTGGAATGCAAGTGCCTGTCAACCCAGCTGCGTTGACGGATGGAAGTGAGAGCAACACTGGTTCAGATGGCCCAAACCATCACTGCTCACGCACAGGCTATCACAGCCCAGGACACTAGAGAGGGTGCTCCCAGGGAGAACTCACATGCTAGCACCATGGCTAGCAGACTGAGAGATTTCACCAGGATGAATCCTTCAGTCTACTTCGAGTCCAGAACAAATGAGAATCCCTAGGAGTTTGTGGATGAGGTCCATAAGATTCTCTGTGCTATGGGTGTTAATGAAGAGGAGAAGGCTGAGTTGGCTGCATAACAGCTCAAGGATGTGGCTCAGGTATGGTTCAGGATGTGGGTAGATGGCCGAGCACCAAGAGAAGTCCCCATCACTTGGGACATTCTTAAGACTGCATTCCTGGAGAGGTTCTTTCCCAGAGAGCAGAGAGTCTAAGGTTGAAGAGTTTATCAACCTACGCCAGGGAGGTATGTCAATCAAGGAATACTCCTTGAAGTTTGTTACACTTTGAAAATATGCTTTTTCCCTAGTGTCCAGTAGCAGGGATGAAATGAGCATGTTTGTGACTGGTGTATTGGAGGATCTGTAGGAGGAATGTCGGGAAACCATGTAGCATGATAACATGGACCTTGCTAGGTTGATGGTACATGCACAGAAGGTAGAGGAGAGTCGTCGGAGGAAGAGAGGCCGAGAATGAAAGAAGCCTAGGCCCTCGGATCAGGCTGGTTCTAGCACTGGTAGGAGTTCGTTTGGAGTTCAAGAGAGGCCCAAGATCAAGAAGGGGCACCAGCACTAAGGTAATCCTACTTCTTCCAGGAACAATAATGCAAAATGGGGCAAGTCTGGCCCCAAGAAGGGCAATGATAGAAATTCCCAGCGTGATAGAAAGCCATGAGGTAAGTGTGGCCGTTTGCATGGAGGTGAGTGCATGGTAGGTTCTAATGTCTGTTATGGTTGCGGCAAGAGTGGGCATATGATCAGGGACTGCCCACATGTGAAGAATCAGGCCAAGACAGATACTCAGCCTCGACCTAATCCTACTGTTGTAGCCGAACCTCCCGAGAGGAACATGTTCTATGCTTTGAAAGGTAGAGAGGAGCAGGAGAAGTCAGCTGATGTGGTCACTGGTACCTTGCATGTTTTTTCTTTTCCTGTGTATGCATTGTTAGATCCAGGATCCACCTTGTCTTTTGTTACTGATTTAGTAGCTAGTAATTTAGCTTGCTTCCTGATATCTTGCATGAACCTTTTTTAGTTAGTACTACAATAGGAGACAACATTAGAGCTGAAAGAGTATATAGAGATTGCCCAATAACTGTTCTTGATAGAGTTACCTATGCTGACCTAATAGAATTAACCATGCTTGACTTTGATATAATTTTTGGTATGGATTGGCTCCATAAATGCTATGCTACCATAGACTGTCGAAACAGGGTAGTAAGGTTTCAGTTTCCTAATGAGTTTGAGCTGGAATGGGAAGGGCGTAGTTCAAATCCAACAGGCCAAATAGTTTCCCATCTTAAAGCCAATAAGATGTTATCTAAGGGGTATTTATACCACTTAGTCAGAGTCAATGACTTAGAACATGAAGTTCCTTCCATAGACTCTGTGTCCATAGTTAATGAGTTTCAAGATGTCTTTCCGGAGGATTTACGAGGAATCCCTCATGAACGTGAAATTGACTTTGGTGTTGACTTAGATCCCAACACAAACCAATTTCCATTACTCCCTATAGAATGGCTCCAGTTGAACTCAAAGAGTTGAAGTTGTAGTTAAAAGATCTACTTGATAAGGGCTTCATCCAGCCGAGCATATCCCCATGGGGTGCTCCAGTGTTGTTCGTTAAGAAAAAGGATGGAACCCTTAGAATGTGTATCGATTATCGGCAACTCAACAAAGTCACTATAAAGAACAAATACCCTCTTCCCAGAGTTGATGATCTATTTGATCAGCTCCAAGGTTCAAGTTTCTTTTCTAAAATAGATCTCTGGTCAGGGTATGACCAGCTTAGAGTGAGACAAGAGGACATTCCTAAGACTGCCTTCCGTACTAGGTATGGTCATTACGAGTTTCTTGTCATGTCATTTGGTCTCACTAATGCACCAGCCACGTTTATGGACCTTATAAATAGGGTCTTTCGTGAATACCTTGATTCTTTTGTCATAGTATTCATAGATAACATCCTCATATACTCTAAGACCAGAGAAGAGCATGAACAACATTTGAGAATGACATTGCAAGTACTCAGGGAACATAAGTTGTATGAAAAATTCAGCAAATGTGAGTTTTGGCTGAGATCATTGACATTCCTTGGTCATGTTGTGTCCGACCAGGGTGTTGAGGTTGATCCAAAAAATATTGAGTCAGTAAAGAACTAGCCGAGACCCCTCACTCCTACAGACATCCGGAGTTTCTTTGGTTTGACTGGTTCCTAACGCAGGTTTGTTGAGGGCTTTTCCGCTATTGCTGCTCCATTGAAAGCTTTACCAATGAAGAAGGCGAAGTTTGAGTGGTCTGAAACTTGTGAAAAGAGCTTCCAAGAGCTCAAAGACCGACTCACTTCAGCCCCAATTCTCACATTGCCGAGGAGTGGTGAAGGGTATGTGGTGTACTGTGATACTTCCCGAGTAGGTTTGGGATGTGTTCTTATGCAGGATGGCAAGGTGATTGCATATGCATCAAGACAGTTGAAAATAAACGAGAAGAATTACCCTACCCATGATCTTGAGTTAGCTGCTGTGGTATTTGCGTTGAAACGTTTGAGACATTACTTATATAGTGTACATGTTGATGTCTTTACTGACCATAAAAGTCTTCAGTATGTTTTTACACAAAGATAATTGAATCTTCGTCAGAGAAGATGGCTAGAGTTGCTCAAGGATTATGACATGAGTGTCCACTATCACCCAGGTAAGGCCAATGTAGTGGCCGATGCTTTGAGCCGATTGAGCATGGGCAGTGTGTCTCATATTGATGATGATAAGAAGGAGCTGGTTAAAGAGGTACACCAATTGACTAGGTTAGGTGTACGGCTAGTAGATACACCAAGTGGGTGTGTTTCAGTTCATTCCAGTTCTTAATCCTCATTTTTGTAGATGTTAAAGCTAAGCAGCATCTCGACCCAGTACTCATGGAGTTGAAATACTCAGTGTTGAGTAAGTTGAATGAATCATTCACCCTGGGGGGATGGTGTGCTTAGATACCAGGGCAGATTGTGTGTGCCCAATATTGATAATCTGAGACCTAATATTATTGTAGAGGCTCATGGCTCCAGGTATTCCATTCATCCAGGTTCCACCAAGATATATCATGATCTCAAAGAGATCTATTGGTGGGAAGGTATGAAGCGAGATATTTCTAAGTTTGTGGAGGAGGGCCCCAATTGCCAACAGGTTAAGGCCGAACACCTTAAGCCTAGAGGTCTTACCCAGTCGATTGAGATCCCAACATGGAAGTGGGAGGCTATTAATATGTACTTTGTGATTGGTCTTCCCAGGACCAGGAAACTGCATGATTCCATTTGGGTCATTGTTGACAGGATGACTAAGTCTGCTCACTTCATTCCTATGAAGTCTACTTACAGGGCAGAAGATTATGCCAACCTGTATATTGATGAAATAGTGTGGTGGCATGGGATCCCTTTATCTATCATTTTGGATAGGGAAGCCCAGTTCACTTCTCACTTTTGGAGATCTTTCCAAAAGAGCTTGGGTACACAGGTGAAGCTCAGTACTGCTTTTCATCCTCAGATGGATAAACAAGCAGAGCGTACCATTCAGACCCTTGAAGACATGTTGAGAGCATGTGTTATTGACTTCAAGGGGAGTTGGGATGATCATTTGCCACTAATTGAGTGCTCTTATAATAATATCTACTATTCCAGTATTGGGATGGCACCTTTTGAAGCACTGTATGGCAGAAGATATAGGTCCCCATTTGGGTGGTTTGAGGTAGGAGAGTCTTCCATCCTTGGCCCTGAGATCATACATGAGGCTATGAAAAAGGTGAGAATGATCAGGGATAGATTGGCTACAGCTCACAGTCGTCAAAATTCCTATGCTAATAACAGGAAGAGTGCTCTTGAATTCGAGGTAGGTGATCAAGTCTACCTGAAGATATCACCCATGAAAGTGGTGATGAGGTTGGTAAGAAAGGTAAGTTGAGTCCGAGGTATATAGGTCCTTATGAGGTCTTACAGCGAGTAGGGAGTGTTGCCTATGAATTGAAGTTACCAAATCACTTAGCTTCTGTCCATCCACTTTTTCATGTTTCGATGCTTAAAAAGTGTCTAGGTGATCCAGCACTCATCCTGCATGTTGAGGGGTTAGGAGTCGATAAGAACCTTTCTTATGAAAAGGTTCCAATTGAAATTTTAGATCGCCAAGTGAAGCAGCTGAGGAACAAGGAGGTTGCCACCGTAAAGGTGTTATGGAGGAACCACCTTGTTGAGGGAGCAACATGGGAGGCCGAGGCCTACATGAGATCCCGTTACCATCACTTGTTCAGTTCTTGAGGTTAGATATACTCTTCCTAAGTCTGATTTTGTTTATGAAACTCTAAATTTTAGTGCATTAGTCAGTTTTGGTGTTTTAAGTCCATGACTGTGTGTTTTATACTTGCACTATATGAGTTAATATGAGTTCATGCTTGCATTCATGTTGCTGTTTTTGTATAGCGTTGACATGATTTTTGTGTCGCATGAGTTGTGATGTGCATTGAGTTAAAGTTAGATTGAGAAGGAAGTTCCTCAGTCTCAGATATGAAGCTTCAGATAAGCTTTGAGTGATGTGCATCATCCAGAGTAAGTTGTGAATAAGATATTCACAAAGAGTAAAGTTTCAAGTATGTTGATGTGTTTTTTGAAAATACCCTCTTTGATCAAAATGATGTGTAGTGTCATTCGGGGACGAATTTTTCTAAGGGGGGGATAATGTAACATTCTAGAAAATGTACTTGTCTAGTGAAGAGTCTATTAGGTTTTAAGAATATGTATTGGGGTACATAGGCATCCCAATGCCCAATATTGAGTAATATTGGGCATGTTAGAGAATATTGGCTTAAGGGTGTTAGCTAATTTCTATGTATTAACAAGTAACTTAAAATGCACTTTGATGCTCAAATGCTCCAATCCAAGCTTGTTTATGAATTGTACCTTCAATGAAGACCCTAAGCTAAAATTCTTAATTTCCTTGCTTACACACAATAGGTACGAGGCATCCAAGTGTCAAGCCTAGGTACCATAACACATGATCATTTAAAATGATCATGTAGATTAAGTAGTGCCCAAGGACATAGTGAGGATTTTTGGGACAAGAAGTGAACTTTCCAAGTGAAACTACAGAGTGCACGATTAGGAAAGTGCACGGCAACACATGTGCAAGCACATGTTCTATCGGCCGAGAGACCAAGCGACCAAGCCCAACCGATTCGGTTAGGGCGGTTAGGGGGACGGCACGCGTCGGGTCAAGCCACATGGGGCCGAGCTTCCTAACCATTCCTAGGCTCTAACTAACTTACCTAACTAGCTAACTAACCTAGGACTAACTAAAATGAACTAACTAGTGTACCCAAAATCCTAAGACCTAACCGGGTGACACTAGCCGAGTAGCTAACTAAAGAAACATCCTAGTACCTAACCTAGGATGGCCCAGAGGGGTTGGTTATGGTCCTAGTGACTTCGGGGGTACTTTAGTAATTACCATAAGTCACTTAATTAATTATATTAGCAACTTAATTAATTAATTTAAATTCATGGTCAAACCCGAGACTTTTAGCAAATTTTCAGCATTTGGATAAGTCAAATGCTCTCCTATTTTTAGTCAATTTAGGAGGGGCGTTTTGGTAATTAGCTAATTGATTTATTTAATTAAGTTAATTAGCCTAAGTTAAATTAGTCAATATTCAGTTCCTAAGACTTAGACTCACGTTTATCCAGTAGAAACTCACGACTGAAAAACAGTGAGCAAACGTAAGAAAAAAAAATACTCTCGGTTCTCCTTAGGCGATTTCAAGGAAATTCATAAAGATTTTCGTGCAAAGAACAGGGTGATATTCGTAGATTCAATTCTACAGTAAGTTATGGGTTTCTCTCTTGGATTCCTTTCACCAGGAGACTTTTCAAACGTTTGGAATTCAAGAAAACCAAAACTAGGGTTGTTCCCAATGAAATTGTCGAATGGTCATCTCCCTAGTTCTCCCTATTTCCGATTCTAGTAGTATGTATAATGCAAATCTCGAGCATGTTGTTGGTATGTGGTGCTAATTGATCATTATGTGTAGGTTTTGTGATTTGATAATGTCGAATGAGACCTATAGGTTAGATCCGTATGATTAGAGTATCATTTACATGAGATAAGAAATGTTGTAATGCCTAATTGTGTTCAAGAAGATGAAATTGTTATAAGTCGTTTATGAAATTCAGTTTACTGTTGAAAGGAATGAAAGTTTCGATTACTGTGTGTGTTTACATTAGATATGTTTGTAAGTGTTTGGAATGCAATGTTTCCAAGAAGAAATAAGAATGAGAATCAAAGCTAGTTAATGAATCTTCAATGCCAAATCAACTTTATAGCTTGGCCAAACTAAGCACTGAATTGTTCTTATAAGCTAATCAAATGTTAAAAGTTGGCTTGCTTAAAATGATGAGATTACTATAGTATATACATGAAGTTAATTGACTTGGTTAGTGATAATATCATGACAAGTGTTTAGTAAAAGTTTGTTTTATGCCAATAAATTGGCCAGCAATATTATTTCCAAAACATGTAATAGAATTGGCCAATCACTAAGTCATACCAATCTTATATGGCCAATGTAAATTATGATGTTTCTTGTAAGGCCAAATACATGTTAAAGATTGACTTGACAAGATGTAACTCAATGAACTCATAACCTAGGGTATGCCAATGATTGGGACAACTCCCAACATACCCTATCTAAATGAACTTGTGAACATAGTAGCACATTGAATAAGTCCTTATAACTTTCATAAAGAATGGTACAAGACTACCAAATAACATTGAACAAGATAAGGTGAGTAATGAAATAACTAAAAGCTTATGAGTTATGAAATTGACCTAGAATGGGGTGTTAAAGGAAGTGAGACAAGTCTCACTTGCACCTAAACAATTATGTTAAAGATACTCACATAAGAGTGTGCTAGAAATCGTGAGACAAGTCTCATTAACACCATGGTGATAATGTAAGATCTAAGTTTGCATTCATCAAGTATAGAAAGGGATGACAAGTCATCCATTGAGCTAAGTATACCTCATACTAGAAGAAAGCTTTCATAGTGTATGAGTCAACTCTAAAAGTTGTAAAGTATAATAAATTGAGCTAAGCACCGATAGACTAGTAATGAGCTTGTGCAAACACATGTAATACTCATGAGATGAGACTACCACCAAGGTGGATAAGGGTCTCCAAATTCTCCTAGTCTTTGAACTATGTCGCCAGCATAGGTTACTAGCTAGTGGATCCACCTAAGAAAGCTAGGAAGTATTCGGTTTCACTTTGTTCGGTGAACCACCTCTTTTTCAGAGTGGGGAAGACACTGGATTTCATGTTAGCTCACATGATCTATGTTGGTTAAATTCTAAAGAGTTATTTAAGAAAGTAACAAAGAAAGAAAGAAAGAACTAGGAAGATGAGGGGTGTTTGGATAGGATGACCAAAGGGTGAGGTTAGACTAAGAAATGATGTAAGTCATTCTTAGTCATTGCACAGAAAGATCCCAATGGAAGTCTTAAAAAAATATACTAAGTCAACCTAGCATGTTCAAAGTGAACATGAGATCAAAGAAGAAGAAATGTAAGTTCAAAGTGAACTAAGTAAGCAAAAGCATAAGAATATCAAATCATCAATGTTTGATAAGAATGAAGTTTTAACAGTTATTGTTTTATGACAATAAAGGGAGAAAAACATAATGACTCATCAATTGGAGTATGAATATATGCCCCATCATCTTTATATTATGCAAATGATCAAAGAATGGGCATAGCCAATAAAGATTGGCTTATAAAGACTTCATGCCCAATTTAACAATAATGGAAAGAACAACTTGTGAGTAGGGTAGTCAAATCATTTCCTTAGTCTTTTGAATTATTGAATTAATAAGTAAAAGATAGGATCAAAGGATATCATTGAACTACACAACAAAAATAAGAAAAGACTGAAAAATAAACTAAGTCTGGGAGAGGGAGCTCTCGGCCTAAGGGGAGCAAAAATATTAAATTTTGCTTGAGTTGTTTTAAAATTATGTTCATGATTCCAAGGTCTTATGTTCATATAGAAAATGAGTTGTGTGCTTTAAATGCATGAAATTATGTCATATTCATAACATGATTCATAAATAATGAACTAGGAAAGTTAAGTGACTTCACTTTCCAAAATGGCATGTTGCTATAGGAAGAGTTTTGCTTGATCGTGCAAAGTCCTTATGTGATTATGTGCATACACCCTTACATAGTACAAGTGTGTACTAACCCATATACAATTACTATTTTTATAGTTGCAGGTCCTTGAAGAAGATTGAAGATCAGTTGAAGCTGTTTGGACTAGTACCTCCATACTTTGGTAGTTCCTCTTGAGTTCGAGGATGCCTCCGCTTTATTTTCTAGCTTTAGTAGATTAGACATAGCTAGTGGATGTTGTCCCTAGCGTTTCCTTTCAAACATCTGTTCAAGCTTTTGTATTAAGGCCGGTTTGGCAACTATTAATGATATTATGAATTCTTCATTTCAATTGTTCAATCTTGTAACATTTCGAAAATCCCAAGGCATGTTGTAAAACTTAACCTAGACTCCATGAGGTCTAATCACTATTCTAAGTCGAATTAGGTGCATATAGAGTGGTTAAGGTGTTTAAGAACCAAAATATTTAAGAAACTACCACGACGTCTGAAAATTTGGTTCATAGGGGGCTAGTGTGTCTTAGCCGTTTGACTAGTTTTAAGAGTCGGATTCGACCGAAAGTTGGTAGAAATAGATGTAACACATGTGAGGAATGTTTCATGATTGAAACGCTTGTGTATGACTCCCAAAGGATCAACCACGGTCCCTTGAGAAGGACCCTTGAAGCTTGGATGCAACACTGCCTGACAGGGTGCATCGACGAAGGAGACGACGCGGCGTCACTGGATCGACGGGGCGTCGAGGCCACCTTCGTCCCACACTTAGAAAGATTCAAGAAGTCTCTCGCATACATAGCTACTGTTACACACGACGGAAGACGGTCGACGGGGCGTCAGTAGATCAACGGGGGGCCACCGTCGTCCCACACTTAGTTGATTTCTAAGGAACCTCACCTGCACAGTCTCTGAACAAGATGACGGAGTGCAGGACGGAGGGAGGGGCTACCGTCGACTCACCGACGGTCCGTCAGCGGGGTTCCGTCGGTGAGGGTCTATAAATCCCTGCACGTGTTAAGTTAAATACATTTAATTAATTAAATGGTTTAGGGGTAATTGGGGATTTAAGGAACACTAATTAAGTTGATTTTGTCCAACTATAAATACCCTCAATCCTCATTAGCCTAAACACAACTCTCAAAATAAACTCTCTTCTTTCTCTCTACTTTCTCTCCCTATTGGAAGACACCATTGGAGATTAGCTTGGGAGGTGAATTGGGGGCTGGTTAAGGACGAATTCACCATCAAAAGGTCATCCAATCTTAAGGTATGGGATCTAATTCGCCTCTGAGACTTCTTTCCTCAAAGGGATCCTTCAAAGGTTTTCCAAAAAGTTGATTTTTATATGGATTTCATTCATTTACGAAATGGATGTTATGAATTGAGTTGTTTATACTTTATTGAGGGTACAATGAGTAGATTATCATGTAATGTAACTTAATTGGGATGAATTTAGATGGTTTGATCTAGATTGTAGATTATGACCCTTAACCGCTAACCCTAGGCATGATCTTGATATGAATTAGGTTGGGTTTGATGCAATTGATTCTATTATTGATTAAATTATCCTTAATGATTGTTATTACATTGATCATGAATCTATAGTGATGAGTTGAATTCCTTCATGCTAATCCTTGAGTATTGATCTAGGTTAAGAAGATAAACTTAGGTATCATGTTTTCAAGTTTTGATTTAGTATTGAATTATGGTGTAGTGACTCTTCTAAATTCATTATCATGTTGGTTGTTGAATTACTTTGGTGAGATAACCCAAATTGGGTTGATCTATGGGTTGATGGTAAAGCCCTTTATGATGAACTATGAAGGAGTGTTGGTAAGTATTGACTATCCTAATTCTCACTTTGATTATGGTTAATTGTCATCAAGTTATGATGTTGTATTGAAGTATACCTTGTTTAGAGTGATAAGATGGTATGATGATTGAGTTGAAATATCTTATGCTTTGGTTGTGAGGTTGGTTAGGGTGTACATGCCATAAGAATGATAACATGTAATTATGCACCCTATTATGATGTTATATGCAAAGGGTTGACCTCACTTATATGGATTGTGAATTAAAGGACTATTCCTCGTACAATTCTTATTGAGCTATTATGATGTGTATACAAGGGCTATATCGTATGACTTAAGCTAAGTTATGATTATAATAAGATTTAAAGGTATTTCAATAAAAAGGGACTTTGTTTAGCACCGAGTGAACTTGACAATGGGAGGTGATGACTTGTTCATAAAAGGAAATATTCATCCTAAAGTTGCCCGTGTGATGACAACTCCCTTGCTTATGGGGTATGTCATATAAGGGATTCCCATGAGGAGCGGCCCATTTACCACATGGTATGAATAGGGATATCTACCTCTTAGTTCTTGAACTATGTTGCCACCATAGGATACTAGCTAGTGGATCCACCTAGATAGCTACGTTTATGTTAGGTTCTACCTTGGCCGGTAGACCACCTTCCATCGGTGTAAGGTTTATGACACCGGATTCCACATTAGCTCATATGGTCTATGTCGGTTGAGGCAAGAGTTCCCTAAACTAAAATGAATGAACGAAGTATAGACTAATTGAAGTGACTTGAGGGGTTTGACTTTAGCTTTGGTAGGGGTATGAGACTCTACCTATGCCTTGCACTAGTTTGTCTTGGTAGAAGCTTTGAGAAGTTAATATTATGTAAATGAACGACGATATAATGTAAATGACTTTATATGTTGAATGAGATGCTTATGAATATGAAATTGGTTATCATTGTTAAAGAAAGAATACTATGTGAGATGGAAGACGATGCTATGTGAAGTGAATTGCTAATTATGATCTTTGGTAGGTTACTTGACTAAGTAGGGTTATGGGGCTTTGCTTGGTCATTGCACGTGTGGCTTCTTAAGGATTATAGTTGGTTCGTTTGCTTTGCTATTTCACATGATTTACTCTTATTCATGTGTGTGATGTTATTACTTGATGTTAGAGTTATATGTGATTATGGGTTTAAGTATGATAATATGCATATGATATAATTAACTTGTTTAGTATGTTTAAAGGATATGCTTAAATAACATGATTTTTCTGAAATGTCCCTTTTTAGCATACTTTGTTGGTATTTGTGCATATTGTCTCATACTTAGTACATGTGGCGTACTAACCCCATTTTCTTCCCTTTGCCCAAACATTTTAGGATCCGGTCGTTGATGTTCGTTTGAGGTGATTGGAAGGAAGACTTGGATATTATATCATCCAAGTGGTAGGTCCTCATTTTCCCGAGGATGATGTCAATAGTCTCTTATGAAGTTACTTAGTTACTACAACTCTTGATATTATATCATCCAAGTGGCTTACTTTTATTGATGTAGGGCTATGCCCAATGTTATTGTTGTCGTTTAGATGGTTTATGAGATGAGACGGATTTATGACTCCATTTCTTTATTATATAAGTGCGTGAAATAAAAGTAGAAGACCATGTAATCTTCTTATATGAACAAGTCTATGTATACTTGATATAAATATGATTCTGTGTATGTAGAGGTCTATGTAAACCTCCGATTAGATTAGCTTGCAAAATTTTTTAATTCTTCCATATTTTTAATCGATGAATGCAATGATGTAAGACTAAGAGGCTTGTCTTAGTCCTCAATGAGGACGACGACGCCGGTTACGTCTAGGAGGTAAACCCGGATGTGACAAACTTGGTATAAGAGCATGAGGTTGAATATCCTTGATGTTGACGTCTCTCTCAACCACGTCTATGTAGGTTTGTATTCATAATTGTGAAGCTGTCACGACCCGAAAGCACCCCCTAGAAGTTAGGGAAAACCTTCGAATCGTAACCGGCGTACTTGACCCCTTTGGGGTCTCGTACAAGCCCTCTAACTCGCATTCATAACATAAAACATGAAAAGTAGTGCAGAATTAAAACTTTTCACGATAATAATAAATAAAGGAGTCTTTTCATAAATACTAGGAAATCTTATCGTCACAAGCCAACTTAAAGACACAACTTAGAACCTTAGGGACACGCCCCTTTACAATAGAATAAATACATTTTTAAGTCTTAATAAGGAAACTAAGAAACATAAAAACTATGTCCTCGAATATATGAGGACATACCCAAGTCTTGAGAGATAGAATTCCCAAGCTTCAACTTCGATCCTCCAAAGGCTTCCAACCTATACTCATAAGGTATAAAAAGTATGGGGTTAGTACAACAATGTACTAAGTATGGCATATGCAAAAACATGCAAAAAGGGACATTTTAGTAAAGATAGCTTTTTATGCAATTCAAATATAACCTTCATGAATCTAGAAGCAAACCCACATAAGAATCAACGATTTAACACTTTATGGCTATCTTACCAAACTTAAAGTAAACAAAAGGAACATTCCAATTAACTTTGCTAAACTTGCAATAAAATTGAATAAAGCATCATAGTGAACATTTTGAATTCTTACCATGAAGACCTTACAGTGAAAGGCACGGTCCAAGTCATATGAACCCTTTTTCTTTGAAGTTGCCCTAACCCAAGGTTATTCTAAGACTCCCTAAGGTGAGCCAAGAAGGGACTCTCATTACACCTCCCTTCAAAGCACACCAAAGCGACCCTTAAAACTACCTAATCTTAGGCTTACTTCGTTAGAAATCAAATCCACGCCCTTGGCTAACATATGCAAAACACTCATGGAAATATAGGTCATACCAAGTGCAATGTGAGAGTAGCATCCCATACTACCACTCCCACTTAGTACTCCTAATGGATTCCATTTACTCAAGTACTCCACAATAATCCTCCATAACACTACACCATAGTACTCATTCACACGGAATTCATGAAGGTACTCTTCTCCCATAGTAGGTATAGGTCACACCAAGTGCAATGTGAGAATAGCATCCCATACTACTACTCCCACTCAATGCTCCTACTTGGTAACTAATGTGGATTGAGCACTTCACGACATACATACACAATTTCAACAATACACAAGATAACTAGTTTCAAAACAATTCTTTTGTGGGAGTTAGCTTAACCGACAAAGACCATGAGAGCTAGACATGGAATCCCGATATTAACCCCTATCGGATGAGGGATCCTTACCTGCCTAGAGTAAGGTCATGCTTCTTAGCGTTTACATGGCTTTTCCAATAGCTACACCTATGCGGGCACATAGTTAAGGGATAAGGAGATTGTTACTAAGTAACTCACTCTCTACTAACGAGGAGTACTCATCTCAAGAGGTACTTTGGATTACAACATCTCAACTAACGAAGTGCAATCCACCTCCCCTTCATATCCTCTCGGTGCTAGGCATAACTCCACACGGATTTCTCATCATAAAAGTCTATCATAGGAAGCTCACTAGGAAATGGAGAGGTTGTTACTAGACACTACATCTCAACTCACGAAGTGTGTCCACCTCAAGATTTCCCCTTTTTGCTCAACTTGACATAATACAAATCTTAGAAGAGTGTGTGTGTACATGTGCACACCTTGCATATAAGCATCATTTCATTTTCATCAAGTTGTACTCATACTTTAACCTTGATTCATCAAGCTACACACTCTACATACTTCTCATGATCATATACTTCATTTAGACATAAACTAGGTCAAACATGCGATTCAAGCTACATCAAACACAACATAAGACCCATTTCCAATATATCTTCATTTCACATATTAGACCTTCAAGGTCACATACTCAAACCATACTAAGTAACATCAAGTTCATCAATTAGCACCGTCACCCATAAGGTGGACCATACCACTCAAATAGCAATTCATAATAAGAACTATACAATAAGAGCAACTCATCAACAATTCAAACCATCATTACCCATAAGCAATTTATCAATATTTCACCCTATGAAGGCCCTTAGGGCAGTAGCAACACCAACATGACATACACAAGAATACCCAAGTTCATACCTTACTCAAATCATGCTCACATAACCCATTTTCGTGCCAAAAGTTGAAGTATGCATATACAAGAGTTTCATGGAGTTTTAACATCAAAACCATCTATTCAAACCAAGATAAATACATTTAAACCATTAAAACTTAGTTACAAGAAGACCCATAATAGAAATCAAAGTTTAGAAGAAGTTGAGTTTAAAACCCCTTTTGAAAACCATTTTGGAAGTTGGCTTCTTGAATGGAAAGGTATTCAAGAATGGATACCATACCTTTAGGAGAAAGAAACCCATGAATTTGATGAAGAAACAATTCCCAATCTGTCCTCCTATCATTCCTTGACTTCTAGCTTCCAAGAGAGTTGAGAGAGTTTTCTTGAGAGAAAGAGAGAGTTGGATCTTGAAGAGAAAAGGGGGCTCTTCTCTAGGTTTAGGGTGTAAGAGAGTCTTATAAGGCTTGGGGTGTATTTACATAAAACACCCTAAGCTGGCAGCCTTTAAATCATGCACTGGCAGGCTTCGTCGACGAGACCTCCTCGACGGACCGTCACGTCCACCACGGACCGTCACGGGGTTCCGTCGAGGAACACTTGGCTTCTAAATGGAGCCTGTCCCAATTTCACTCTCTGTCACCCACGACGCCCTGGCTCGACGGACCGTCCTGAGTACGACGGACCGTCCTGAGTACGACGGACCGTCCTGAGTACGGCGGACCGTCCTGAGTACGACGGACCATCCTGAGTACGATGGACCGTCCTGAGTACGACGGACCGTCGCCATGGCCGTCGTGAGCTACTGATGGGCAGACTTGCCCAAGTCCTGGGGCCCTTCATCTAGAGTCCTTGGGGTCCTACGTGAGGTCGTGCCCAGACGTCAACCCCCTAAACTAAGTCATCTAGGTCTAAGGAACATCCGATGCATGTTTCAAGTAAAACGAACACATAAAACTTATCCAAACTTGCCAAGACATACAAGTACATTCTAAGGCATACCATCCGAACGTCATGGACGTTTTGGGTCGATTGAACTCCAAACTTAACCAAACTTTGCACACCGCCTAAGGACACCAAACTAACTCCGTTTAACTTAAAATTAACTCAAGAAACAACCATGAGGCTCTAGTTCACCTTAGTTCATTTTGGGGCGTTATATTCTCCCCCACTTGGAATAACATTCGTCCTCGAATGACACTTAAATTTTAAGAACAACAAGGACTCACTTAGCATCATATAATACGCTTAGATCATGATCAAAACACTAACAATCAAAGCATCCACTAGCAAGGAACATCATTTTACACTTTCAACACTTAGCAACATAGGCAACTTTCACCAATTTTCACAAAGTCAAAAATTCAACCTCAATCTTCTTTTATTGTGGAACTACCTTCTCCAACGTTAAACATGCTCATATACAACAATTTTGCACATATATAAACTTCAATTAAGGCAAGGCAAATTTTTCTCAAATTGCAAATTTTTCACAGTGAATACTCACTGTAACATTGTCAAATATACAAAACTTTCAAAATTCCACTCTTTGAGCAATTTATCAAGATGACATGATCATATGAACTATAAAACCATATATACTCATTTCATAACACAAAAACAACAATAACCAAGAGTTGAGACTTACCAAAACCATCAATCCGGATTAATTATCCTTTCTAGCCCCCATCCCATAGGAAGGGTTCTTCTTGGGAGCATTAGGATCTAGGGAAGCTTGATTGACATCTCTCCCCCTTGATTTAAGGTTTGGGCAGTCCCTCATCTTGTGGCCTCTATTACCACATGCAAAACAACCATCCGTTCCGGCAAGACACTTACCCCCATGTTGCTTGCCACAAGTAGGGCACCTAGCCCTTTCATAGGAATGACCACCACCTTGAGAAGATTGATTTGGAGCCCTATCCTTGTTTCCCATAGAAGAATCTTGGGGATAAAACCTCTTCTTAGGCCTTTGGTGACTAGAATCATCCGACCTAGGTCTCTTACCCTCTTGCCTTATCTCCCTAATTTTGGACTCCTCAATTTGTTGCGCATAAACCATGAGCCTAGAGATATCCATGTCATTAAGAAGCATAGCCGTACGACACTCTTTTTCCACCAAGCTAAACACGCCCATCACAAACTTGTTCATCCTAGCCCTAGGGTTGGCTACCATGTTTGGGGCATACTTAGAGAGTTGGGTGAATTTGAGAGAGTACTCTTGCACACTCATTCCCCCTTGATGGAGGTTCATGAATTCAACCATCTTCTTCTCCCTCCGCTCTAAAGGAAAGAATCTATCTAGGAAAGCCTCTTTGAATTCCTCCCAATCAATCGGTCCTCTTTCTAAGGGTCTCTCACCCCTCCATTGCTCATACCACACTTGAGCAACATCCTTAAGTTGGTAAGCGGCCAATTCCGCTTTCTCCCTAGGGGTCACACCCATAGCATCTACCACCTTGAAAACCTCATCTATGAAGCCTTGTGGGTCTTCATCCACCTTAGTGCCATGAAAGGTAGGAGGGTTCATCCTCATAAAATCCCGAATCCTAGAAGCGAGAGTACTAGCATTTGGTTGGGGCCTATCTCCTAGGTTAGCTTGGCCCACAAAGTGATTGTTGACAACTTGAGCTTGAGCCGTCATGAGTTGGGTCAAGTTCATTAGGGCAGCCCTCAACTCCGCATTAGTCATATCACCCTCAACAAAAGGAGCTTGAGGCATAGGAGGCACTTGAGGTCCTTGAGGTTCCGGAGGCACTTGAGGTTCTTGAAGAGGAACCTCCTCATTTTCCTCCCCTAAGACAACAATAGGAATTTGGTCAACATGGGGAAGGACTCTCTCATTTTGTACACCTCCCTCCTCCCTTCTAGCGGTCGATCTCCTCGTATTCATGTCCTAAAAACACAAAAGAAGAGGTTGAGAATAGACACCTTATATACTCAACTCTAAGGCACGATACTAGAATAGAGAAGAAAGTGAAACTTCTAGCATCCTATAGCCTCTTGTCCATGGATGTGTCGCGACTCACACCAATGACCAAGATACTACTAGATGTGGCTTGTGAGACTTTCAGACCTTAAACTATATTCCCAAAACCTTATGCTCTGATACCAAGTCTTGTCACGACCCGAAAGCACCCCCTAGAAGTTAGGGAAAACCTTTGAATCGTGACCGGCGTACTTGACCCCTTTGGGGTCTCGTACAAGCCCTCTAACTCGCATTCATAACATAAAACATGAAAAGTAGTGCGGAATTAAAACTTTTCACGATAATAATAAATAAAGGAGTCTTTTCATAAATACTAGGAAATCTTATCGTCACAAGCCAACTTAAAGACACAACTTAGAACCTTAGGGACACGCCCCTTTACAATAGAATAAATACATTTTTAAGTCTTAATAAGGAAACTAGGAAACATAAAAACTATGTCCTCGAATATATGAGGACATACCCAAGTCTTGAGAGATAGAATTCCCAAGCTTCAACTTCGATCCTCCAAAGGCTTCCAACCTATACTCATAAGGTATAAAAAGTATGGGGTTAGTACAACAATGTACTAAGTATGGCATATGCAAAAACATGCAAAAAGGGACATTTTAGTAAAGATAGCTTTTTATGCAATTCAAATATAACCTTCATGAATCTAGAAGCAAACCCACATAAGAATCAACGATTTAACACTTTATGGCTATCTTACCAAACTTAAAGTAAACAAAAGGAACATTCCAATTAACTTTGCTAAACTTTCAATAAAATTGAATAAAGCATCATAGTGAACATTTTGAATTCTTACCATGAAGACCTTACAGTGAAAGGCACGGTCCAAGTCATATGAACCCTTTTTCTTTGAAGTTGCCCTAACCCAAGGTTATTCTAAGACTCCCTAAGGTGAGCCAAGAAGGGACTCTCATTATACCTCCCTTCAAAGCACACCAAAGCGACCCTTAAAACTACCTAATCTTAGGCTTACTTCGTTAGAAATCAAATCTACGCCCTTGGCTAACATATGCAAAACACTCATGGAAATATAGGTCATACCAAGTGCAATGTGAGAGTAGCATCCCATACTACCACTCCCACTTAGTACTCTTAATGGATTCCATTTACTCAAGTACTCCACAATAATCCTCCATAACACTACACCATAGTACTCATTCACACGGATTTCATGAAGGTACTCTTCTCCCATAGTAGGTATAGGTCACACCGAGTCCAATGTGAGAATAGCATCCCATACTACTACTCCCACTCAATGCTCCTACTTGGTAACTAATGTGGATTGAGCACTTCACGACATACATACACAATTTCAACAATACACAAGATAATTAGTTTCAAATCAATTCTTTTGTGGGAGTTAGCTTAACCGACAAAGACCATGAGAGCTAGACATGGAATCCCGATATTAACCCCTATCGGATGAGGGATCCTTACTTGCCTAGAGTAAGGTCATGCTTCTTAGCGTTTACATGGCTTTTCCAATAGCTACACCTATGCGGGCACATAGTTAAGGGATAAGGAGATTGCTACTAAGTAACTCACTCTCTACTAACGAGGAGTACTCATCTCAAGAGGTACTTTGGATTACAACATCTCAACTAACGAAGTGCAATCCACCTCCCCTTCATATCCTCTCGGTGCTAGGCATAACTCCACACGGATTTCTCAACATAATAGTCTATCTTAGAAAGCTCACTAGGAAATGGAGAGGTTGTTACTAGACACTACATCTCAACTCACGAAGTGTGTCCACCTCAAGATTTCCCCTTTTTGCTCAACTTGACATAATACAAATCTTAGAAGAGTGTGTGTGTACATGTGCACACCTTGCATATAAGCATCATTTCATTTTCATCAAGTTCTACTCATACTTTAACCTTGATTCATCAAGCTACACACTCTACATACTTCTCATAATCATATACTTCATTTAGACATAAACTAGGTCAAACATGCAATTCAAGCTACATCAAACACAACATAAGACCCATTTCCAATATATCTTCATTTCACATATTAGACCTTCAAGGTCACATACTCAAACCATACTAAGTAACATCAAGTTCATCAATTAGCACCGCCACCCATAAGGTGGACCATACCACTCAAATAGCAATTCATAATAAGAACTATACAATAAGAGCAACTCATCAACAAATAAAACCATCATTACCCATAAGCAATTTATCAATATTTCACCATATGAAGGCCCTTAGGGCAGTAGCTACACCAACATGACATACACAAGAAGACCCAAGTTCATACCTTACTCAAATCATGCTCACATAACCCATTTTCATGCCAAAAGTTGAAGTATGCATATACAAGAGTTTCATGGAGTTTTAACATCAAAACCATCTATTCAAACCAAGATAAATACATTTAAACCATTAAAACTTAGTTACAAGAAGACCCATAATAGAAATCAAAGTTTAGAAGAAGTTGAGTTTAAAACCCCTTTTGAAAACCATTTTGGAAGTTGGCTTCTTGAATGGAAAGGTATTCAAGAATGGATACCATACCTTTAGGAGAAAGAAACCCACGAATTTGATGAAGAAACAAGTCCCAATCCGTCCTCCTATCCTTCCTTGACTTCTAGCTTCCAAGAGAGTTGAGAGAGTTTTCTTGAGAGAAAGAGAGAGTTGGATCTTGAAGAGAAAAGGGGGCTCTTCTCTAGGTTTAGAGTGTAAGAGAGTCTTATAAGGCTTGGGGTGTATTTACATAAAACACCCTAAGCTGGCAGCCTTTAAATCATGCACTGGCAGGCTTCGTCGACGAGACCTCCTCGACGGACCATCACGTCCACCACGGACCATCACGGGGTTTCGTCGAGGAACACTTTGCTTCTAAATGGAGCCTGTCCCAATTTCACTCTCTGTCACCCACGACGCCCTGGCTTGACGGACCGTCCTGAGTACGACGGACCGTCCTGAGTACGACGAACTGTCCTGAGTACGACGGACCGTCCTGAGTACGACGAACCGTCCTGAGTACGACGGACCGTCGCCATGGCCGTCGTGAGCTACAGATGGGCAGACTTTCCCAAGTCCTGGGGCCCTTCATCTAGAGTCCTTGGGGTCCTAGGTGAGGTCATGCCCAGACGTCAAACCCCTAAACTAAGTCGTCTAGGTCTAGGGAACATCCGACGCATGTTTCAAGTAAAACGAACACATACAACTTATCCAAACTCGCCAAGATATACAAGTACATTCTAAGGCATACCATCCGAACGTCATGGACGTTTTTGGTCGATTGAACTCCAAACTTAACCAAACTTTGCACACTGCCTAAGGACACCAAACTCACTCCGTAACTTAAAATTAACTCAAGAAACAACCATGAGGCTCTAGTTCACCTTAGTTCATTTTGGGGCGTTATAGCACTCACGGCCAATCCGACCCATTTTCAAGGTCAAAATAGCCCCGAAGCGCGCATACCCCCATTTCGATGATTTATCGTGTGCTATAGCACACCATTTTTTTGGTGATACGGATCACGAAGTCAAAAGTGCCAAAAATTTTTGTGGACGTCCGTCATGAGCTTGGCTATGCATCCGGTTGGCACTCACGGCCATTCTGACCCATTTTCAAGGTCAAAATAGCCCCGAAGCAGTCAAACCCCCATTTCGACGATTTTTTCGTGTGCTATAGCACACCATTTTTGGGTGATCCGGATCCCGACGTCAAAAGTGCCAAACTTTTTTGTGGACGTCCGTCAAGACCTTGGCTTTGCATCCGGTTGGCACTCACGGCCATTCCGATCCATTTTAAGGTTAAAATAGCCCCGAAGCGCGCATACCCCCATTTTGATGATTTTTCGTGTGCTATATCACACCATTTTTGGGTGATCCGGATCCCAACGTCAAAAGTGCCAAACGTTTTTGTGGACGTCCGTCAAGACCTTGACTATGCATCCGGTTGGCACTCACGGCCAATCCGACCCATTTTCAAGGTCAAAATAGCCCCGAAGCGCGCATACCCCCATTTCGACGATTTTTCATGTGCTATAGCACACCATTTTTTGGGTGATCCGGATCCCGACGTCAAAAGTGCCAAAATATTTTGTGGACGTCCGTCAAGAACTTGGCTATGCATCCGGTTGGCCCTCACGGCCGTTCCGACCCATTTTCAAGGTCAAAATAGACCCGAAGCGCGCATACCCCCATTTCGACGATTTTTCGTGTGCTATAGCACACCATTTTTGGGTGATCCGGATCCCGATGTCAAAAGTGCCAAAAGTTTTTGTGGACGTCCGTAAAGACCTTGGCTATGCATCCGGTTGGCACGAACGGCCAATCCGACCCATTTTCAAGGTCAAAATAGCCCCGAAGTGCGCATACCCCCATTTCGACGATTTTTCGTGTGCTATAGCACACCATTTTTTGGGAGATCCGGATCCCGACATCAAAAGTGGCAAAAATTTTTGTGGACGTCCGTCAAGACCTTGGGTATGCATGCAGTTGGCACTCACGGCCATTCCGACCCATTTTCAAGGTCAAAATAGCCCCGAAGCGCGCATACCCCCATTTCGACGATTTTTCGTGTGCTATAGCACACCATTTTTTGGGTGATCCGGATCCCGACGTCAAAAGTGCCAAACATTTTTGTGGACGTCCGTCAAGACCTTGGCTATGCATCCGGTTAGCCCTCACGGCCATTTCGACCCATTTTCAATGTCAAAATAACCACGAAGCGCGCATACCCCTATTTCGACGATTTTTCGTGTGCTATAGCACACCATTTTTTGGGTGATCCGGATCCCGACGTCAAAAGTGCCAAAATTTTTTGTGGACGTCCGTGAAGACCTTGGCTATGCATTCGGTTGGCACTCACGGCCAATCCGACCCATTTTCAAGGTCAAAATAGCCCCAATCGCGCATACACCATTTCGACGATTTTTCGTGTGCTATAGCACACCATATTTTGGCTGTTCCGGATCCCGACGTCAAAAGTGCCAAAATTTTTGTGGACGTCCATCAAGACCTTGGCTATGCATCCGGTTGGCCCTCACGGCCAATCCGACCCCTTTTCAAGGTCAAAATAGCCCCGAAGCGCGCATACCCGCATTTGACAATTTTTCGTGTGCTATAGCACACCATTTTTTGGGTGATCCGAATCCCGACGACAAAAGTGCTAAACATTTTTGTGGACGTCCGTCAAGACCTTGGCTATGCATTCGGTTAGCACTCACGGCCAATCCGACCCATTTTAAAGGTCAAAAAGCCCAGAAGCGCGCATACCCCATTTCAACGATTTTTCGTGTGCTATAGCACACCATTTTTTGGGTGATTCGGATCCCGACGTCAAAAGTGCCAAAAATTTTTGTGGACGTCCGTCAAGACCTTGGCTATTCATCCGGTTGGCCCTCACGGCCATTTCGACCCATTTTCAAGGTCAAAATAGCCACGAAGCGCGTATACCCCCAATTTGATGATTTTTCGTGTGCTATATATAGCACACTATTTTTTGAGTGATCCGGATCCCAACGTCAAAAGTGCCAAAATATTTTGTAGACGTCCATCAAGACCTTGGCTATGCATCCGGTTGGCACACACGGCCATTCTGACCCATTTTCAAGGTCAAAATAGCCCCGAAGCGCGCATACCCCCATTTCGACGATTTTTTGTGTGCTATAGCACACCATTTTTTGGGTGATCCGGATCCCGATGTCAAAAGTGCCAAAAAATTTTGTGGACGTCCGTGAAGACCTTGGCTATGCATCCGGTTGGCACTCACGGCCATTCCGACCCATTTTCAAGGTCAAAATAGCCCCGTAGCGCGCATATCCCCATTTCGATGATTTTTCGTGTGCAATAGCATACAATTTTTTGGGTGATTCGGATCCCGACGTCCAAAGTGCCAAAATTTTTTGTGGACGTCCGTCAAGACCTTGGCTATGCATCCGATTCGCCCTCACGGCCATTCCGACTCATTTTCAAAGTCAAAATAGCCCCGAAGCACGCATACCTCCATTTCGACGATTTTTCATGTGCTATAGCAAACCCTTTTTGTGTGATCCGGATCGCGACGTCAAAAGTGCCAAAAATTTTTGTGGACGTGCGTCAAGACCTTGGCTATGCATCCGGTTGGTCCTCACGGCCATTCCGACCCATTTTCAAGATCAAAATAGCCCCGAAGCGCACATACCCCCATTTCGATGATTTTTCATGTGCTATAGCACACTATTTTTGGGCGATCCGGATCCCGACATCAAAAGTGCCAAATTTTTTTGTGGACGTCCGTCAAGACCTTGGCTATGCATCCGGTTGGCCCTCACGGCCATTCGACCCATTTTCAAGGTCAAAATAGCCACGAAGCGCATACCCCCATTTCAACGATTTTTCGTGTGCTATAGCACACCATTTTTTGGGTGATACGGATCCCCACGTTAAAAGTGCCAAACGTTTTTGTGGACGTCCGTCAAGACCTTGGCTATGCATCCGGTTGGCACTCACGGCCATTCCGACCCATTTTCAAGGTCAAAATAGCCGCGAAGCGCGCATACCCCTATTTCGACGATATTTCGTGTTCTATAGCACACCATTTTTTGGGTGATCCGGATCCCGAAGTCAAAAGTGCCAAAAGTTTTTGTGGACATCTGTCAAGACCTTGGATATGCATTCGGTTGGCCCTCACGGCCATTCCTACCCATTTTCAAGGTCAAAATAGCCATGAAGCGCGCATACCTCCATTTCGACAATATTTTGTGTGCTATAGCACACCATTTTTTGGGTGATCCGGATCCCGACGTCAAAAGTGCCAAAATATTTTTTGGACGTCCGTCAAGACCTTGGCTATGCATTCGGTTGGCACTCACCACCATTCCGACCCATTTTCAAGGTGAAAATAGCCACGAAGCGCGCATACCCCATTTTGACGATTTTTCGTGTGCTATAGCACACCATTTTTTGGGTGATCCGGATCCCGACGTCAAAAGTGCCAAAATTTTTGTGGACGTCCGTCAAGACCTTGGCTATGCATCCGGTTGGAAATCACATCCATTCCGACCCATTTTCAAGGTCAAAGTAGCCCCGAAGCGCGCATACCCCCATTTTTACGATTTTTTTGTGTGCTACAGCACACCATTTTTTGGGTGATCCCGATCCCGACGTCAAAAGTGCCCAAAATTTTTGTGGACGTCCGTCAAGACCTTGGCTATGCATCCGGTTCGCCCTGACGGCCATTCCGACCCATTTTCAAGGTCAAAATAGCCAAAAAGCGCGCATACCCCCATTCCGACGATTTTTCGTGTGCTATAGCAAACCATTTTTGGGTGATCCGGATCCTGACGTCAAAAGTGCCAAAAGTTTTTGTGGACGTCCGTCAAAACCTTGGATATGCATCCGGTTGTCCCTCATGGCCGTTCCGACCCATTTTCAAGGTCAAAATAGCCCCGAAGCACGCATACCCCCATTTCGACGATTTTTCGTGTGCTATAGCACACCATTTTTGTGCGATCCGGATCCCGATGTCAAAAGTGCCAAATATTTTTGTGGACGTCCGTCAATACCTTGGCTATGCATCCGGTTGGCACTAACGGCCAATCCGACCCATTTTCAAGGTCAAAATAGCCTCAAAGCTCGCATACCCCCATTTCGACGATTTTTTGTGTGCTATAGCACACCATTTTTTGGGTGGTCCGGATACCAACGTCAAAAGTGCCTAAAAGCCCCGAAGCGCGCATACCCCCATTTCGACGATTTTTTGTGTGCTAATAGCACACCATTTTTTGGGTGATCCGGATCCCGACGTCAAAAGGCCAAAATTTTTTTTGGACGTCTGTCAAGACCTTCGCTATGCATCCGATTAGCCCTCACGGCCATTCCGACCCATTTCAAGGTCAAAATAGCCACGAAGCGCGCATACCCCCATTTCGACGATTTTTCGTGTGCTATAGCACACCATTTTTTGGGTGATCCGGATCCCAATATCAAAAGTGCCAAAAAATTTTGTGGACGTCTGTGAAGACCTTGGCTATGCATCCGGTTGGCACTCACGGCCATTCCGACCCATTTTCAAGGTCAAAATAGCCCGAAGCGCGCATACCCCCATTTAGACGATTTTTCGTGTGCTATAGCACACCATTTTTTGGGTGATCCGGATCCCGATGTCAAAAGTGCCAAAAATTTTTGTGGACGTCCGTCAAGAAATTGGCTATGCATCCGGTTGGCACTCACGGCCATTCCGACCCATTTTCAAGGTCAAAATAGCCCCGAAGCGCGCATACCCCCATTTCGACGATTTTTCGTGTGCTATAGCACACCATTTTTTGGGCGATCCGGATCCCGACATCAAAAGTGCCAAATTTTTTTGTGGACGTCCGTCAAGACCTTGGCTATGCATCCGGTTGGCCCTCACGGCCATTCGACCCATTTTCAAGGTCAAAATAGCCACGAAGCGCATACCCCCATTTCAACGATTTTTCGTGTGTTATAGCACACCATTTTTTGGGTGATACGGATCCCCACGTTAAAAGTGCCAAAAGTTTATGTGGACGTCCGTCAAGACCTTGGCTATGCATCCGGTTGGCACTCACGTCCATTCCGACCCATTTTCAAGGTCAAAATAGCCGCGAAGCGCGTATACCCCCATTTCGACGATTTTTCGTGTTCTATAGCACACCATTTTTTGGGTGATCCGGATCCCGAAGTCAAAAGTGCCAAAATTTTTTGTGGACGTCTGTCAAGACCTTGGCTATGCATTCGGTTGGCCCTCACGGCCATTCCGACCCATTTTCAAGGTCAAAATAGCCACGAAGCGCGCATACCCCCATTTCGACGATTTTTCGTGTGCTATAGCACACCTTTTTTTGGGTGATCCGGATCCCGACGTCAAAAGTGCCAAACTTTTTTGTGGACGTTCATCAAGACCTTGGCTATGCATCCGGTTGGCCCTCACGGCCATTCCGACCCATTTTCAAGGTCAAAATAGCCTCGAAGCGCGCATACCCCCATTTCGACGATTTTTTGTGTGCTATAGCACAGCATTTTTGGCTGATCCAGATCGCGATGTCAAAAGTGCCAAAAATTTTTGTGGACCTCCGTCAATACCTTTTCTATGCATCCGGCTGACCCTCACGGCCATTCCGTCCCATTTTCAAGGTCAAAATAGCCCCAAAGCGCGCATACCCCCATTTCGATTATTTTTCGTGTCCTATAGCACACCATTTTTTGGGTGATCCGGATCCCGACGTCAAAAGTGCCAAAAATTTTTATGGACATCCGTCAAGACCTTGATATGCATCCGGTTGGCCCTCATAGCCATTCTGATCCATTTTCAAGGTCAAATTAGCCTGGAAGCGCGCATACCCCCATTTCGACGATTTTTCGTTTGCTATTTCTCACCATTTTTTGGGTGATCCGGATCCAGACGTCAAAAGTGCCAAATATTTTTGTGGACGTCCATCAAGACCTTGGCTATGCATCCGGTAGTCCCTCACGGCCATTCCGACCCATTTTCAAGGTCAAAATAGCCCCGAAGCGCGCATACCCTCATTTGGATGTTTTTTTGTGTTCTATAGAACACCATTTTTTTGGGTGATCCGGATCCCGACGTCAAAAGTGCCAAAGTTTTTTGTGGACATACGTCAAGACCTTGGCTATGCATCCGGTTGGCACTCACGGCCATTCCGACCCATTTTCAAGGTCAAAATAGGCCCGAAGCGCGCATACCCCCATTTCGATGATTTTTCGTGTGCTATAGCACACCATTTTTTGGGTGATCTGGATCCCGACGTCAAAAGTGCCAAAAGTTTTTGTGGACGTTCGTCAAGACCTTGGCTATGCATCCGGATGGCACTCACGGCCATTACGACCCATTATCAAGGTCAAAATAGCCCGAAGCGCGCATACCCCCATTTCGACGATTTTTCGTGTGCTATAGCACACCATTTTTTGGGTGATCCGGATTCCGACGTCAAAAGTGCCAAATTTTTTTATGGACGTCCGTCAAGACCTTTGCTTTGCATCCGGTTGGCCCTCACGGCCATTTCAACCCATTTTCAAGGTCAAATAGCCACGAAGCGTGCATACCCCATTTCGACAATTTTTCGTATAGCACACCATTTTTTGGGTGATCCAGATCCCGACGTCAAAAGTGCCAAAAATTTTTGTGGACGTCCGTCAAGACCTTGGCTATGCATCCGGTTGGCACTCACGGCCATTCCGACCCATTTTCAAGGTCAAAATAGCCCCGAAGCATGCATACCCCCATTTCGACGATTTTTCGTGTGCTATAGCACACCATTTTTTGGGTGATCCGAATTCCGACGTCAAAAGTGCCAAAAGTTTTTGTGGACGTCCGTAAAGACCTTGGCTATGCATCCGGATGGCACTCACGGCCATTACGACCCACTTTCAAGGTCAAAATAGCCCGAAGCGCGCATACCCCCATTTCGATGATTTTTCGTGTGCTATAGCACACCATTTTTCGGGTGATCCGGATTCTGACGTCAAAAGTGCCAAATATTTTTGTGGACGTCCGTCAAGACCTTTGCTTTGCATCCGGTTGGCACTCACGGCCATTCCGACCTATTTTCAAGGTCAAAATAGCCCCGAAGCGTGCATACCCCCATTTCGACGATTTTTCGTGTGCTATAGCACACCATTTTTTGGGTGATCCGATCCCGATGTCAAAAGTGTCAAACTTTTTTGTAGACGTCCGTCAAGACCTTGGTTATGTATCCGGTTGGTACTCATGGCCATTCCGACCCATTTTCAAGGTCAAAATAGCCCCAAAGCGCGCATACCTCCATTTCGATGATTTTTCGTGTGCTATAGCACACCATTTTTTGGGTGATCCAGATCCCGACGTCAAAAGTGCCAAAAGTTTTTGTGGACGTCCGTCAAGACCTTGGCTATGCATCCGGTTGGCACTCACGGCCATTCCGACCCATTTTCAAGGTCAAAATAGCCCCGAAGTGCGCATACCCCCATTTTGACGATTTTTTGTATGCTATAGCACACCATTTTTTGGGTGATCCGGATCCCAACGTCAAAAGTGCCAAACGTTTTTGTGGACGTCCGTCAAGACCTTGGCTATGCATCCGGTTGGCACTAACGGCCATTCCGACCCATTTTCAAGGTCAAACTAGCCCCGAAGCGCGCAGACCCCCATTTCGATGATTTTTCGTGTGCTATAACACACCATTTTTTGGGTGATCCGGATCCCGACGTCAAAAGTGCCAAACATTTTTGATGACGTCCGTCAAGACCTTGACTATGCATCCGGTTGGCACTCACGGCAATTCTGACCCATTTTCAAGGTCAAAATAGCCCCGAAGCGCACATACCCCCATTTCGACGATTTTTTGTGTGCTATAGCACACCTTTTTTTGGGTAATCCGGATCCCGATGTCAAAAGTGCCAAAAGTTTTTGTGGACGTCCGTCAATACCTTGGCTATGCATCCGGTTGGCAATCACAGCCATTACGACCTATTTTCAAGGACAAAATGGCCCCGAAGCGCGCATACCCCAATTTCGACGATTTTTCGTGTGCTATAGCACACCATTTTTTGGGTGATCCGGATCCCGACGTCAAAAGTGCCAAACAAATTTTTGAACATCCATCAAGACCTTGGATTTTTATCCGGTTGGCCCTCACGGCCATTCCGACCCATTTTCAAGGTCAAAATAGCCCCAAAGCGCGCATACCCCCATTTTGACGATTTTTCGTGTGCTATAACACACCATTTTTGGGTGATTCGGATCGCGACGTCTAAAGTGCCAAAATTTTTGTGGACGTCCATCAAGACCTTGGCTATGCATCCGGTTGGAACTCACGGCCAATCTGACCCATTTTCAAGGTCAAAATAGCCCCGAAGCGCATACCCCTATTTTAATGATTTTTCGTGTGCTGTAGCACACCATTTTTTGGGGGATCCGGATCCCGACGTCAAAAGTGCCAAACGTTTTTATGGACGTCTGTCAAGACCTTGGCTATGCATCCAGTTGGCCCTCACGGCCATTCTGACCCATTTTCAAGGTCAAAATAGCCCCGAAGCGCGTATACCCCCATTTTGACGATATTTTGTGTGCTATAGCACACCATTTTTTGGGTGATCCGGATCGCGACGTCAAAAGTGCCAAAAATTTTTATGGACATCCGTCAAGACCTTGACTATGCATCCGGTTGGCACTCACGGCAATTCTGACCCATTTTCAAGGTCAAAATAGCCCCGAAGAGCGCAGACCCCTATTTCGATGATTTTTCGTGTGCTATAGCACACCATTTTTTGGGTGATCCAGATCCCGACGTCAAAAGTGACAAACGTTTTTGATGACGTCCGTCAAGACCTTGACTATGCATCCGGTTGGCACTCACGGCAATTCTGACCCATTTTCAAGGTCAAAATAGCCCCGAAGCGCGCATACCCCCATTTCGACGATTTTTTTTGTGCTATAGCACACCATTTTTTGGGTGATTTGATCCCGATGTCAAAAGTGTCAAACTTTTTTGTAGACGTCCGTCAAGACCTTGGTTATGTATCCGGTTGGCACTCATGGCCATTCCGACCCATTTTCAAGGTCAAAATAGCCCCAAAGCGCGCATACCTCCATTTCGACGATTTTTCGTGTGCTATAGCACACCATTTTTTGGGTGATCCAGATCCCGACGTCAAAAGTGCCAAAAGTTTTTGTGGACGTCCGTCAAGACCTTGGCTATGCATCCGATTGGTACTCACGGCTATTCCGACCCATTTTCAAGGTCAAAATAGCCCCGAAGTGCGCATACCCCCATTTTGACGATTTTTCGTATGCTATAGCACACCATTTTTTGGGTGATCCGGATCCCAACGTCAAAAGTGCCAAACGTTTTTGTGGACATCCGTCAAGACCTTGGCTATGCATCCGGTTGGCACTAACGGCCATTCCGACCCATTTTCAAGGTCAAACTAGCCCCGAAGCGCGCAGACCCCTATTTCGATGATTTTTCGTGTGCTATAGCACACCATTTTTTGGGTGATCCAGATCCCGACGTCAAAAGTGCCAAACGTTTTTGATGACGTCCGTCAAGACCTTGACTATGCATCCGGTTGGCACTCACGGCCATTCTGACCCATTTTCAAGGTCAAAATAGCCCCGAAGCGCGCATACCCCCATTTCGACGATTTTTTGTGTGCTATAGCACACCTTTTTTTGGGTAATCCGGATCCCGATGTCAAAAGTGCCAAAAGTTTTTGTGGACGTCCGTCAATACCTTGGCTATGCATCCGGTTGGCAATCACGGCCATTACGACCTATTTTCAAGGACAAAATGGCCCCGAAGCGCGCATACCCCAATTTCGATGATTTTTCGTGTGCTATAGCACACCATTTTTTGGGTGATCCGGATCCCGACGTCAAAAGTGCCAAAAAATTTTGTGGACGTCCATCAAAACCTTGGCTTTGCATCCGGTTGGCCCTCACGGCCATTCCGACCCATTTTCAAGGTCAAAATAGCCCCAAAGCGCGCATACCCCCATTTTGACGATTTTTCGTGTGCTATAGCACACCATTTTTGGGTGATTCGGATCGCGACGTCTAAAGTGCCAAAATTTTTGTGGACGTCCATCAAGACCTTGGCTATGCATCCGGTTGGAACTCACGGCCAATCCGACCCATTTTCAAGGTCAAAATAGCCCCGAAGCGCATACCCCTATTTTAACGATTTTTCGTGTGCTGTAGCACACCATTTTTTGGGGGATCCGGATCCCGACGTCAAAAGTGCCAAACGTTTTTATGGACGTCTGTCAAGACCTTGGCTATGCATCCAGTTGGCCCTCACGGCCATTCTGACCCATTTTCAAGGTCAAAATAGCCCCGAAGCGCGTATACCCCCATTTCGATGATATTTTGTGTGCTATAGCACACCATTTTTTGGGTGATCCGGATCGCGACGTCAAAAGTGCCAAAAAATTTTATGGACATCCGTCAAGACCTTGACTATGCATCCGGTTGGCACTCACGGCAATTTTGACCCATTTTCAAGGTCAAAATAGCCCCGAAGCGCGCAGACCCCTATTTCGATGATTTTTCGTGTGCTATAGCACACCATTTTTTGGGTGATCCAGATCCCGACGTCAAAAGTGCCAAACGTTTTTGATGACGTCCGTCAAGACCTTGACTATGCATCCGGTTGGCACTCACGGCAATTCTGACCCATTTTCAAGATCAAAATAGCCCCGAAGCGCGCATACCCCCATTTCGACGATTTTTTGTGTGCTATAGCACACCATTTTTTGGGTGATCTGATCCCGATGTCAAAAGTGTCAAACTTTTTTGTAGACGTCCGTCAAGACCTTGGTTATGTATCCGGTTGGCACTCATGGCCATTCCGACCCATTTTCAAGGTCAAAATAGCCCCAAAGCGCGCATACCTCCATTTCGACGATTTTTCGTGTGCTATAGCACACCATTTTTTGGGTGATCCAGATCCCGACGTCAAAAGTGCCAAAAGTTTTTGTGGACGTCCGTCAAGACCTTGGCTATGCATCCGGTTGGCACTCACGGCCATTCCGACCCATTTTCAAGGTCAAAATAGCCCCGAAGTGCGCATACCCCCATTTTGACGATTTTTCGTATGCTATAGCACACCATTTTTTGGGTGATCCGGATCCCAACGTCAAAAGTGCCAAACGTTTTTGTGGACGTCCGTCAAGACCTTGGCTATGCATCCGGTTGGCACTAACGGCCATTCCGACCCATTTTCAAGGTCAAACTAGCCCCGAAGCGCGCAGACCCCTATTTCGATGATTTTTCGTGTGCTATAGCACACCATTTTTTGGGTGATCCAGATCCCGACGTCAAAAGTGCCAAACGTTTTTGATGACGTCCGTCAAGACCTTGACTATGCATCCGGTTGGCACTCACGGCCATTCTGACCCATTTTCAAGGTCAAAATAGCCCCGAAGCGCGCATACCCCCATTTCAACGATTTTTTGTGTGCTATAGCACACCTTTTTTTGGGTAATCCGGATCCCGATGTCAAAAGTGCCAAAAGTTTTTGTGGACGTCCGTCAATACCTTGGCTATGCATCCGGTTGGCAATCACGGCCATTACGACCTATTTTCAAGGACAAAATGGCCCCGAAGCGCGCATACCCCAATTTCGATGATTTTTCGTGTGCTATAGCACACCATTTTTTGGGTGATCCGGATCCCGACGTCAAAAGTGCCAAAAAATTTTGTGGACGTCCATCAAAACCTTGGCTTTGCATCCGGTAGGCCCTCACGGCCATTCCGACCCATTTTCAAGGTCAAAATAGCCCCAAAGCGCGCATACCCCCATTTTGACGATTTTTTGTGTGCTATAGCACACCATTTTTGGGTGATTCGGATCGTGACGTCTAAAGTGCCAAAATTTTTGTGGACGTCCATCAAGACCTTGGCTATGGATCCGGTTGGAACTCACGGCCAATCCGACCCATTTTCAAGGTCAAAATAGCCCCGAAGCGCATACCCCTATTTTAACGATTTTTCGTATGCTGTAGCACACCATTTTTGGGGGGATCCGGATCCCGACGTCAAAAGTGCCAAACGTTTTTCTGGACGTCTGTCAAGACCTTGGCTATGCATCCAGTTGGCCCTCACGGCCATTCTGACCCATTTTCAAGGTCAAAATAGCCCCGAATCGCGTATACCCCCATTTCGACGATATTTTGTGTGCTATAGCACACCATTTTTTGGGTGATCCGGATCCCGACGTCAAAAGTGCCAAAGGTTTTTGTGGACGTCCGTCAAGACCTTGGCTATGCATCCGATTGGCACTCACGGCCATTCCGACCCATTTTAAAGGTCAAAATAGCCCCGAAGCGCGTATACCCCCATTTCAACGATATTTTGTGTGCTATAGCACACCATTTTTTGGGTGATCCGGATCCCGACGTCAAAAGTGCCAAAAGTTTTTGTGGACGTCCGTCAAGACCTTGGCTATGCATCCGATTGGTACTCACGGCCATTCCGACCCATTTTCAAGGTCAAAATTGCCCCGAAGCACGCATACCCCCATTTCGACAATTTTTCGTGTGCTATAGCACACCATTTTTTGGGTGATCCAGATCCCGACGTCAAAAGTGTCAAAAGTTTTTGTGGACGTCCTTCAAGACCTTGGCTATGCATCTGGTTGGCACTCACGGCCATTCCGACCCATTTTAAAGGTAAAAATAGCCCCGAAGCGCGCATACCCCCATTTCGACGATTTTTCTTGTGCTATAGCACACCATTTTTTGGGTGATCCGGATTCCGACGTCAAAAGTGCCAAATATTTTTGTGGACGTCCGTCAAGACCTTTACTTTGCATCCGGTTGGCAGTCACGGCCATTCCAACCTATTTTCAAGGTCAAAATAGCCCCGAAGTGCGCATACCCCCATTTCGACGATTTTTCGTGTGCTATAGCACACCATTTTTTGGGTGATCCGATCCCGATGTCAAAAGTGTCAAACCTTTTTGTAGACGTCCGTCAAGACCTTGTTTATGTATCCGGTTGGCACTCATGGCCATTCCGACCCATTTTCAAGGTCAAAATAGCCCCAAAGCGCGCATACCTCCATTTCGACGATTTTTCGTGTGCTATAGCACACCATTTTTTGGGTGATCCAGATCCCGACGTCAAAAGTGCCAAAAGTTTTTGTGGACGTCCGTCAAGACCTTGGCTATGCATACGGTTGGCACTCACGGCCATTCCGACCCATTTTCAAGGTCAAAATAGCCCCGAAGTGCGCATACCCCCATTTTGACGATTTTTCGTATGCTATAGCACACTATTTTTTGGGTGATCCGGATCCCAACGTCAAAAGTGCCAAACGTTTTTGTGGACGTCCGTCAAGACCTTGGCTATGCATCCGGTTGGTACTAACGGCCATTCCGACCCATTTTCAAGGTCAAACTAGCCCCGAAGCGCGCAGACCCCCATTTCGATGATTTTTCGTGTGCTATAGCACACCATTTTTTGGCTGATCCGGATCCCGACGTCAAAAGTGCCAAACGTTTTTGATGACGTCCGTCAAGACCTTGACTATGCATCCGGTTGGCACTCACGGCAATTCTGACCCATTTTCAAGGTCAAAATAGCCCCGAAGCGCGCATACCCCCATTTCGACGATTTTTTGTGTGCTATAGCACACCTTTTTTTGGGTAATCCGGATCCCGATGTCAAAAGTGCCAAAAGTTTTTGTGGAAGTCCGTAAAGACCTTGGCTATGCATCCGGTTGGCACTCACGGCCATTACGACCCATTTTCAAGGACAAAATAGCCCCGAAGCGCGCATACCCCAATTTCGACGATTTTTTGTGTGCTATAGCACACCATTTTTTGGGTGATCCAGATCCCGATGTCAAAAGTGCCAAAATTTTTTGTGGACGTCCATCAAGACCTTGGCTTTGTATCCGGTTGGCCCTCACGGCCATTTTACCCATTTTCAAGGTCAAAATAGCCACGAAGAGCGCATACCCCTATTTCAACGATTTTTCGTGTGCTATAGCACACCATTTTTTGGGTGATCCGGATCCCGACGTCAAAAGTGCCAAAAAATTTTGTGGACGTCCATCAAGACCTTGGCTATGCATCCGGTTGGCACTCACGGCCATTCCGACCCATTTTCAAGGTCAAAATAGCCCCGAAGCGCATACCCCTATTTTAACGATTTTTCATGTGCTGTAGCACACCATTTTTTGGGGGATCCGGATCCCGACGTCAAAAGTGCCAAACGTTTTTCTGGACGTCTGTCAAGACCTTGGCTATGCATCCAGTTCGCCCTCACGGCCATTCTGACCCATTTTCAAGGTCAAAATAGCCCCGAAGCGCGTATACCCCCATTTCGACGATATTTTGTGTGCTATAGCACACCATTTTTTGGGTGATCCGGATCCCGACGTCAAAAGTGCCAAAAGTTTTTGTGGACGTCCGTCAAGACCTTGGCTATGCATCCGATTGGCACTCACGGCCATTCCGACCCATTTTCAAGGTCAAACTAGCCCCGAAGCACGCATACCCCCATTTCGACAATTTTTTGTGTGCTATAGCACACCATTTTTGGGTGATCCGGATCCCGACGTCAAAAGTGCCAAAAGTTTTTGTGGACATCCTTCAAGACCTTGGCTATGCATCTGGTTGGCACTCACAGCCATTCCGACCCATTTTCAAGGTCAAAATAGCCCCGAAGCGCGCATACCCCCATTTCGACGATTTTTCTTGTGCTATAGCATACCATTTTTTGGTTGATCCGTATCCCAACGTCAAAAGTGCCAAAAATTTTTGTGGACGTCCATCAAAACTTTGGCTATGCATCCAGTTGGCACTCACGGCCATTCCGATCCATTACAAGGTCAAAATAGCCCCAAAGCGCGCATACCCCCCATTTCGACGATTTTTCGTGTGCTATAGCACACTATTTTTTGGGTGATCCGGATCCCGACGTCAAAAGTGCCAAAAGTTTTTGTGGACGTCCGTCAAGACCTTGGCTATGTATCCGGTTGGAACTCACAGACAATCTGACCCATTTTCAAGGTCAAAATAGCCCCGAAGCGCGCATACCCCCATTTCGACGATTTTTCGTGTGCTATAACACACCATTTTTTGGGTTATCAGGAACCCGACGTCAAAAGTGCCAAAAAGTTTTGTGGACGTCCGTCAAGACCTTGGCTATGCATCTGGTTGGCCCTCAAGGACATTCTGACCCATTTTCAAGGTCAAAATAGCCCCGAAGCGCGCATACCCCCATTTCAACGATTTTTCGTGTGCTATAGCACACCATTTTTTGGGTGATCCGGATCCCGATGTCAAAAGTGCCAAAAAATTTATGGACGTCCGTCAAGACCTTGGCTATGCATTGGGTTGGAACTCACGGCTATTTCGACCCATTTTCAAGGTCAACATAGCCCCAAAGCGCACATACCTCATTTCGACGATTTTTCGTGTGCTATAGCACACCATTTTTTGGGTGATCCAAATCCCGACGTTAAGAGTGCCAAACTTTTTTGTGGACGTCCGTCAAGACCTTGGCTATGCATCCGGTTGGCACTCACGGCCATTTCGACCCATTTTCAAGGTCAAAATAGCCCCGAAGAGTGCATACCCCTATTTCAATGATTTTTCGTGTGCTATAGCACACCATTTTTTGGGTGATCCGGATCCCGACGTCAGAAGTGTCAAAATTTTTTGTGGACGTCCGTCAAGACCTTGGAGATTCATCTGGTTGGCCGTCACGGCCATTTCGACCCATTTTCAAGGTCAAAATAGCCCCGAAGCGCGCATACCCCTATTTCGACGATTTTTCGTGTGCTATAGCACACCATTTTTTGGGTGATCCGGATCCCGACGTCAAAAGTGCCAAACTTTTTTGTGGACGTCCGTCAAGACCTTGGCTATGCATCTAGTTGGCACTCACGGCTATTCTAAACCATTTTCAAGGTCAAAATAGCCCCGAAGCGCGCATACCCTCATTTCGATGATTTTCTTGGGTGATCCGGATCCCGACGTCAAAAGTGCTAAAATTTTTTGTGGACGTCCGTCAAGACCTCGGCTATGCATCCGGTTTGCACTCACGGCCATTCCGACCCATTTTCAAGGTCAAATAGCCCGGAAGCGGGCATACCCCCATTTCACAATTTTTCGTGTGCTACAGCATACCATTTTTTGGGTGATCCGGATCCCAACGTCAAAAGTGCCAAATATTTTTGTGGACGTTTGTCAAGACCTTGGATATGCATCCAATTGTCACTCATGGCCATTACGACCAATTTTCAAGGTCAAAATAGCCCCGAAGCGCGCATACCCCCATTTCTACGATTTTTCATGTGCTATAGCACACTATTTTTTGGGTGATCCGGATCCCGACGTCAAAAGTGCCAAAAATTTTTGTGGACGTCCATCAATACCTTGGCTATGGATCCGGTTGGCACTCACGGCTATTCCAACCCATTTTCAAGGTTAAAATAGCCCCGAAGCGCGCATACCCCATTTTGACGAATTTTCGTGTGCTATAGCATACCATTTTTTGGTTGATCCGTATCCCAACGTCAAAAGTGCCAATTTGTGGACGTCCATCAAGACTTTGGTTATGCATCCAGTTGGTACTCACGGCCATTCCGACCCATTACAAGGTCAAAATAGCCCCAAAGCGCGCATACCCTCCATTTCGACGATTTTTCGTGTGCTATACCACACCATTTTTTGGGTGATCCGGATCCCGACGTCAAAAGTGCCAAAATTTTTTGTGGATGTCCGTCAAGACCTTGGCTATGTATCTGGTTGGAACTCACGGCCAATCTGACCCATTTTCAAGGTCAAAATAGCCCCGAAGCGCGCATACCCCCATTTCGACGATTTTTCGTGTGCTATAGCACACCATTTTTTGGGTGATCCGGAACCCGACGTCAAAAGTGCCAAAATATTTTGTGGACGTCCATCAAGACCTTAGCTATGCATCCGGTTGGCACTCACAGCCATTCCGACCGATTTTCAAGGTCAAAATAGCCACGAAGCGCGCATACCCCCATTTTGACGATTTTTCGTGTGCTATAGCACACCATTTTTGGGTGATTTGGATCGCGATGTCTAAAGTGCCAAAATTTTTGTGGACGTCCATCAAGACCTTGGCTATGCATCCGGTTGGCACTCACGGCCATTCTGACCCATTTTCAAGGTCAAAATAGCCCCGAAGCGCGCATACCCCATTTCGACTATTCATTTTTTGGGTGATCCGGATCCCAATGTCAAAAGTGCCAAAAGTTTTTGTGGACATCCGTCAAGACCTTGGCTATGCATCCGGTTGGCACTCAAGGTTAATCCGACCCATTTTCAAGGTCAAAATAGCCCCGAAGCGCGTATACCCCCATTTCAATGATTTTTCGTGTGCTATAGCACACCATTTTTTGGGTGATCCGGATCCCGATGTCAAAAGTGTCAAAAAATTTTGTGGACGTCCGTCAAGACCTTGGAGATGCATCTGGTTGGCCCTCACGGCCATTTCGACCCATTTTCAAGGTCAAAATAGCCCCGAAGCGCGCATGCCCCCATTTCGACGATTTTTCGTGTGCTATAGCACACCATTTTTTGGGTGATCCGGATCCCGACGTCAAAAGTGCCAAACGTTTTTCTGGACGTCCGTAAAGACCTTGGCTATGCATCTAGTTGGCACTCACGGCCATTCTGACCCATTTTCAAGGTCAAAATAGCCCCGAAGCGCGCATACCCCCATTTCGACAATTTTTCGTGTGCTATAGCACACCATTTTTTGGGTGATCCGGATCCCGACGTCAAAAGTGCCAAAATTTTTTGTGGACGTCCGTCAAGACCTTGGCTATGGATCCGGTTGGCACTCACGGCCATTCCGACCCATTTTCAAGGTCAAAATAGCCACAAAGCGCGCATACCCCCATTTCGATGATTTTTCGTGTGCTATAGCACACCTTTTTTTGGGTGATCCGGATCCCGAAGTCTAAAGTGCCAAAATTTTTTGTGGAAGTCCGTAAAGACCTTGGCTATGCATCCGGTTGGCACTCACGGCCATTACAACCCATTTTCAAGGACAAAATAGCCCCGAAGCGCGCATACCCCAATTTCGACGATTTTTTGTGTGCTTTAGCACACCATTTTTTGGGTGATCCGGATCCCGACGTCAAAAGTGCCAAAATTTTTTGTGGACGTCCATCAAGACCTTGGCTTTGCATCCGGTTGGCCCTCACGGCCATTTTACCCATTTTCAAGGTCAAAATAGCCACGAAGAGCGCATACCCCTATTTCAACGATTTTTCGTGTGCTATAGCACACCTTTTTTTGGGTGATCCGGATCCCGACGTCAAAAGTGCCACAAAATTTTGTGGACGTCCATCAAGACCTTGGCTATGTATCCGGTTGGCACTCACGGCCATTCCGACCCATTTTCAAGGTCAAAATAGCCCCGAAGCACGCTAACCCCCATTTCGATGATTTTTTGTGTTCTATAGCACACCATTTTTTGGGTGATCCGGATCCCGACGTCAAAAGTGACAAAATATTTTGTGGACGTCCATCAAGACCTTGGCTATGCATCCGGTTGGCACTCACGGCCATTCCAACCCATTTTCAAGGTCAAAATAGCCACAAAGCGCGCATACCCCTATTTTGACGATTTTTCGTGTGCTATAGCACACCATTTTTGGGTGATTCGGATCGCGACGTCTAAAGTGTCAAAATTTTTGTGGACGTCCGTCAAGACCTTGGCTATGCATCCGGTTGGCACTCACGGCCATTCCGACCCATTTTCAAGGTCAAAATAGCCCCGAAGCGCGCATACCCCTATTTCGACTATTCATTTTTTGGGTGATCCGGATCCCAATGTCAAAAGTGACAAACGTTTTTGTGGACGTCCGTCAAGACCTTGGCTATGCATCCGGTTGGCACTCAAGGCCAATCCGACCCATTTTCAAGGTCAAAATAGCCTCGAAGCGCGCATACCCCCTATTTCAACGATTTTTCGTGTGCTATAGCACACCATTTTTTGGGTGATCCGGATCCCGACGTCAAAAGTGTCAAAAGTTTTTGTGGACGTCCGTCAAGACCTTGGAGATGCATCTGGTTGGCCCTCACGGCCATTTCCACCCATTTTCAAGGTCAAAATAGCCCCGAAGCGCGCATACCCCTATTTCGACGATTTTTCTTGTGCTATAGCATACCATATTTTGGGTGATCCGGATCCCGATGTCAAAAGTGCCAAAGGTTTTTGTGGACGTCCGTCAAGACCTTGGCTATGCATCTAGTTGGCACTCACGGCCATTCCGACCCATTTTCAAGGTCAAAATAGCCCCGAAGCGCGCATACCCCCATTTCGACAATTTTTCGTGTGCTATAGCACACCATTTTTTGGGTGATCTGGGTCGCGACGTCTAAAGTGCCAAAAGTTTTTGTGGACGTCCGTCAAGACCTTGGCTATGCATCCGGTTTGCACTCACGGCCATTCCGACCCATATTCAAGGTCAAAATAGCCCCGACGCGGGCATACCCCCATTTCGCAATTTTTCGTTTGCTACAGCATACCATTTTTTGGGTGATCCGGATCCTGACGTCAAAAGTGCCAAACTTTTTTGTGGACGTCCGTCAAGACCTTGACTATGCATCCGGTTGGCACTCACGGCAATTCTGACCCATTTTCAAGGTCAAAATAGCCCTGAAGCGCGCATACCCCCATTTCGACGATTTTTCGTGTGCTATAGCACAACTTTTTTTGGGTGATCCGGATCCCGACGTCAAAAGTGCCAAAATCTTTTGTGGACGTCCGTCAAGACCTTGGCTATGCATCCGGTTGGCACTCACGGCCATTACGACCCATTTTCAAGGACAAAATAGCCCCGAAGTGCGTATACCCCAATTTCGACGATATTTTGTGTGCTGCACACCATTTTTTGGGTGATCCGGATCCCGACGTCAAAAGTGCCTGTCACGACCCGAAAGCACCCCCTAGAAGTTAGGGAAAACCTTCGAATCGTGACCGGCGTACTTGACCCCTTTGGGGTCTCGTACAAGCCCTCTAACTCGCATTCATAACATAAAGCATGAAAAGTAGTGCGGAATTAAAACTTTTCACGATAATAATAAATAAAGGAGTCTTTTCAGAAATACTAGGAAATCTTATCGTCACAAGCCAACTTAAAGACACAACTTAGAATCTTAGGGACACACCCCCTTACAATAGAATAAATACATTTTTAAGTCTTAATAAGGAAACTAAGAAACATAAAAACTATGTCCTCGAATATATGAGGACATACCCAAGTCTTGAGAGATAAAATTCCCAAGCTTCAACTTCGATCCTCCAAAGGCTTCCAACCTATACTCATAAGGTATAAAAAGTATGGGGTTAGTACAACAATGTACTAAGTATGGCATATGCAAAAACATGCAAAAAGGGACATTTTAGTAAAGATAGCTTTTATGCAATTCAAATATAACCTTCATGAATCTAGAAGCAAACCCACATAAGAATCAACAATTAATACTTTATGGCTATCTTACCAAACTTAAAGTAAGCAAAAGGAACATTTCAATTAACTTTGCTAAACTTGCAATAAAATTGAATAAAGCATCATAGTGAACATTTTGAATTCTTACCATGAAGACCTTACAGTGAAAGGCACGGTCCAAGTCATATGAACCCTTTTTCTTTGAAGTTGCCCTAACCCAAGGTTATTCTAAGACTCCCTAAGGTGAGCCAAGAAGGGGCTCTCATTACACCTCCCTTCAAAACACACCAAAGCGACCCTTAAAACTACCTAATCTTAGGCTTACTTCGTTAGAAATCAAATCCACGCCCTTGGCTAACATATGCAAAACACTCATGGAAATATAGGTCATACCAAGTGCAATGTGAGAGTAGCATCCCATACTACCACTCCCACTTAGTACTCCTAATGGATTCCATTTACTCAAGTACTCCACAATAATCCTCCATAACACTACACCATAGTACTCATTCACATGGATTTCATGAAGGTACTCTTCTCCCATAGTAGGTATAGGTCACACCGAGTGCAATGTGAGAATAGCATCCCATACTACTACTCCCACTCAATGCTCCTACTTGGTAACTAATGTGGATTGAGCACTTCACGACATACATACACAATTTCAACAATACACAAGATAATTAGTTTCAAATCAATTCTTTTGTGGGAGTTAGCTTAACCGACAAAGACCATGAGAGCTAGACATGGAATCCCGATATTAACCCCTATCGGATGAGGGATCCTTACTTGCCTAGAGTAAGGTCATGCTTCTTAGCGTTTACATGGCTTTTCCAATAGCTACACCTATGCGGGCACATAGTTAAGGGATAAGGAGATTGCTACTAAGTAACTCACTCTCTACTAACGAGGAGTACTCATCTCAAGAGGTACTTTGGATTACAATATCTCAACTAACGAAGTGCAATCCACCTCCCCTTCATATCCTCTCGGTGCTAGGCATAACTCCACACGGATTTCTCAACATAAAAGTCTATCATAGGAAGCTCACTAGGAAATGGAGAGGTTGTTACTAGACACTACATCTCAACTCACGAAGTGTGTCCACCTCAAGATTTCCCCTTTTTGCTCAACTTGACATAAGACAAATCTTAGAAGAGTGTGTGTGTACATGTGCACACCTTGCATATAAGCATCATTTCATTTTCATCAATTTCTATTCATACTTTAACCTTGATTCATCAAGCTACACACTCTAGATACTTCTCATAATCATATACTTCATTTAGACATAAACTAGGTCAAACATGCAATTCAAGCTACATCAAACACAACATAAGACCCATTTCCAATATATCTTCATTTCACATATTAGACCTTCAAGGTCACATACTCAAACCATACTAAGTAACATCAAGTTCATCAATTAGCACCGCCACCCATAAGGTGGACCATACCATTCAAATAGCAATTCATAATAAGAACTATACAATGAGAGCAACTCATCAACAAATCAAACCATCATTACCCATAAGCAATTTATCAATATTTCACCATATGAAGGCCCTTAGGGCAGTAGCTACACCAACATGACATACACAAGAAGACCCAAGTTCATACCTTACTCAAATCATGCTCACATAACCCATTTTCATGCCAAAAGTTGAAGTATGCATATACAAGAGTTTCATGGAGTTTTAACATCAAAACCATCTATTCAAACCAAGATAAATACATTTAAACCATTAAAACTTAGTTAAAAGAAGACCCATAATAGAAATCAAAGTTTAGAAGAAGTTGAGTTTAAAACCCCTTTTGAAAACCATTTTGGAAGTTGGCTTCTTGAATGGAAAGGTATTCAAGAATGGATACCATACCTTTATGAGAAGGAAACCCACGAATTTGATGAAGAAACAATTCCCGATCCGTCCTCCTATCCTTCCTTGACTTCTAGCTTCCAAGAGAGTTGAGAGAGTTTTCTTGAGAGAAAGAGAGAGTTGGATCTTGAAGAGAAAAGGGGGCTCTTCTCTAGGTTTAGGGTGTAAGAGAGTCTTATAAGGCTTGGGGTGTATTTACATAAAACACCCTAAGCTGGCAGCCTTTAAATCATGCACTGGCAGGCTTCATCGACGAGACTTCCTCGACGGACCGTCACGTCCACCACGGACCGTCACGGGGTTCCGTCGAGGAACACTTGGCTTCTAAATGGAGCCTGTCCCAATTTCACTCTCTGTCACCCACGACGCCCTGGCTCGACAGACCGTCCTGAGTACGACGGACCGTTCTGAGTACGACGGACCGTCCTGAGTACGACGGACCGTCCTGAGTACGACGGACCGTCCTGAGTACGACGGACCGTCGCCATGGCCGTCGTGAGCTACTGATGGGCAGACTTGCCCAAGTCCTGGGGCCCTTCATCTAGAGTCCTTGGGGTCCTAAGTGAGGTCGTGCCCAGACGTCAAACCCCTAAACTAAGTCGTCTAGGTCTAGGGAACATCCGACGTATGTTTCAAGTAAAACGAACACATAATACTCATCCAAACTCGCCAAGACATACAAGTAAATTCTAAGGCATATCATCCGAACGTCATGGACGTTTTTGGTCGATTGAACTCCAAACTTAACCAAACCTTGGACACTGCCTAAGGACACCAAACTAACTCCGTTTAACTTAAAATTAACTCAAGAAACAACCATGAGGCTCTAGTTCACCTTAGTTCATTTTGGGGCGTTATAGTGCCAAAAGTTTTTGTGGACGTCCATCAAGACCTTGGCTTTGCATCCGGTTGGCCCTCACGGCCATTCGACCCATTTTCAAGGTCAAAATAGCCACGAAGCGCGCATACCTCTATTTCGACAATTTTTCGTGTGCTATAGCACACCTTTTTTTGGGTGATCCGGATCCCGACGTCAAAAGTGCCAAAAAATTTTGTGGACGTCCGTCAAGACCTTGGCTATGCATCCGGTTGGCACTCACGGCCATTACGACCCATTTTCAAGGTCAAAATAGCCCTGAAGCGCGCTAACCCCTATTTCGACGATTTTTCGTGTGCTATAGCACACCATTTTTTGGGTGATCCGGATCCCGACATCAAAAGTGCCAAAATTTTTTGTGGACGTCCGTCAAGACCTTGGCTATGCATCCGGTTGGCACTCACGGCCATTCCGACTCATTTTCAAGGTTAAAATAGCCCTGAAGCGCGCATACCCCCATTTTGACAATTTTTCGTGTGCTATAGCACACCATTTTTGGGTGATTCGGATCGCGACGTCTAAAGTGCCAAAATTTTTGTGGACGTCCGTCAAGGCCTTGGCTATGCATCCGGTTCGCACTCACGGCCAATCTAACCCATTTTCAAGGTCAAAATAGCCCCGAAGTGTGCATACCCCTATTTTAACGATTTTTCGTGTGCTATAGCACACCATTTTTTGGGTGATCCAGATCCCGACGTCAAAAGTGCCAAAAATTTTTGTGGACGTCCGTCAAGACCTTGGCTATGCATCTAGTTGGCACTCATGGCCATTCCGACCCATTTTCAACGTCAAAATAGCACTGAAGCGCGCATACCCCCATTTCGATGATTTTTATTTTTTGGGTGATCCGGATCCCGACGTCAAAAGTGCCAAAATTTTTGTGGACGTCCGTCAAGACCTTGGCTATGCATCCGGTTTGCACTCACGGCCATTCCGACCCATTTTCAAGGTCAAAATAGCCTCGAAGCGGGCATACCCCCATTTCGCAATTTTTCGTGTGCTACAGCATACCATTTTTTGGTGATCCGGATCCCAATGTCAAAAGTGCCAAAAAAAATTTGGGACATCCGTCAAGACCTTGGCTATGCATCCGATTGTCACTCACGGCCATTCCGACCCATTTTCAAGGTCAAAATAGCCCCGAAGCGCGCATACCCCCATTTCGATGATTTTTCGTGTGCTATAGCACACCATTTTTTGGGTGATCCGGATCCCGACGCAAAAGTATCAAAATTTTTTGTGGACGACCGTCAAGACCTTGGCTATGCATCCGGTTGGAACTCACGGCCATTCCGACCCATTTTCAAGGTCAAAATAGCCCCGAAGCGCGCATACCCCCATTGCGACGATTTTTCGTGTGCTATAGCACACCATTTTTTGGGTGATCCAGATCCCGACGTCAAAAGTGCCAAAATTTTTTGTGGACGTCCGCCAATACCTTGGCTATGCATACGGTTGGCACTCACGGCCATTCTGACCCATTTTCAAGGTCAAAATAGCCCCAAAGCGCGCATACCCCCATTTCGATGATTTTTCGTGTGCTATAGCACACCATTTTTGGGTGATCCGGATCCGGACATCAAAAGTGCCAAAAAGTTTTGTGGACGTCCGTCAAGAACTTGGCTATGCATCCGGTTGGCACTCACTGCCATTCCAACCCATTTTCAAGGTCAAAATAGCCCCGAAGCACGCATACCCCATTTCGACGTTTTTTCGTGTGCTATAGCACACCATTTATGGGTGATCCGGATCCCGACGTCAAAAGTGCCAAAATATTTTGTGAATGTCCGTCAAGACCTTGGCTATGCATCCGGTTGGCCCTCACGGCCATTCCGACCCATTTTCAAGGTCAAAATAGCCCCGAAGCGCGCATACCCCCATTTCGACAATTTTTCGTGTGCCATAGCACACCATTTTTTGGGTGATCCGGATTCCGACGTCAAAAGTGCCAAAAGTTTTTGTGGACGTCCGTCAAGACCTTGGCTATGCATCCGGTTGGCACTCACGGCCATTCTGACACATTTTCAAGGTCAAAATAGGCCCGAAGCGCGCATACCCCCATTTCGCAATTTTTCGTGTGCTATAGGATACCATTTTTTGGGTGATCCGGATCACAACGTCAAAAGTTCCAAAATTTTTTGTGGACGTCCGTCAAGACCTTGGCTATGCATCCGGTTGGCACTCACGGCCATTCCGACCCATTTTCAAGGTCAAAATAGCCCCGAAGCGCGCATACCCCCATTTCGACGATTTTTCGTGTGCTATAGCACACCATTTTTGGGTGATCCAGATCCCGACGTCAAAAGTGCCAAACTTTTTGTGGACGTCTGTCAAGACCTTGGCTATGCATCCGATTGGCACTCAAGGCCAATCCGACCCATTTTCAAGGTCAAAATAGCCCCAAAGCGCGCATACCCCCATTTCAACAATATTTCGTGTGCTATAGCACACCATTTTTTGGGTGATCCGGATCCCGATGTCAAAAGTGCCAAAAATTTTTGTGGACGTCCGTCAAGACCTTGGCTATGCATCCGGTTGGCACTCACGGCCATTCTGACCCATTTTCAAGGTCAAAATAGCCCCGAAGCGCGCATACCCCCATTTCGACGATTTTTCGTGTGCTATAGCACACCATTTTTGGGTGATCCGGGTCCCGACGTCAATGTAACATTTTGAAATATCGAGGTCATGTGATAAGACTTAAATGAACTCCTTAGGAATCTAAACTAGTGTTCCTAGCCAATTAGGCATATTTAGAGTCTTTAAAGTGGTGTTGGAACCGAAACTCTTAAACGTCCGGCAAACTGGTTCATAAGAGGGCTAGAGTGTCCTTTTGAGTTAACCTAGTTAAAGAGTCGGGATTTGGTAAACGGTAGTAACTATAGGTGTAAAATATTGTGTGGGATAGTATCATGTTGGAAAAGTCAGGGGATGACTCCCCAAGGACCAAACAAGGACCCTCGAAGAGGACCCCTGAAGAAGCAGGGCATAACGGACCCCATGACGGGGTGTCACAGGCGCGACGGGGCGTCGATGCCTCCGTCGTGCCAGCCTTAGCGCTTGGACTTTTCCTCCGCCTGCACAAGTCTCTGACAAGCGTGACGGATGTGCAGGACGGAGGAAAGCCAGTCCGTCACGGCCACGACGGTCCGTCGTCGTGGAACCATCGTACGCTTGGGGAGAAACCCTCCGCTGGCACAAGTCTCTGACCAACGTGAAGGATGTGCAGGACGGAGGGATGTCAGTCCGTCACGCCCACGACGGACCGTCGTCGGGGATCCGTCGTGGAAGGTCTGTGACAGTTTCGGAAAAGTTAGTTTTTAGTTAGTTAATTAATTAAGCGAATTAGGGTTAATTAGGGGTTTAAGAGAGACTAATTAAGTGACTTAAGACCCTACTATAAATACCCCAACCCTCATTAGCCTAATCATTCTCTCAAAAACAAAACTCTCTTCCTTCTCTCTACTTTCTCTCTCTATTGGAAGACTCCATTGGAGATCAACTTGGGGAGATCATTGGGGGCTGGATTAGCACGAAATTCACCATCAAAACGTCATCAAACCTTAAGGTATGGGATCTAATTCACCTTTGAGATTCTTTCCTCAAAGGGTTCCTTCAAAGCTTTTTCCAAAAAGTTGAGTTTCTTATGGGTTTCATCCAAATCCGAATTTGATCATGTGAATTGAGTTAATTATGTATTCTTTGGGTTAGAATGAGTAGATTATCATGAATTGTAACTTGATTATGGTTAATTGATGTAGTTTGATCTAGATTGTGGGTGATGACCCCTAACCCTTAACCCTAAATGTAGAATTGATATGGATTAGGTTGAGTTTGATAGAATTGATCTCCAAATTAGTTAAATGGTCTTTAATGATTGATATTGCATTGATTATGGATCTATTATGATGAATTGGAATTCTTCACACCTATGTTCTAGAATATTGAATCTTAGTCAAGAAGATACCCTTGAGATCATGTTATTAAGCTTTGACGTAGTATTGTTTCATAGTATAGAGCTTCTCCTTGATTAGTTCTTGTGATTTATTATTGAATTACATCGATGTGATGATCTAAGATTGGTTGATCTATGGGTTTATGGTAAGGCCCTTTATTGATGGACTAGGGAGGAGTATTGGTAAGTCTTGATGATCCTAGCCTTTACTTCAAATTATGGTTAATTGTCATCATGTGATAATGTTATGTTGAAGTATGTTTTGATTGATGTGATAAGTTGATATGATACATGAACTTATATGCTTAGGTTGGTTGTGAGGTTGCTAGGTGTAATGTAATATAGGGAAGTTGTACGATGTGCCCTATTATGATGAGATGTACGAGGGTTGACTTCACCTATATGGATTGTTATGAAAGGACTATTTCTCATACAATTCTTATTTGAGCTATAATGATGATATACAAGGGATTGACCCTTCTATCTAATTAAATTGAGAAGATTAATAAAGATTAAAGGCTTCTCTACAAAAAGGGAACTTAGCTTAGCACCGAGTGAGCTTGTATGTGAGGGGTGACACTTTCTTGTAAGAAGGAAGGCAGGGTTCATTACGGTCCTCACGGGGTGGATAGCCTCATGACCCGAGTAGGGTGTAGAGTTGATATGTCCGTGGTTCTTTTCCCCAAGCTCCATTAACTATGTTGCCACCATAGGATACTAGCTAGTGGATCCACCTAGACAGCTATGTTCACATTAGGTTCTACCTTGGCCGGTAGACCACCTTCCATCGGTGTAAGGTTTCATGACACCGGATTCCACATTTGATTATGTGGTCTATGTCGGTTAAGGCAGATGTTCCCTAAACTAAAATGAATGAATAATATAGGCTAATCAAAGTAACTTGAGGGGTTGGCTATAGCTTAGGTAGGGGTATGGGACTCTACCTACGCCTTGCACTAGTTTGCCTTGATAGGAACTTTGAGAGGTCAATATTATGCATGTAAAGCGATGGTATGATGTAAATGGTTTGTATGTGAGTAACATGCTTATGAATATAATGTTGCTGTCTTTGCTCAAAGAAGGATGTATCATGACATGAAGAGTATGTTGGTAAGCAAATTGTTAATTGTAGTCTTGGTAGGTTACTTGATTGAGTAGGAGACATGGTAATTTTACTTGATCATTGCACTTGTGACTCATTGAAGGTTATCATTAGTATGCTTTGCTTTGCTATGGTTTAATTGCATATGTAGTCTATTATGTTTTCATAAATGTCCCTTTCTAAATATATTTGATTGGTAATTGTATATGAGATTCCATACTTAGTACATGTGGAGTACTAATCCCTTTTCTTTCCCTTTTCCCAAACATTTTAGGTTCGGGTCGTTGAGCTTGATCCAAATTGCTAGAAAGGAAGACTTGGGTATTTTGCCATCCAAGTGGTAGGTCCTCACTCTCTCGAGGACGTGGCCGATATCTCTCTTTTATGATATGTAGTTACTATGATTCCATGTTGACTCTGTTATTCTCTTGAGACGATGTAGTAAACAGCCTATATGCGGCTTCTTTCATTTGATGTAGGGCTATGCCCAAGACTTATTGTAATCGATAGATGGTTTATGAGTTGAGACGGTTTTATGACTATTATTTTCTAAATATGTAAGTGTATGAAATAAAAGTAGAAGACTAAGTAATCTTCGTATATGAACAAGTCTATGTATACTTGATATATATATAATGATGTGTATGTAGAGGTCTATGTAAACCTCCGAGTAGTTTTAGATAAAAAGTTTTTAATTCTTTTTTGTTTTTTTTAAGTCGATGAATGCTATGACAAAGCTAAGAGGCTTGTCTTAGTCCTCCGAGAGGACGACGACGCCGGTTACGTCTAGGGGGTAAACCCGGATGTGACAAACTTTGTATCAGAGCATGAGATGGCTGTTGCGGGAATACCTCGTGATGAACCTGTTCCTCCTCTTGAAGAGGTTGCTATTGATGACCAGGTTCCTGCTGATCCTCCACCGATGACAGAAGCACAGATGAGAGCTATTATTGCTCAAATGGCTCAAGTCATGACTACTCAAGCTCAAGCCGCAACGGTGCAAGCCCAAGCTATGACTGCCCAAGCCAATAGGGATTTAGCACCTAGAGTCCATGAACAGACTATGGCCTCCAGACTTAGGGATTTCACTCGGATGAATCCTCCTGTCTTTTTTGGGTCGAAGGTTGATGAAGACCCTCAGGAATTTATTGATAAGGTTCACAAGATTTTGTGTGCTATGGGGCTGTCATCTAGCGAGAATGCCGAGTTGGGCTCATACCAACTCAAGGATGTCGCTCAGATATGGTATGCGCAATGGAAGGACAACATGCCACTTGGAAGTGGGTTAGTGACGTGGGAATTATTCAAAGGGGCCTTCACTGATCGTTTCTTCCCTAGAGAGATGAGGGAAACGAAGGTGGTGGAATTCATCAATCTCCGCCAAGGAACGATGAGTGTTCATGAGTATTCTCTGAAATTTACTCAATTGGCCAAATATGCTCCGTCTTTGGTCTCCGACCCTAGAGATGAAATGAGTCGATATGTGACAGGTATATCAGACGACTTACAAGAGGAGTGTCAATCGGCTATGCTACATGATAACATGAACATTGGTAGTCTCATGGTGCATACAAGAAGGGTGGAGGAGGCTAGAGCAAAAAGGAAGGATAAGGATAAGGACTCAAGAAGGACAAGGTCTTATGAGAGTGAAACTGCTAAAGATAGGTTGGGAATTCAAGACAGGCCTAGATTCAAGAAGCGGTTCTCAAACCACGTTCCATCCAAATTTCCCAAGGTTAGGGATGGGAAAGTTCCTAGGCCAAGAGCTCAAAAAGGAAAAAGTGGAAATTCGCCCAATAAGAATCCAACTTGTAAGGAATGTGGGAAGAAGCATTTAGGAGTTTGCCTCCTAGGTTCGGACAAGTGCTTTGGTTGTGGAAAGATTGGTCACAAGGTGCGGGATTGTCCAAATGCTAAGGGACAAGAGAGGGGTGGTCAGTCAAGTGGTTCAAACGATGTTCCCAAAAAGAACCGTCTTTATGCTCTTCGTACTAGAGATGACCAAGAGGCCTCTCCCGATGTGGTGACTGGTATGTTACAAATCTTTACCATTGATGTGTATGCATTACTTGATCTGGGTACTACTTTGTCTTTCGTTACTCCATTGGTAGCTAAGAAGTTTAGTACATTACCCGATGTTTTGCATGAACCTATTTTGGTGTCTACTCCGGTTGGTGAATCAGTGGTAGCGAAAAGGGTCTATCGAAATTATCCTATTTCAATACCTCATAGAGTTTCTCATATTGATCTAGTGGAGCTAGACATGATTGATTTTGATGTCATATTAGGTATGGACTGGTTGCATGCTAGTTTCGCTTCCATCAATTGTAGGACCAAAATTGTGAGGTTTTGTTTCCCAAATGAACCCGTTATTGAGTGGAAGGGTGGAAATTCTCTTCCTAGAGGTCGTTTCATAACATGCCTAAAGGCGTGTAAAATGATCTCGAAGGGGTGTCTCTACCATATTGTGAGAGTCCAAGAAGTGGTTTCCGAAGTTCCTCCTATAGAGTCAGTCCCCGTGGTGAGTGAATTTATGGAGGTCTTTCCTGATGACCTTCCTGGCATTCCTCCCGAACGGGAAATCGATTTCGGTATCGATTTGCTACCGAAAACAAATCCTATTTGTATTCCTCCTTATAGAATGGCTCCGGCCGAGTTAAAGGAATTGAAGGCACAACTTAAAGATTTGCTAGACAAGGGCTTTATAAGGCCTAGCATTTCTCCATGGGGTGCTCCGGTCTTGTTCGTGAAGAAGAAGGATGGGTCCTTGAGAATGTGTATTGACTACCGACAACTCAACAAGGTTACTATCAAGAACAAGTATCCTCTTCCTTGGATTGATGATTTATTTGATCAACTCCAAGGAGCGAGTTACTTCTCAAAGATTGATTTGCGGTCAGGGTACCACCAGCTTAGGGTGAGAAATGAAGATATTCCAAAGATAGCTTTTCGGACTCGATATGGGCATTATGAGTTTGTGGTTATGTCTTTTGGTCTCACAAATGCTCCGGCGGCGTTTATGGATCTGATGAACAGAGTGTTTCGAAATTTCCTTGATTCATTCGTTATTGTATTTATCGATGATATCTTGGTGTATTCGAAAAATGAGGTTGACCACAGGGATCATCTAAGGGTAGTATTGCAAACCCTTAGAGAACATAAATTGTTCGCCAAGTATAGCAAGTGCGAGTTTTGGCTGAGGTCGGTGGCATTTCTTGGGCACATTATCTCTAGTGAAGGAGTTGAGGTAGACCCAAGGAAGACAGATGTGGTAAGAAACTGGCCTAGACCCTTGACCCCAACTGACATTAGGAGTTTCTTGGGTCTAGTGGGTTATTATCGAAGGTTCGTAGAAGGCTTTTCATCCATTGCATCTCCTTTGACTTCATTGACTTAAAAAGGCAAAAAGTTTGAATGGTCAGAGGCATGTGAGAAGAGTTTTCAATTATTGAAGAATAGGCTTACTTCCGCTCCATTGTTAACTTTATCGGAAGGATCTAAAGGTTTCATTGTGTATTGTGATGCATCCCGCGTAGGTTTGGGGTGTGTGCTTATGCAAAATGGGAAGGTGATTGCCTATGCTTCGCGGCAACTTAAGGTGCATGAGAGAAATTATCCGACTCATGACCTTGAGTTAGCGGCCGTGGTGTTTGCTTTAAAAATATGAAGGCACTACTTGTACGGTGTTCATGTGGATGTTTTCACTGATCATAAGAGCCTTCAATATGTGTTTACCCAAAAAGATTTGAATCTTCGACAAAGAAGGTGGTTAGAGTTGTTGAACGATTATGATATGAGTGTGCTATATCATCCCGGCAAGGCAAATGTGGTGGCGGATGCTTTAAGCCGTATGACTATGGGTAGTGTGTCTCATATCGAAAAAGACAAGAAAGATCTAGTAAAAGATGTTCATCGTTTGACTAGATTGGGAGTGCGATTGGTGAGTTCGCTAAATGGAGGTGCCACGATTCATCATAGCTCCGAGTTATCATTGGTGGTTGAGGTAAAGTCCAAACAACACCTTGATCAACTATTGATGGAGTTAAAGGAATCGGTTCTTGGCAAGACGAACGAATCATTCTCCTTAGGAGAAGACAGTATTTTGAGGTATCAAGGGAGGTTGTGTGTTCCTGATGTGGATGGATTGAGGGATCGGATCCTTGATGAAGCCCATGGATCCCACTATTCCATCCATCCTGGTTCTACAAAGATGTATCATGACCTTCGAGAAATATATTGGTGGGAAGGTTTGAAGAAGGATATAGAGGAATTTGTTGCTAAATGTCCGAATTGTCAACAAGTGAAGGCAGAACATCAAAAGCCGGGTGGCTTACTACAGGAGATCCAAATTCCTACTTGGAAGTGGGAAGACATTAATATGGATTTCGTAGTAGGGTTGCCTCGGACTCAAAAGTCATTTGATTCTATATGGGTGATTGTTGATAGATTGACTAAGTCCGCTCACTTTATCCCCGTCAAATCTACGTATTCGGCGGAAGATTATGCGAAGCTTTTCATAGATGAGATTGTGTGTCGTCATGGTATTCCGTTATCCATCATTTCGGATAGAGGTGCACAATTCACATCTAGATTTTGGAAGTCGTTTCAAAAAGGTTTGGGTACTAAAGTGAAATTAAGTACCGCCTTCCATCCTCAAACGGATGGTCAAGCGGAACGCACGATTCAGACTCTTGAGGATATGCTTAGAGCTTGCATCATTGATTTTAAAGGGAGTTGGGATAAGCATTTGCCGTTGGTGGAGTTTGCATATAATAATAGTTTCCATTCGTCCATCTCCATGGCTCCCTATGAAGCCTTGTATGGAAGGAGGTGTAGGTCTCCTATAGGATGGTTTGAAGTAGGTGAGTCATCGATATTCGGTCCCGACTTGATTTACAAGACATTGGAGAATGTACATATCATAAGAAATAGGTTGCAAACAGCCTATAGTCGACAAAAGTCCTATGCCGATAATAGAAGAAGGGACTTGGAGTTTGAAGAGGGTGATAAGGTGTATTTAAAAATCTCACCTATGAAGGGTGTGGTAAGATTTGGCAAGAAAGGGAAGTTGAGCCCTCGATATGTAGGCCCTTATGAGATTTTAGAAAGGGTTGGTAAAGTTGCCTATCGTTTAAGATTACCCAATGAGCTAGCTTTGGTTCATCCGGTTTTCCATGTCTCCATGTTGAAGAAGTGTGTCGGGAATCCCGAGTCTATTCTTCCTCTTGAAGGCCTCGGAGTCAAGGATAACCTCTCTTATGAGGAGGTTCCGGTTCAAATCCTTGATAGGCAAGTGAAAAGGTTGAGGAACAAAGAGGTGGTTTCCGTAAAGGTGCTATGGAGGAACCACCTAGTTGAGGGTGCAACATGGGAGGCGGAGGCCGACATGAAAACCCATTATCCTCATCTTTTTGATGTTTAAGGTTAGTATCTCTCTCTAATGATATAAATACATTAGATATTGTGAATCTCTGTTGTTTTGTGAAACTTAGCAAAACTCCTAGTTTTGGAGACTTCTAAAAAAAATGGAGTCACTTTAAGGTGACCTTAGACAAATTGGAAGTTGTCTTGTTTTTTTTGCATATTTGAGTCAAGTTTTGTGATTTAGATATGGTTAATCCTTGCTGATATTGTATTGAGCATGTTGATAAAATGAACTTTGTACTATTTGAATTGAGTGATAAATGATTGAGCTCATGCCCGTATGAAAAGGAGAAAAAAAAAAACCTCATGAGGAAATGTTGAGATCATGTATGGTAAATTGATGTTTTGTAGTATTTTTATGAAATAATATAGTTCATGCTAACTAAATATTGTGAATTGGTTGAGCTTCTAGTCTTGAGTCTACTCCCACATTTTAAGAGTGTTTGGTGTCATTCGGGGACGAATGTTCCTAAGGGGGGGATAATGTAACATTTTGAAATATCGAGGTCATGTGATAAGACTTAAATGAACTCCTTAGGAATCTAAACCAGTGTTCCTAGCCAATTAGGCATATTTAGAGTCTTTGAAGTGGCGTTGGAACCGAAACTCTTAAACGTCCGGCAAACTGGTTCATAAGAGGGCTAGAGTGTCCTTTTGAGTTAACCTAGTTAAAGAGTCGGGATTTGGTAAACGGTAGTAACTATAGGTGTAAAATATTGTGTGGGATAGTATCATGTTGGAAAAGTCAGGGGATGACTCCCCAAGGACCAAACAAGGACCCTCAAAGAGGACCCCTGAAGCAGCAGGGCATGACGGACCCCATGGCGGGGCATCACAGGCGCGACGGGGCGTCGATGCCTCCGTTGTGCCAGCCTTAGCGCTTGGACTTTTCCTCCGCCTGCACAAGTCTCTGACAAGCGTGACGGATGTGCAGGACGGAGGGAAGCCAGTCCGTTACGGCCACGACGGTCCGTCATCGTGGAACCGTCGTGCGCTTGGGGAGAAAGCCTCCGCCTGCACAAGTCTCTGACCAACGTGACGGATGTGCAGGACGAAGGGATGTCAGTCCGTCACGCCCATGATGGACCGTCGTCGGGGATCCGTCGTGGAAGGTCTGTGATAGTTTCGGAAAAGTTAGTTTTTAGTTAGTTAATTAATTAAGCGAATTAGGGTTAATTAGGGGTTTAAGAGAGACTAATTAAGTGACTTAAGACCCTACTATAAATACCCCAACCCTCATTAGCCTAATCATTCTCTCAAAAACAAAACTCTCTTCCTTCTCTCTACTTTCTCTCTCTATTGGAAGACTCCATTGGAGATCAACTTGGGGAGATCATTGGGGGCTGGATTAGCACAAAATTCACTATCAAAACGTCATCAAACCTTAAGGTATGGGATCTAATTCACCTTTGAGATTCTTTCCTCAAAGGGTTCCTTCAAATCTTTTTCCAAAAAGTTGAGTTTCTTATGGGTTTCATCCAAATCCGAATTTGATCATGTGAATTGAGTTAATTATGTATTCTTTGGGTTAGAATGAGTAGATTATCATGAATTGTAACTTGATTATGGTTAATTGATGTAGTTTGATCTAGATTGTGGGTGATGACCCCTAACCCTTAACCCTAAATGTAGAATTGATATGGATTAGGTTGAGTTTGATAGAATTGATCTCCAAATTAATTAAATGGTCTTTAATGATTGATATTGCATTGATTATGGATCTATTATGATGAATTGGAATTCTTCACACCTATGTTCTAGAATATTGAATCTTAGTCAAGAAGATACCCTTGAGATCATGTTATTAAGCTTTGACGTAGTATTGTTTCATAGTATAGAGCTTCTCCTTGATTAGTTCTTGTGATTTATTATTGAATTACATCGATGTGATGATCTAAGATTGGTTGATCTATGGGTTTATGGTAAGGCCCTTTATTGATGGACTAGGGAGGAGTATTGGTAAGTCTTGATGATCCTAGCCTTTACTTCAAATTATGGTTAATTGTCATCATGTGATAATGTTATGTTAAAGTATGTTTTGATTGATGTGATAAGTTGATATGATACATGAACTTATATGCTTACGTTGGTTGTGAGGTTGCTAGGTGTAATGTAATATAGGGAAGTTGTACGATGTGCCCTATTATGATGAGATGTACGAGGGTTGACTTCACCTATATGGATTGTTATGAAAGGACTATTTCTCATACAATTCTTATTTGAGCTATAATGATGATATACAAGGGATTGACCCTTCTATCTAATTAAATTGAGAAGATTAATAAAGATTAAAGGCTTCTCTACAAAAAGGGAACTTAGCTTAGCACCGAGTGAGCTTGTATGTGAGGGGTGACACTTTCTTGTAAGAAGGAAGACAGGGTTCATTACGGTCCTCACGGGGTGGATAGCCTCATGACCCGAGTAGGGTGTAGAGTTGATATGTCCGTGGTTCTTTTCCCCAAGCTCCATTAACTATGTTGCCACCATAGGATACTAGCTAGTGGATCCACCTAGACAGCTATGTTCACATTAGGTTCTACCTTGGCCGGTAGACCACCTTCCATCGGTGTAAGGTTTCATGACACCGGATTCCAAATTTGATTATGTGGTCTATGTCGGTTAAGGCAAATGTTCCCTAAACTAAAATGAATGAATAATATTGGCTAATCAAAGTAACTTGAGGGGTTGGCTATAGCTTAGGTAGGGGTATGGGACTCTACCTACGCCTTGCACTAGTTTGCCTTGATAGGAACTTTGAGAGGTCAATATTATGCATGTAAAGCGATGGTATGATGTAAATGGTTTGTATGTGAGTAACATGCTTATGAATATAATGTTGCTATCTTTGCTCAAAGAAGGATGTATCATGACATGAAGAGTATGTTGGTAAGCAAATTGTTAATTGTAGTCTTGGTAGGTTACTTGATTGAGTAGGAGACATGGTAATTTTACTTGATCATTGCACTTGTGACTCATTGAAGGTTATCATTAGTATGCTTTGCTTTGCTATGGTTTAATTGCATATGTAGTCTATTATGTTTTCATAAATGTCCCTTTCTAAATATATTTGATTGGTAATTGTATATGAGATTCCATACTTAGTACATGTGGAGTACTAATCCCTTTTCTTTCCCTTTTCCCAAACATTTTAGGTTCGGGTCGTTGAGCTTGATCCAAATTGCTAGGAAGGAAGACTTGGGTATTTTGCCATCCAAGTGGTAGGTCCTCACTCTCTCGAGGACATGACCGATATCTCTCTTTTACGATGTGTAGTTACTATGATTCCATGTTGACTCTGTTATTCTCTTGAGACGATGTAGTAAACAGCCTATATGCGGCTTCTTTCATTTGATGTAGGGCTATGCCCAAGACTTATTGTAATCGATAGATGGTTTATGAGTTGAGACGGTTTTATGACTAGTATTTTCTAAATATGTAAGTGTATGAAATAAAAGTAGAAGACTAAGTAATCTTCGTATATGAACAAGTCTATGTATACTTGATATATATATAATGATGTGTATGTAGAGGTCTATGTAAACCTCCGAGTAGTTTTAGATAAAAAGTTTTTAATTCTTTTTTGTTTTTTTTAAGTCGATGAATGCTATGATGAAGCTAAGAGGCTTGTCTTAGTCCTCCGAGAGGACGACGACGCCGGTTACATCTAGGGGGTAAACCCGGATGTGACAGTCAAAAGTGCCAAAATTTTTTGTGGACGTCCGTCAAGACCTTGGCTATGCATCTGATTGTCACACACGGCCATTCCGACCCATTTTCAAGGTCAAAATAGCCCCGAAGCACGCATACCCCATTTCAATGTTTTTTCGTGTGCTATAGCACACCATTTATGGGTTATCCGGATCCCGACTTCAAAAGTGCCAAAACAATTTGTGGACGTTCGTCAAGACCTTGGCTATGCATCCGGTTATCCCTCACGGCCATTCCGACCCATTCAAGGTCAAAATAGCCCCGAAGTGCGCATACCCCCATTTCGATGAATTTTCGTGTGCTATAGCACACCATTTTTTGGGTGATCCGGATCCCAATGTCAAAAGTGCCAAATATTTTTGTGGACGTCCGTCAAGACCTTGGCTATGCATCCGGTTGGCACTCACGGCCATTCGGACCCATTTTCAAGGTCAAAATAGCCCTGAAGCGCGCATACCCCCATTTTGATGATTTTTCGTGTGCTAAAGCATACCATTTTTTGGGTGATCCGGATCCCAACGTCAAAAGTGCCAAAATTTTTTGTGGACGTCCGTCAATACCTTGGATATGCATCCGTTTGGCACTCACGGACATTCCGACCCATTTTCAAGGGCAAAATAGCCCCGAAGCGCGCATACCCCCATTTTGATGATTTTTCGTGTGCTATAGCACACCATTTTTTGGGTGATCCGGATCCCGACGTCAAAAGTGCAAAAAAATTTTGTCGACGTCCGTCAAGACCTTGGCTATGCATACGGTTGGCATTCACAGCCAATACGACCCATTTTCAAGGTCAAAATAGCCCTGAAGCGCGCATACCCCCATTTCGACGATATTTCGTGTGCTATAGCACAACATTTTTTGGGTGAAAAGGATCCCGACGTCAAAAGTGCCAAATATTTTTGTGGACGTCCGTCAAGATCTTGGATATGCATCCGGTTGGCACTCACGGCCAATCTAACCCATTTTCAAGGTCAAAATAGCCCCGAAGCGCGCATACCCCTATTTCGATGATTTTTCGTGTGCTATAGCACACCATTTTTTGGGTGATCCGGATCCCAACGTCAAAAGTGCCAAATGTTTTTGTGGACGTCCGTCAAGACCTTGGCTATGCATCCGGTTGGCCCTGACGGCCATTCTGACCCATTTTCAAGGTCAAAATAGCCACGAAGCGCGCATACCCCCATTTCGACGATTTTTCGTGTGCTATGGCACACCATTTTTGGGTGATTCGGATCCCGATATCAAAAGTGCCAAAAATTTTTGTGGACGTCCGTCAAGACCTTGGCTATGCATCCGGTTGGCACTCACGGCCATTCCAACCCATTTTCAAGGTCAAAATAGCCCCGAAGCGCGCTAACCCCCATTTTGACGATTTTTCGTGTGCTATAGCACACCATTTTTTGGGTGATCCGGATCCCGACGTCAAAAGTGCCAAAATATTTTGTGGACGTCCGTCAAGACCTTGGCTATGCATCCGGTTGGCACTCACGGCCATTCCGACCCATTTTCAAGGTCAAAATAGCCCCAAAGCGCGCATACCCCCATTTTGACGATTTTTCGTGTGCTATAGCACACCATTTTTGGGTGATTCGGATCGCGACGTCTACAGTGCCAAAATTTTTGTGGACGTCCGTCAAGACCTTGGCTATGCATCCGGTTGGCACTCACGGCCATTCCGACCCATTTTCAAGGTCAAAATAGTCCCGAAGCGCGCATACCTCCATTTCGACTATTCATTTTTTGGGTGATCCGGATCCCGATGTCAAAAGTGCCAAACATTTTTGTGGACGTCCGTCAAGACCTTGGCTATGCATCCGGTTGGCACTCAAGGCCAATCCGACCCATTTTCAAGGTCAAAATAGCCCAGAAGCGCGCATACCCCCATTTCAATGATTTTTCGTGTGCTATAGCACACCATTTTTTGGGTGATACGGATCCCAATGTCAAAAGTGTCAAAAGTTTTTGTGGATGTCCGTCAAGACCTTGGAGATGCATGTGGTTGGCCCTCACGGCAATTTCGACCCATTTTCAAGGTCAAAATAGCCCCGAAGCGCGCATACCCCTATTTCGACGATTTTTCGTGTGCTATAGCACCCCATTTTTTGGGTGATCCGGATCCCATTGTCAAAAGTGCCAAATTTTTTTATGGACGTCTGTCAAGACCTTGGCTATGCATCTAGTTGGCACTCACGGCCATTCCGACCCATTTTCAAGGTCAAAAGAGCCCCGAAGCGCGCATACCCCCATTTCGACAATTTTTCGTGTGCTATAGCACACCATTTTTTGGGTGATCCGGATCCCGCCGTCTAAAGTGCCAAAAGTTTTTGTGGACGTCCGTCAAGACCTTGGCTATGCATCCGGTTTTCACTCACGGCCATTCCGACCCATTTTCAAGGTCAAAATAGCCCCGAAGCGGGCATACCCCCATTTCGCAATTTTTCGTGTGCTACAGCATACCATTTTTTGGGTGATCCGGATCCTGACGTCAAAGGTGCCAAACATTTTTGTGGACGTCCGTCAAGACCTTGACTATGCATCCGGTTGGCACTCACGGCAATTCCGACCCATTTTCAAGGTCAAAATAGCCCCGAAGAGCGCATACCCCCATTTCGACGATTTTTCGTGTGCTATAGCACAACTTTTTTTGGGTGATCCGGATCCCGACGTCAAAAGTGCCAAAAATTTTTGTGGTCGTCCGTCAAGACCTTGGCTATGCATTCGGTTGGCACTCACGGCCATTACGACCCATTTTCAAGGACAAAATAGCCCCGAAGTGCGCATACCCCAATTTCGATGATTTTTCGTGTGCTGCACACCATTTTTTGGGTGATCCGGATCCCGACGTCAAAAGTGCCAAAATGTTTTGTGGACGTCCATCAAGACCTTGGCTTTGCATCCGGTTGGCCCTCACGGCCATTCGACCCATTTTCAAGGTCAAAAAAGCCACGAAGCGCGCATACCCCTATTTCGACGATTTTTCGTGTGCTATAGCACACCTTTTTTTGGGTGATCCGGATCCCGACGTCAAAAGTGGCAAAAAATTTTGTGGACGTCCGTCAAGACCTTGGCTATGCATCCGGTTGGCACTCACGGCCATTGCGACCCATTTTCAAGGTCAAAATAGCCCCGTAGCGCGCTAACCCCCATTTCGACGATTTTTCGTGTGCTATAGCACACCATTTTTTGGGTGATCCGGATCCCAACGTCAAAAGTGCCAAAACTTTTGGACATCTGTCAAGACCTTGGCTATGCATCCGATTGGCACTCACGGCCATTCCGACCCATTTTCAAGGTTAAAATAGCCCTGAAGCGCGCATACCCCCATTTTGATGATTTTTCGTGTGCTATAGCACACCATTTTTGGGTGATTCGGATCGCGACGTCTAAAGTGCCAAAATTTTTGTGGACGTCCGTCAAGACCTGGCTATGCATCCGGTTGGCACTCACGGCCAATCCGACCCATTTTCAAGGTCAAAATAGCCCCGAAGCTTGCATACCCCTATTTTAACGATTTTTCGTGTGCTATAGCACACCATTTTTTGGGGGATCCGGATCCCGACGTCAAAAGTGCCAAATATTTTTGTGGACGTCCTTCAAGACCATGGAGATGCATCTAGTTGGCCCTCACGGCCATTTTGACCCATTTTCAAGGTCAAAATAGCCCCGAAGCGCGCATACCCCTATTTCGACGATTTTTTGTGTGCTATAGCACACCATTTTTTGGGTGATCCAGATCCCGATATCAAAAGTGCCAAAAATATTTGTGGACGTCCGTCAAGACCTTGGCTATGCATCTAGTTGGCACTCACGGCCATTCCGAGCCATTTTCAAGGTCAAAATATCCCCGAAGCGTGCATACCCCCATTTCGATGATTTTTCGTGTGCTATAGCACACCACTTTTTGGGTGATCCGGATCCCGACGTCAAAAGTGCCAAATATTTTTGTGGACGTCCGTCAAGACCTTGGCTATGCATCCGGTTTGCACTCACGTCCATTCCGACCCATTTTCAAGGTCAAAATAGCCTCAAAGCGGGCATACCCCCATTTCGCAATTTTTCGTGTGCTACAGCATACCATTTTTTGGGTGATCCGGATCCCAATGTCAAAAGTGCCAAAAAATTTTGTGGACGTCCGTCAAGACCTTGGCTATGCATCCGGTTGTCACTCACGGCCATTCCGACCAATTTTCAAGGTCAAAATAGCCCCGAAGCGCGCATACCCCCATTTAGACGATTTTTCGTGTGCTATAGCACACCATTTTTTGGGTGATCCGTATCCCGATGTCAAAAGTGCCAAAAAATTTTGTGGACGTCCATCAAGACCTTGGCTATGCATCCGGTTGGCACTCACGGCCATTCCGACCCATTTTCAAGGTCAAAATAGCCCCGAAGCGCGCATACCCCCATTTCGACTATTCATTTTTTGGGTGATCCGGATCCCGATGTCAAAAGTGCCAAACATTTTTGTGGACATCTTTCAAGACCTTGGCTATGCATCCGGTTGGCACTCAAGGCCAATCTGACCCATTTTCAAGGTCAAAATAGCCCCGAAGCGCGCATACCCCCATTTCAACAATTTTTCGTGTAACATTTTGAAATACCGAGGTCATGTGATAAGACTTAAATGGTCTCCTTAGGATCTAAACCAGTGTTCCTACCCAATTAGGCATATTTAGAGTCTTTGAAGTGGTGTTTTAACCGAAATTCTTATACGTCTGGCAAATTGGGTCATAAGAGGGCTAGAGTGTCCTTTTGAGTTAACCTAGTTAAAGAGTCGGAATATGGTAAATGGTCGTTACCATAGGTGTAAAATATAGTGTGGGATGGTTTCATTCTGGAAAAGTCAGGGTACGACTCCCCGAGGACCAAACAAGGACCCTCGAGGAGGACCCTAGAAATAACAGGGCATGACGGACCCCATGACGGGGCGTTACAGGCGCGACGGGACGTCAAGGTCTCCGTCGTGCCAGCCTTGGTGCCGTAGGACAAACCTCCGCCTGCACAAGTCTCTGACCAACGTGACGGATGTGCAGGACGGAGGGATGTCTGTCCGTCACGCCCACGACGGACCGTCGTGCCATCCTTGGTGTCTGGGGAGAAAGCCTCCGCCTGCACAAGTCTCTGACCAACGTGACGGATGTGCAGGACGGAGGGATGTCAGTTCGTCATGACCACGACGGACCGTCGTCGGGGATCCGTCGTGGAAGGTTTGTGGCAGTTTTGGAAAAGTTAGTTTTAGTTAGTTAATTAATTAATTGACTTAGGGTTAATTAGGGGTTTAAGAGAGACTAATTAAGTGACTTAAGACCCCACTATAAATACCCAACCCTCATTAGCCTAATCATTCTCTCAAAAACAAAACTCTCTTCCTTCTCTCTACTTTCTCTCTCTATTGGAAGACTCCATTGGAGATCAACTTGGGGAAATCATTGGGGGTTGATTTAGCAAGAAATTCACCATCAAAACGTCATCAAACCTTAAGGTATGGGATCTAATTCACCTTTGAGATTCCTTCCTCAAAGGGTTCCTTCAAAGCTTTTTCCAAAAAGTTGAGTTTCTTATGGGTTTCATCCAAATCCGAATTTGATCATGTGAATCGAGTTAATTATGTATTCTTTGGGTTAGAATGAATAGATTATCATGAATTGTAACTTGATTATGGTCAATTGATGTAGTTTGATCTAGGTTGTGGGTGATGACCCCTAACCCTTAACCCTAAATGTTGAATTGATATGGATTAGGTTGAGTTTGATAGAATTGACCTCATAATAAGTTAAATGGTCTTTAATGATTGTCATTGTATTGATTATGGATCTATTATGATGAATTGAAGTTCTTCACACCTATGTTCTTGAATATTGAATCTAAGTTAAGAAGATACACTTGAGATCATGTTACTAGGCTTTGATGTAGTATTGCTTCATAGTATAGTGCTTCTCCTTGATTAGTTCTTGTGATTTATTATTGAATTACATCGATGTGATGATCTAAGATTGGTTGATCTATAGGTTGATGGTAAGGCCCTTTATTGATGGACTAGGGAGGAGTATTGGTAAGTCTTGATGATCCTAGCCTTCACTTCAAATTATGGTTAATTGTCATCAAGTGATAATATTATGTTGAAGTATGCTTTGATTGATGTGATAAGATGATATGATACATGAACTTATATGCTTAGGTTGGTTGTGAGGTTGCTAAGTGTAATGTAATATAGGGAAGTTGTTCGATGTGCCCTATTATGAAGAGATGTACGAGGGTTGAATTCACCTATATGAATTGTTAATGAAAGGACATAATTCTCATACAATTCTTATTTGAGCTATAATGATGATATACAAGGGATTGACCCTTCTATGTAATTAAATTGAGAAGATTAATAAAGATTAAAGGCTTCTCTACAAATGGGGACTTAGCTTAGCACCGAGTGAACTTGACATTGAGAGGTGTTGACTTCCCCTAGAGGAATATTCACCATTTGTTCCTTATGGAGTGTTGACTTCCCTTAGAGGAATACTCACCTATGGATCTACGTGAAGTGTTGACTTTCCTTGAGAAATATTCACTCATGAATTCTCATGAGATGAGGCCCCATTACCGAATGGTATATAGAGGGAATACCTATCTCTTAGTTCTTGAACTATGTTGCCACCATAGGATACTAGCTAGTGGATCCACCTAGATAGCTATGTTCACGTTAGGTTCTACCTTGGCCGGTAGACCACCTTCCATCGGTGTAAGGTTTCATGACACCGGATTCCACATTCGATTATGTGGTCTATGTCGGTTAAGGCAAATGTTCCCTAAACTAAAATGAATGAATGAATAAGGTATAGGCTAATTAAAGTAACTTGAGAGGTTTGCTTTAGCTTAGGTAGGGGTATGGGACTCTACCCTTGCACGAGTTTGCCTTGATAGGAACTTTGAGAGGTCAATATTATGTATGTAAGGCGATAGTATGATGAAAAAGGTTGGTATGTTGAGTAACATGCTTATGAATATAATGTTGTTGTCTTTGCTTGAAGTAGGATGTATCATGACATGACGAGTATGTTGGTGAGTAAATTGCTAATTGTAATCTTGGTAGGTTACTTGATTGAGTAGGAGATATGGTAATTTTACTTGATCATTGCACTTGTGACTTATTGAAGGTTATCATTAGTATGCTTTGCTTTGCTATGGTATAATTTCATATGTAGTCTATTATGTTTTCATAAATGTCCCTTTCTAAATATATTTGATTGGTAATTGTATATGAGATTTCATACTTAGTACATGTGGAGTACTAATCCCTTTTCTTTCCTTTTCCCCAAACATTTTAGGTTCGGATCGCTGAGCTTGATCCAAATTGCTAGGAAGGAAGACTTGGATAATTTGTCATCCAAGTGGTAGGTCCTCACTCTCTTGAGGACGTGGCCGATATCTCTCTTTTATGATGTGTAGTTACTATGATTCTATGTTGACTCTATTGTTCTCTTGAGACGATGTAGTAGACAGCCTATATGCGGCTTCTTTCATTTGATGTAGGGCTATGCCCAAGACTTATTGTAATCGATAGATGGTCTATGAGATGAGACGATTTTATGACTATTATTTTCTAAATATATAAGTGTATGAAATAAAAGTAGAAGACTAAGTAATCTTCGTATATGAACAAGTCTATGTATACTTGATATATATAATGATGTGTATGTAGAGGTCTATGTAAACCTCCGAGTAGTTCTAGATAAAAAGTTTTTAATTCTTACTGATTTTTAGTCGATGAATGCTATGACGAAGCTAAGAGGCTTGTCTTAGTCCTCCGAGAGGACGACGACGCCGATTACGTCTAGGGGGTAAACACGGATGTGACAAACTTGGTATCAGAGCATGAGGTTGAATATCCTTGATGTTAACGTCTCTCTCTCAACCACGTTATTTAAGTTTGTATTCATAATTGTGAAGCGCGCCACACTTATGAATAGGAACTTATTTGATGATTAGGAATCATTCTCATTGTTGGAAATCCATATCGTGCCCCTAGAATGTACGTCGGATATGCGTTCACCTGAACCTTGTGTTTTGGTTATAGGAGATGAATACTAGAAGAAATGCGGCTCGAAGACTTGAGGAAGAGATGGCTGCTGCGGGAATTCCTCGTGACGAACCTGCTCCTCCTCTTGAAGAGGTTGCTATTGATGACCAGGTTCCTGCTGATCCTCCACCGATGACAGAAGCTCAGATGAGAGCTATTATTGCTCAAATGGCTCAAGCCATGACTACTCAAGCTCAAGCCGCAACAGTGCAAGCCCAAGCTATGACTGCCCAAGCCAATAGGGATTTGGCACCTAGAGTCCATGAACAGACTATGGCCTCCAGACTTAGGGATTTCACTCGAATGAATCCTCCTGTCTTTTATGGGTCAAAGGTTGATGAAGACCCTCAGGAATTTATTGATGAGGTTCACAAGATTTTGTGTGCTATGGGGCTGTCGTCTAGCGAGAATGCCGAGTTGGCCTCCTACCAACTCAAAGATGTCGCTCAGATATGGTATGCGCAATGGAAGGACAACAGGCCACTTGGAAGTGGGTTAGTGACATGGGAGTTATTCAAAGGGGCCTTCATTGATCGGTTCTTCCCTAGAGAGATGAGGGAAACGAAGGTGGTGGAATTCATCAATCTCCGCCAAGGAACGATGAGTGTTCATGAGTATTCTCTGAAATTTACTCAATTGGCCAAATATGCTCCGTCTTTGGTCTCCGATCCTAGAGACGAAATGAGTCGATATGTGACAGGTATATCGGACGATTTACAAGAGGAGTGTCAATCGGCTATGCTACATGATAACATGAACATTGGTCGTCTCATGGTGCATGCAAGAAGGGTTGAGGAGGCTAGATCATAAAGGAAGGATAAGGACTCAAGGAGGACAAGGTCTTCTGAGAGTGAAACTGCCAAAGATAGGTTGGGAATTCAAGACAGGCCTAGATTCAAAAAGAGGTTCTCAAACGACGTTCCATCCAAATTTCCCAAGACTAGGGATTTTAAAGCTCCTAGACCAAAAGTTGCCAAGGGAAAGGATGGGAACTCATCTAATGAGAAGCCTACATGTTCTAAGTGTGGTAAAGGTCACTATGGAGAATGTTTGATTGGAACGGGAAATTGCTATGGTTGTGGAAAGATTGGTCACAAGGTGCGGGATTGTCCAAATGCTAAGGGACAAGAGAGGGGTGGTCATCCAAGTGGTTCTAATAGTGCTCCCAAAAAGAACCGTCTTTATGCTCTTCGTACTAGATATGACCAAGAGGCCTCTCCCGATGTGGTGACTGGTATGTTACAAATCTTTGCCATTGATGTGTATGCATTACTTGATCCGGGTGCTACGTTGTCTTTCGTTACTCCATTGGTAGCTAAGAAATTTAGTACATTACCTGATGTTTTGCATGAACCTATTTTGGTGTCTACCCCGGTGGGTGAGTCAGTGGTAGCAAAAAGAGTCTATCGAAATTGTCCTATTTCAATACCTCATAGAGTTTCTCATATTGATCTAGTTGAGCTAGACATGATTGATTTTGATGTCATATTAGGTATGGACTGGTTGCATGCTAGTTTCG